>JAJJWW010007333.1:0-141096 GCA_023531295.1 Papaver armeniacum
GCCTTATCTTAGGACACGCTTTGTCAACACTCAAAATCTCAACCGAACCATCTAACGGCTCTATTTGAACTTCCTATAAAAACTCATTTCTCACATCATATCGCATTAGGCCTTCTTCAAAACTCAAATGTCTCACAAAATTTCTTTTCGTTTCAAAATAATTTGGTGAAGGATGTCTCGACCTTGGTTAGTTCGTCGTTGATAAGAATTTTTAACTATTTTCGAAACTATGTGTTGTTACAAACTCAGCTTGTGAAATCACAATTTCCAGGTGTGAATTTCCTGGGGGTTATCTACGAGAAATTCTGGAGTGACACCCGTAACCCAAGTCGTCGTGTTATAAGTAACCTACAATCTCTTTTTTAAGACAATTAAGAAATAAGTAAGTGAATTTGTAGGATTAACCATGCAAAGTCAATTGATTTAGAGTGATGGGTTAAATTGATGTTGATTTGGTAAGGAGACCTTTAGAGGAATGACATAAATGAAAAAGGGTAGTATTTCGTTTGAAGTTGTTTCGAAATCCTTAAGGTTTTGAAAAATTCGACCCATTTTTGTTGTATGTTGTTCCACCAAGTACATATTAATGAAGATGTCAATCGAGTGGTCAGTTACAAGTTTTCCGGTGGCTCATTAAGCTGGTAAATTCAAAGGTTGTTTGTAACTAGAAGTAAGTGTAATGTTTAATTTAGACTAAATGTAATTTGATTTCAACAAAAGCAGACTTTTTATTTATTGAAATTAAAAATTGCATTAGTAGCAAAAGTGAAAGTCATAATTCTTTTAACTTCTGATTTCATCATTGCCTTATTCACCTTGATTCCATTCTCCAAGATCTGAATTATTCCCACTTGCAAACAAATTTTTAAATTGACGTATATCTCCGTAATGTTGAAAAGTATAAGTGGGTGGTTGTAAACCATAAGTGGTGTTTGGTATAAACGAATAAGAGGTTGCTTGTGGTGTAGCGGGATAGTAACCCTCATTCTGGTTCTAGGTTGGGAATGATGTAGAAAGGCAAGATAGTTGAAATACTTGAGGATGGGAAATCGCACAATTTGTGGTTATAATTCTGGCCCTTGTGTATCTCCCCCCATATTTTTGTTCCATGACGAATTGCTCCTAAAAGTACTACCAGAATTTTCACGACCATTAGGATCTATAAATGGACTCAATCCAAACATGGTACCCGTCTGCCATTGTCAAACTGTCTACAAGTGCAAAGACGTCATTTGTTGATTGATCCAATAAAATTTTTAAGATCTATATTTAATTGTTCTTCATTAGAATCCACGTCGTAATAAGGACAAGTACGTTCCCGAGCTATCGAAACCATTGGGATCGTGGTTGGCTCGCCTAGTGAAGTTATACTTGGCAACTCTTAATGTATTTGAGGCATATTTGATGAAAATTATTAATTACTTTCATATGTTGAGTAAGTCATAAAGCATAGATCTTATGGAGGCGGATGGCTAGGAATTATAAACTTACCACAACCCGTACGAGATAACTATGTTAAATCGACCCCCAAAATGTGCATGTCCCACATGAGCTGACCCTGTGCAATTGAAACCCGCAAATGTGCATGTTGTGAACACCAATTGTCAGATTCACAATTCTCTATTACTATCTGAGTTACTATGCTTCAAAATAATCATTTGAATGTTTAGTTCAAACTTCTCCCATGGCGTCAATCGGAACATACGAAAATTTGATGCAGACATTTTGCATCTACTCTATAATTGGTGAAGTATTCTTATCCTAAATACCAAACACACTTGTTGATTTTCGGGGGACAAGTCATATTTTCACAGACAGACCAAGTTTCTCTCTGAAATGGAATCACCTGACATATAATTATTACATATGTTTTGTTAGTTTATGGGCTTATAGGCTTTGCCTGAGTCCTTCTTGAGTTTACTTCTTGTTTAGTCTTTTGTTTTGTTTTGTTATCTTTTAGTTGGGTTTAAACTTTGTAATTTTTTTTCTAAATGAGTAATAAAATTGAATTGATTGAGCAAAAAAAAATGTTCATTTTAGGGTGAAAAAACAACTCTTGAAGTGAATATTCAAGATTAGCTTGTATCTAAGGATCTCCAAGCTCATCAAAATTGTTGTAAGGATGTACAACAATATTTTGCGTGATTCGTGTCATTTGTTGATATCTTTGAATAAAAGCTAAAAGCATTCCATCGTCACTAGTTTCCTTATCCCATTTACTCTTGTAGTACATGTCCATTATTGAAATTATTGGGGTTTCGTCTTTAAGAATTGGTTTACTAACACGGAAGTAGGTATACCACCAATAATGAAAATAAATTCATAATTTAGTATTATGTCCATTTTTTTTCCTTTAGAAAAGTACTCAATTTAAGAAGCGAAATTCAGATATTTACCTCTATGATGCCACAGAGAATAGTGAAACTGGTTATACCTTTGGATGTTGCATCAAGGTCGTGGTACATTTTTATAAAGTTGCAAACCCCCAACCATAATATGGTGCACCATGAAGATCTTATAATGCTTTAAGCCAACCGAAACGAGAAATAGAATTAGGAAGAATGTTTGACCCAGTAACCATAACGCAAACACTCTTTCGAGTTCATCATATTCAACTACATTAATTGAGCCCTCCTTGGATAATATATATGAAAAGCTTCAACGATGAACAATGTATTCCACCACCTTTCTATCAATATTTGAACAATAACATTGTCGTTCTTTTTCTGATTTACATAATAAAATCGACGCAAAGGATATTTATCCGCCTTTTCTCGGACTTGAGGGGGTAGAGCAAGATAAACAACATATAAATCTTTGTCTCTGCCTCTCATTCTATTATACGCAGACCAGTCTTGATATACTGACACATGGCCTTCACACTGCTCATTTTCTTTCACTAAGAATTATAGAGAACATATAAAGGATTTTGTTTAGAAAAACTAAGAAGAAGAAAGTGGAGTGGCACGAGCGTAAATTGCTGAAAATGGTGTTATTTATATTTAGAAGTTGTAACCGTTGAAAATAGAGTCGTAAGATTTTTACCCGTTAATGGATCATGTTCAGCCTCCGACAATTGGTCCTCTAACGTCAGTTTGTCTTCTCCAACCGCCAGCGGCCCAAGCCACAACGCGGTCCAAATCCACCCTCGTGTTTCTTCTTCTGTTGCCCAATGGTGACCTAAGAGCATCCACAATGGACGACTAAACCCAAAATTTGATCCGTAAATCACACGTGATCAAACGGACTAAAGAGTAAAAAACTGAGACCAAACCCAAATATCATACTATATTTGGTTCGAATCCCGGACAAAACCAAATTTGGTCGGCGAAGTTGAAATGTTCGTTTATTAACAAAGTAGTTTTTAAGTTACGTTTGAGTTGAAGCGAACGTATATTTTCCGTCCGTCTAGTGAGGCGTACATATAATTTACGTCTCAGTGAGGTGCATGTATAAAGTGATCCTGATGGCTGATGGGTGGATGTATAAAGTGATCCTGATGTCTACTTTTTCCCAAGCGAACATTATATGTGTGCTTGACCAAATTTACTCTTCCACCCTAGTGTAACACCATGGACTAAACCAAATTTTTTTAGTTTATTTTTGGTTTTTGTTCTTTGGTTTTGCTGGCATGATTGCAGTTGCTCTAATAATTTGAATAGCCAATTGGCCCAATTCCAATGGGAATTGCTCTTACGTCTGGTCTGGCCTGGCCTGTTTAGTAGTGGATAGGGCCGCCCAACATTTACAGTTTTACACCCTTTGGCTCCTGGAAAGGAAGCAGGAACAATTAGCACCCCTCCCTCTTATAGGTTAATCAGACTTGAAGGAGAGGGTAAAGTGATGATGGTTGTGTCCTAAATAAACGAGAGGGGATGGGCACATAAACGAACGACCAAACCAGTAGAGACTGTAGCAAACCCTTAATCACCATCACAGACGATACATCTCTCAAACTATTTCTTTTCTTTTATTTTTATTTTTGATCAAATTCCATACGCCCGATGTTGAAGCTGTGGAAATTATATCAGAATTGTCTAGCTGTTCATCCAGTAAAAACCCAAATTATTAGCTCTGGGTTTCTATGGGGTACTGGAGATATTGCTGCTCAAGCTGTCACTCATCATTATTCTCTCAAAAAACGCCATCTAAATCATGTAAGTAAACCCTTTAAAACCCAAACCCTAATTCATCTTCTGGGGGTCTCAATTTTTTTCATATTTCTTTCAGCCCTTGGTTTAATTTTACTCAATAATCTAAAGTAGTGAATGGAAAAGCCCTTGTAACAGTATAATGCAAAGCTACCCTTAAGCCTGTTTGATGAATTGCTTGACCCCCTAAGTCCTAGATGTTAGTACTTTTTTTGAAGACCTCATATGGAAGTTGTTTCAATCATTATTTATTGTAGTGGTAACCCATTGTCATCATAATGTAGGATCTTGGTTATATGTAGTGCTCTTATGTGTTGATGTGTGGGAGCTCCCAAGTGTTCAGAAATTAGTGATAGAAACTTGGGTATGGTGTTGCTAGGTTCATGAAGGTAGTTGTAATATCATTGCTACTTTTAGAAATCTTTGTAAACACACAATGCAGTGCAAGTAAAACTCACAAACTTCTACAGAGCTACAGTTATTTTTTAATAAAAGATGCCTTCAGGAGAGTAATTTGTTTGAGTGGCTTGTAGATGAGGAAGTTCTATACTTTTCATTCAATACTCATTTCTCATTTTTGCAGTTATTTTCTTGATTCCTCTTCCCGTGATTTTGCTTTCTCTAAAGATAATGATAGTGTTTTGTCAAAGATGAATTGACACTACTTTGATTTCATCAATCCTTATCCTTATGATTTGGGTGGAGTTATTTGCTTATGGTCATTTAGAGAGGCTTGAATTGTGGGAGTAAGGCTGTAAGGGTATGATTTAACTCGAGCTTCACTTGTGGGTTGAATTGATATGCAACCTACAGAGGAAGAACAAGTTGTGCTTGTTACTACAAGCAACATGGAAATGGATTTTAATGTGTTTAAAGGAAATATTAGTCTTCATAGTCGACTTTAGTAAAATAAACTTTTTTGCTATGTATAAAGGTGACGACAGTTCATGTTTAGATCAAGTCTTTGTAGGCCTAATGCAACTTAAGATGATAGGTAACTCTTCCATAAGTTGCAAAAACTAAAAACTCTTCTTTTGCATCTTCAATTCCTATATCCGGATTATGACTCACTTGCCTAATATATCAAGCACGAAATTAAATTTAGTATGACCTGATAATCTTACTTATACAAGTTACACAGGTGTTCTGGTAGTCTGATGAAAATATCTGTATTTGCAGGATAGCACTGAAGCATTCAAAATCAATTGGAAACGAGTGGGGACTACGGGCTTGTTTGGGTTAGCATTTGTTGGTCCTGTTGGCCATTTCTGGTTAGTGTTTCTCTCCTTAAGCACACATTCTGAAAACTTGGACCTAGTTAGACTGACCCACGGAATTTATATCTTTTGGAAAGACCCTTGAACATTGTAACAAAGTTCTAAAGTAGATACTTGTTGGTTTGTCTTCATGTTTCTCATTTTTAATTCTATCCTCTTTAAAAAGATGAGGTCTGGCTATAATCATGGTTCTCGCCAAGTGGTGGAATTTTGCCGAAGTCGATTCGTAGAGGTGTTCTTAAAAGGGTGAGCCCATTTTGAGAATTCAGCACTTGAAGGTCTTGATGTAGTTCTGAACCAGACAAGCAAATTTTCTGTCTAATAATTGTTTGCTTTAGAGTGATTTGGTCATAGTTATCCTTTTGAAATGATCGCTTAGCCATTTAGGTTATTGTCTTTCGAGATTATCTTTTGTAGGGAAGGCAGGCCTTTCACGAAATTAGGTAGCAGATCTGTATACACCTGGGAGGGAATAAAAAGATTACTTGTCTATGAAAATACTTACTGCACCCTCTCCATTGGAAAAATGGACCATGGTTGAGCAGTGTTCTGTATTGGGTCTATCGCTACTGGTTATCCAGAGTATACGGTACATGTTTCCCTACGTGTTATATTTGAAAACTGTCATGTATGCTAGTAGTATAATGGTTATGATCGATCTGTCTTCTTTTTTATTTTGTTAATATAGTGGGGAAAATTATTGCATGCTTAATGCGAGAGTTATATGTTTTTACATAATGTTTTTTATTTATGACAAGTATCTGCATACCTAGTCTTAAGCATTTGGGCATTGAATATCATAGTTAATTATTTCCTTCGTTATAAACTGAGCTTAATGTTGGATTTTGTTCTTTTGGAATTTGCGTCTATGATTTGTGAAGTATAGCATTCAAGGGGTCTATTGACGTTTAAACCTACATATTATAAATGTTAAATAAGCTAGAGGTTTATAACAAAATTTGATCCATGGAAAATCTCACTTACTACAGTGTTACTTTACTTTTATAGGTACCAAGGCTTGGATCGGTTCATAAAGCAAGGGCTTAAACTACCACCAAAATCAGCGCGAGCTGTAGCCGCCAAAGTTGTTGTTGATGGCGTCATATTTGGTCCCTTAGACTTATTCGTATTTTTCACTTACATGGGTTTTTCTACCGGCAAGAGTGTGGAACAGGTGAAAGAAGATGTGAAAAGGGATTTCCTACCAGCCTTGGTTTTGGAAGGAGGGGTATGGCCAATTCTTCAAGTTGCCAACTTTCGGTTTGTTCCAGTGCAGTACCAACTTCTATATGTAAATACCTTTTGCTTGATAGACAGTGCTTTTTTGTCATGGATCGATCAACAAGAGGATGCTGCTTGGAAGAAATGGTTCAAATCATTGGTTACTTTCGAGAAAAAAGAACAGCAATGATACTGATTCACTTTATTTTATCACGTATCAGTTCTCCGCTTTTACGTGGTTTTAATGCAAAAGGCATGTCGAGAAATTCATGTAATGCTGAGAGGATTTTAAATGCCTTTGTTATTTCAACTAGGTACCAACTGAAGTCAATTGTTCTGATTCAGAACCTGTTTTTGATTCTCAGTACAGACTAGCCTTTTTAAGGCCACTATATTTTGACAAAATAAATACTACATATAAATGGCTTTTCCATTTCATTTCTGTGATGGAGGAAAAAACATTTACAGAGCTGAGCATCCCATAAATGGCTTTTCCATTTCATTACTATTCACCTGTCATTTACATAATTTAGCAAATATCTCCCCAAAGAACAGCCAACATGTTGATTCAGCGTTGATGCATGGAGCAGTTCCTAGGCTACTGGTTGTTTGGTTGCAAAAGCCAGATGAAAACTGCTTCACTTGGTAATCTTCTTCAACTTCTGTGTAAACTTCACTCTTTCCCGATGTCAGATAAGCTCTTAACTTATCTAGAGAAATGAACTACGACCTCCTCCAAGGGGTACTGGCAGTTTATTACACCTCAAATCTTTTGTTAGATAGATACATGAAGCAGTTCCTATTCGCCTGGGAGATTGGTCACAACAGCTAGATGAAAATCATAAAATGATGGCCCCAGATGCTAGCTGCAATGTACCACAGTATTGAGACTAGCTTAGCAATCTTCTTCAGTTTCTGTGTAAACTTTAACCGCTTCACAATGTTAGATTAGTTTCTACGATCAGTGGAAAGCTCTTGACTTATCACCTAGAGAAATGAACTATGACCTCCTCCAAGGGGTACCCGTGGCTTGTATGTAGCAGAAACTGACAAGTATGGACAATATTTGAAACAAATATTCTGAAAAAAAATTACAGAACAACTAGTCGGATCACAAAGGCCAAGTGAAAACAGAATAATTAAAAAAACATTGATATAAATCAAAGTAAGCTATCTCCGTGAATCAACCAATTGTATCCAATGAAAATAAATGGCTTGGACAATATAGAATAGGAGCTAAAGATGAAAGTTTACTTTTGCACATGATATGGCATATGCATTAAGCGGGGATTGTTCTGATTCAAAAATAAGAATATGTTACTCATAAGAACCAATCTCCTAAACATAGCAACAGGGAACTTCTAATATGATACCAGAGGAAATTCTAGTTTAGGAGGTTACGGTACAGCTCGAGGATTAGGGTCTTCCACATACTAAAAAGAGATGAAAGAAAAAAGAAAAAAAGTTGCAGAAGCGAAAAAAGAAATATAGATAGGTCTAATAAACTGATCAAGTAATGAGATGCCTCATTAAAGGTGACTTCTCAACAGTGGTAACTGGTAAATCAAATAGCAGGTTAGACCAATCCTTGAATTTGCTAGGATTCTTTATGTTTTTCATGGAGTTTCAAATTTTTCATGCATTTATAGTTTAAAATAAAAAATTCAACTCCCAGCTAGTCGAATGGAGTTGTATTTCGTTTTGAACAGAAAACAAAAAGAGTTGACGTACCGGAATACTAAGCAATAGCCCTTGAGAATTCACTAGGACGGGTAAGCCTCTCCTTGCAGCTACAGGAATAAATTTCAACATCAGGAGAGCTTTCTGTGCTGATAGCCTCACATAATCTGAACATGAGACTTTCTTCCCCATCTTACAAGCAGACAAGAGTTTATCTTCTGGACACGATTCCATTGTTTGACCTTTAGCAAGCCTAGCAAGATACAGCCAATCAGCTTCCACCATTGTGCGCAGTGAAGCTTCTTGGCCAACCACACATGAACTACAAGGAAAATCCTGAGATACCAATTCTGCGGGCAGCTTTTGAACTCTCCACATTAACAAGAATCTGTTCATAAAATGGTGGAACTGACCAGGCCCAACTACGTCTCTCAGATGAGTACTGGAATGTTTTATCTCCTGCCTTGACTCATGTTCCGGTGATATAAGTTCAGTTTTGGCGTTAAAACGCTTAATTTCCTCTTTTTGCAATAAGAAAATGCTTTCACGAGTAGACTCACTAAGAAGACGACGTCTTTTTGCTTCTCCTAGAATAGACTCTGAGGTTGTTGCGTGTAAAAAGGGCACATCTGAGGCGTCTGGTAGGACCAAACAATCTGAATATGATTTAGCGTTCATAAGAATATCCTTCACATCGTCATTGGTAAAATGCTTGTTCCCTTCACAAAAGTACTTCGGAGAAGAAGCCATTTCTGATGGTAAAGGAGAATCAACAGAGCAGCAAACCAGGATTTTTGTGCCATTAGATCGTGGAGATGGGCAAATGTAGCAAGCTGCTGCAGTAAGAGAAGTCTGCGGGGGTGTCAAAAAAAAAATAAAATCTAAACAGCAGAAATGAATAGTTAGAGATTAACTATTTCTTAAATATGTGAGAACATGCTTGAACATGTACGATTGATTTTGTTGTTATTGAAGCAAAATCACATCTTGCGATAAACATAAGGAGAGAACCAAGAAGTCAGGTATTAGATTATTACAAGCATCAGCAAGGAAATGATCAAACCACAGCATACTTCCAAGTGCAAGTGCATGGATCTAAATATCTACCAACTACCGGAAATGCACACACAATGGATGAAACATGTGAATCTTTGTCTTTGTTTTTTTGATAAGCGAATCTTTGTCACAACCACTAATTTCAAGCTGAGTCATACAACTATACAAGGATAGTCACTTAACTGTGTGTTTCAAGTAATTGGTCATTAGGTTTTATTTACAGCTTATAAACTCAAGCTAGAGAAAGAAAAAGAAGGAGGTTGTTTTATCACTTATTCAATTTTTTGTGCGCGTGACTATGAGAAAGCATTAATTATTTACTTTAAACATCTTTTATGCCAATTAAGAAAGAAATCTTTGTAGGAGGTTTTCCTACTCGATTACGGAATTACAGCTTATGTCATGACTGTAAGTCTGTAACCATTTGAAAGGTCAAGAGATAATTTTACCATTGAGAGCATGTCATTGATAAGTTGTTAGAATGTTGTGAGGGCTGTTTTTTATGATGGAACAACTCAATGAACAAATTTAGACTTCGGTAAGAAAGAAAACAAGTACCAGAGTGAAGCTGAGTAAACCTTGATAGGAAAGTTCCGCACATATTCCAACAACAACTTTGAAGTCCTGCCTCTGACTGGCCTATGCCTTTGTGAAACAAACTGAAAAAACGTAGTACATAAATATTATACAATGGTTTAGCTTTCACAAACATTTACCTATGTCAAAGTAATGGGCAAAAAATACAACCAAGAATTTAAAATTAGATTTTATATAAAGGATTAGCAGTACCTGCAAAATTACTGTAATAAACTTGGACAGGCATATATCTTCAACATTTGAAGGATCCAGCTTCTCTACATCAATGGTAACGTATCCATGCTGCAAAACTAGTCGATGTTAACATTTGCAAGTTACTGGGGTCTTAAAATTCTAACTTCTTCTAAAAGAAATGGTTCTGTTCAGATACACTAATGAGAAACTAAATCAGGAGATACTAAACCACATTGTGAAAGAAAAATATGAATAAGCAATTCATTTTCTGAGAAATCATGCTTAATTCACTCACTGCTCAAAATGCCACCAAGGAGGAAAGAGCCGAAGGTGAACTTTAATAAGGATGAAGTAGGGACGAGTAACAGCTAATGTTCTTGTAAAGAAAGAGCCGAAGGTGAACTTTAATAAGGATGAAGTAGTAAACCAGGTCTCAAGAAAGAGCCGAAGGAGACTTTCAACTACCGTAAACTGATAAATAAGATGCTAACTAAAACATGAGTTTTCATGAATATATCGATTGTCGTCTATATAAGATTAGTTACTTACAGAATTGACAGTTACAGTCTGATTTATCAGATTAGAGCAAATTCTGTCAACAAAAGAACGTGTTTTTCGACAGGCCGAAACAAGCGCTTGTACTTCAGATCTGAAGGTACCTGAAATTTTAGATACAAGCAAACCTTATCAAGATGCCAAACAGGCCTACAACTATGTCATGTACAAAATGCAGAACATAAATCTTGAATATCTCCACCAAATATGTTTTAGACTCTAGAGAATTCCAATATGTGGCACAAGGATTTGAGTCACAAGAGAGGAAACGAAAATTGGTACCCAGGGCAGTAGGAAGTCCATCTCCCCACCGAAGTATAAAAAATACATTAGTACAAGTTTTCATGCATGAGTCGCAACTCACCTATTTTTGAATTTCCCAATGATAGACGGATCCTGTTACGAGCAAACAATGGACTCTGATTTGTTGGATCTTCAACCCATGAGATACCACCTTTTCGACATATCTACGGAAGATGTTAGAGATCATAATTTAGAAATATTTCGCATATGACAAACATCACATAGGTATCCTTAAAATCTTATTTGATGTCTCTAAGCATATTTTTGTGCCTTAGGAAATCTTATCTGATCATAGTGTTGTTCTAGAAAAAAAGGAAGAACATAGGATCTGTTTTCACTTTGAAGACCCTTGGTTCACCCCCAAAAGTATGATTCCCTGCAGCTTCAAGAACAGATTTTATATCACTGTAGAATAAGCTGCATATTTAAAGACTACAACAAAAATCTGTCTAAATTCTTTTGCAGCTGAGTACTATACTTCTCCCATGGTGCAGCATGTTCTTAAAGCACTATGAGGCCTTACAGCCAACTTAAGTTCTCTTCAAAGGGTAAAATTCACCTGAGTATATAATGTTAATGTAACAGCTTAGCAATGGTTGTGCGGTGAATCTTAAGTATAACATGTGAACAAATGAAGCGGATCAACATAGCTAACACATTCTGTTTCTTCACTACGTTAAATAGACCTTAGCATCGCAATGCCATGAAGACATGGGACATTCACAGGAAAATGCAGTAGATCACAACAGGTAATACGGGTGTGCACTTAATACATATCTTAACAACACGGAGTATGTTCCCTAGGTTACTGGAATCTAGCAACTTAACATCTCAATCGCATAAAGTACCACAGCATCAAAACCAATATAATCAACCTTAATTTAAACATGAAAATAACAAAAGGGGTGCTCACTTCATACATATCTTCTTTTGAGAAGTCCAGCAGAGGGCGTACTAATAGAATCCCATTAGTACAAGAATTTTCACCATAGTAATGGATGTTTGTAGGAACAATTCAGAAATAAATGCTGTTCCAGAAAGCCCAAGAACGCCACTGTTGCGAGATAATCGTAAAATGAACAATTCAGCCTGCAATAGTGATGCCATCTGTTAGGATATTCCAAATTTGAACAACTGAACATAGTTCCCTTCTGTATGACACAAAATCAATACAAAAGAGCTGACCCATTTCAGACTTTTAGATTCATAAACTCATAACACACATAGTTGTGCTGGCATAAAGTATACAGATACACCATATGATACTACAATCTGAAGCCTCCAAAGGTATCTTATAAAGCTTTGAAATTCCTTCTTGCTTGCTTTTTTTAGTAAAAATTCTAAAGCTCGAGTTATGAGTGCGACATTTAACAAAAGATTATTTTCTACTGAGATAAGAAAGTGCAACATCTGACATACGCCTGAGGTCAGAGTTGTTCACTGTAAGGGCTGAAGTTCCATTTATCAAAAAGAAGAAGCTGAATTTTTTTAATTACTTCTACACGAGCACTTTGATTCTAAGGACATGGTGAACTAGATACAGACGACATACCTGATCATCCGCATGGTGTGCAATAAGCAGCACACTAATTTGGTTTTCCAGACAAACATTCTGCAGAATTTGATACCTGACGTCCAGAACAACCCATAATCAGAAAATTTGACACCCACAGTTTTTACTGTTCAGCTAAAACAATGAATTCAAGATTTCTGACCTCATATCACGAGCCGCTTCTTGCAAATGACCCAGTTTTGGCCTTCCATCTAACCAGTCACAACTAGCAATTTCACATCTAACACCTACACAAAGACCACAATCAACATTATTCCACAAAATTAGAAGACAAAAACATGGAAAACACTAAAACAAATTAAAAATCAATACCCAATTTCGAAACCCTATCGTGGACTACATTTGCTTCATCTTTGCTCTCTTTTCGCAAACCATGATCAACTACAATGGATAATAGCCCATCTACAAACCCATCTTTTTCATCAATTCCAATTAGGGCATCCTTTTTCCACTGAGATGTCAATACACATAGCGCAACACTATCTGGTCCTCCTGAAACTCCTACAGCTGCAATTATCATCATCAAACTAATCAAAACAATAACTTGTCAGATAAAAATTGAATCTTTCAGAAGAAAAAAAAACGACAGAAAATGAGAGGGACAAACCAATTCTGTGATGAGGTTTGAGTCCAACCATTGCCATCCTCTTAGCAAAAGCTTCTTTGTATTTAACCACGTCAATAGTGGGTTGTTCTGTACGAGGTGAAGAGGTACAGTGGCAGCAGAAGAAACGATTTGAAGGAAGAGTGGGGGGGAATTTGAGTGAAGCTAACATTGTGGCCTGCGGGAGTTTTTGTTGATAAACCCTAGAATTTGGCGGATAATGTAGAGTGTAAATTCTAGTAATAGTTTAAGAGTGTCTGAGTCTCGTATTGGGTTGGAGTGAGGGGGAAGATGATAAGATCCCCGCCACTAATATCAAAGGTCTGCCTCTCTCTGTCTACAAAGAATTGCTGTTGCTGCCGGGTGGGGATCAAAAACTGAGATACGGCCCTGTGAGGTTTCCACAAATGGGCCCGATTACGCTCGGTTTATAACAAGATCGTGAGCATGAATCGCTGCAAGTGGGCTGCCGAAGTTAGAAGTAGAAGTAGAAGTAGAAGTCAGAAGCAAAACTATTTTGTTACATAAAGAGTTAACTTTTTTGCTTCTAGAAATCGTTTTGAAATGCTACACCCAATTCTCTTATTTTTTTTTTCTTTTAGAAATCAAAAAATTACTTTTTAAGTGTCCAAAGAGCATTTGGATACCAGAAAACAGACTGTCACAAGCAAAACTATTTTGATTCACAAAAAAGTTAACTTTTCTACTTCTAGAAGTCAGTTTGGCAAACAACTAGAAGTTGTTCTGAAATGACATTGCCAAACTGATTTCTGAATTTTCGATTTCCAGAAGTCGAAAAGAAACTTCTGAGTGTACATCAAAACGCCAAGGGAACTAAAATCAGAATCAGTAAAAAAAGAAAAATCTAGGCGTTTGTCGGAAACCCGTCATCCTTACTTGAATCTTACTTATTTTGATTTTACATAAAGTTCAAGTTTCAAGAAAAAGGATAGAAATGGAAATAAATTTGGGGTCGAAACTAAATAATTTAAATAAATTATAAACTTTTGGCTAAAAATACTTAAATATGCACAAGATACAAAAATATCGAGCGAATACTAAAAGTTATTAACAAGTCCAAAGAAATCAAATAAACAAGTTTGAATCTAGTTTTGAATAACTGCCTACTAGATATCATCATTTCATTAACACTCTACTTAGTGTAGCGAATCTTAGATTTTGGATTATCTTGGTGAGATTTCGGCTGTTTCAATGAGTTTTACGGTTCGAACTTGTCTCGCCGAGATAAAGAAATTTTTTTCCGTCAAAGACTAAGGACGGTTTTCTCTGTCAAGATTGACTACACTATTGTTACATTTCAAGTTTTCACATTTTTTGTCGTCGTCACCACTATTTTTGTAATCCCAAAATATCATCCAACATCTATTAATAGTGGTTCCTTCTCATAGATTCTCATCGGGAACATTATCTAAATACCCCTACTATGAGGCCCCTTGAAATATACCCTTATCAACTTTACAAATACCCTAAGCCTAATACATTACTAAAATACCCTCTTTTATATAGTGAATATACAAAACCACCACAACCACTATTCAAAAAAATAAAAAAAAAAAAAAATAAATAATATTTTTAATGCCCACACCACTGTCCACCGCCAACCACCACCACTGTCCACCGCCTACCACCACCACCACCGACGACCACCACCACCACCAACCACCACCACCGACCACCAACCACCACCACCGACCACCACCACAACTAACAACCACCACCGACGACCAACACCATGACCACCACCACCGACCACCACCACCACCACCACCACCGACCACCACCACCACCGACCACCGACCACCACCACCGCCACCACTGTCCACCGCCAACCACCACCACAAACCACCGCCGCGCTAACGAACACCACCACCGTCCACTACCACCGCCGCCACCAACAACCGACACCCACCGCCGCCGCAACCACCATCGCGCCGCCAACCACCACCACCATGTGGAGTCAACTTGCTGAAGTTGTGTCCATATCGAGGCAACTAGCTCAAGTTGTCTTCAACAAGAAAAGGCAACTAGCACACAGCTTGTCTTCAAAAGTGAAATCAACTAGCCTAAATTGTTCCATATACGGGAGGCAACTAGCACAAGTTGTCTCCAAAAAAATAAAAATTATACACAAATAAGTGAACCTAGTGTGAATCGAACACACATCATCTGACATATAGTCAGTTGTGCTACCATTGCACCACAGGTTCGCCACACCAACAGTGTTCAACCAACAATTCAAACAACCACCATACAACACCACACCTTCCATCTCTCCTCACGCAACTCACACGTAATGTGACTTCATGACCACAACCGTCTCATGCACACTTGCAACATGAGCCAATAGCCGCAGTCACTTCCATGCCCTACTCAAACACCATTTTAGCAACACACAAGCAAGAATAACTTCTTGTTGCGCTTTCAATGTCTGGATACATATTGAGTTCCTTCTCAACTTCCTAAGCATTCATCTACCCTCATGACTTTAAAGCACGAGCATCACAGAAAAGACAACCATCATCAATGAACTCAACACAACCCTATGTTACCATTGCACCACAAATTCGTCATAACTACTCTAAGATATAAGTATAAGATAATTTTCGATGAATGAATGGACCCAAAAACATAACCAAGTTGCCTCGAATCGGAATCAACTAGCTCAAGTTGCCTCCAATATGGAATCAACTAGCTGAAGTTGCCTCAAAAGTGCGAGCAACTTTCTCAAATTGTCTTTAAAAAGGAAGCAACTAGCTTAAGTTGTCTCCAATAGTGGAAGCAACTAGGTCAAGTTGTCTCCAATAGTTTGAGCGCATCCAACAAAAGTCCACTGCAACATATCACCACTACTTTTAACACAACAAACCAACTCCACTGCAACATCCACCACCACCACCATTGGTGCAAACAAATCAAATTGGAATCTCAACAAACCTGCAATATCATCTTCTCGGCCTCTTAACATCAACATCACCAATACACGGCCATCAACTACATCTCATAACTGCAGCTGCACTATAACCTCAACAAATCCCATCTGTTGTCATCTCAGAAGGCAACCACAACTAAACTTCATCTCGTAAGCCAACCACAACTAAATTCCATATGTTGTCATCAACTCAACCCATTCTGATTGTATTTGCACTTAAATCTAACGTGGAACATACAACAAAAAATAAGAATTAAATTCACCACCTAAAACAAACAACAATCTTACATGTTAATCTCGGATCAACTTATACAACTCTACTTAATCTTCAAATTGAAATCACCAAATCGAGAAAAACAGAACGAGATCAATTATCAAATTTCGCCGCTCCCGTTGGTGGTTGATGATTTCGATTCGAATCACCCAATCACTCAAATCTCTCTCTCGAATCGCAGACTGGAAAAGAAACCATACCTTGGGAATAAGCTCCACCACCATCATTTGTATACTCATCTTCTTTCCCTTCCTCATATCACCACCACCAGCATCTTCAACCACCCCTAATGTACCAATAACACCATCAGTAGCTTCAAACCCCTAACCCTAGCTTCACTGATTTAACCACCACCACCACCACCAGAAACTAATTTAGATAAATCAACAAATCTCGAGCTCAAATTGAACCTTACCGGTTTCAGAATCAATAAATCTCGAGCTCAAACCATTGAATCCGAATCTTTAACTAAAAACCCAACCAAAATCTGCATCTCAACTCAAAATTACTGAATCGAAAATAAAAAAATCAAATCGATCTCTGAAACTGTTTTGAATTCGAACACAAATCATGGAAAATCTGTGATACTAGTGAGCTGAGCTAACGAGGTGGTGGTGCTAGTTGTGGTGGTGTGATAGATCTTGGTAATGGTAGGGGCGACGGAGATGATGGAGGTGGGAGTGATGAGTTTTTTCTTCCGTTATTTATGAAGAAGAACGAAGGAGGAAAGGCTAAAAGAGGGATTATGGTTATTAGGTTTTTAAAGAAAATTTCAATTATGCCATCAAGGGTGTTTGTAAAGATTCAAAAGGGTATTTGTGCATGACCCATGGATAGTAGGGGCATAAATAACATTCCCACATTCTCAAACATACCCTTGATTTTCCAGCAAATATCGATTTAAAATCACAAAGAGTATTGTGCATAAATATGAGAAACAAATGGGGTTAATATATTCTTCTTTTTTCTATTAATTCCTTTTAAAGATTTTGTTCCATGCATGAGTATAATGTTTTCATCTCTTCCTTCAAACACCACGGTACGAGGATATGTTAAATATAAAATTAGTCTATCTTTATATATATTTTTTACCGATTATATAAAAAAAAAAGAACTTTAAAATTTCCAACATAAAATAAAAATTGGTCTTTCATTCTCTCTTTTACATTTTGTTAGAGCATTGCTCGGTCGAACTCGCAAGCGTTGCTATTTCAAGCTTGTTTGTCAAGTTTAGTTTTAAAAACTATAAGTCTTGATTTCTAGTCTACTTATAGCTAAGTCTCAGATTAGGATAGAATATATAGTTGAGCTTTAGACTTCACAGCGTTCATCGATTGAAGACGAATAACTACTAAGGAGAGCTTGTGGAACTTCATCAACAAAAGGTATGTGGAGACTTGAACTCATCTATCACTCAGAAAGTCTATTTCTACTCTATCTCTTTTTTTGAGACAAAAGTCGTATAATTATATAGACTTCAGTTTATGCACATTTGAGATTTCGAGCTAAGTATAACTCGCTTACATATTTCTCGAAACATGTGCTAGTAAGCTTTCTCTTTAACAAAGTTCATCTTATGTTCTTGACGAAAGTCAAAAGATGATCATGTGAAAATCGCATGGTAACATCTTACATGATTTGTGTGAGACAGTCATTTGATGTAGACTCGGTGATCATTTGATCACTTGAAAATCGCTTTGAAGCTAATCGATTGTGTGAGACAGGTATTCTCGTCTTCCAAGAATATTCCAATGATTAAAGTGGAGTTTAGAACAATTAATCATTGATTGAATATAGCATAGTATGCGTACTGTTGCAAATATACTCCAAGTCCGGGAACCATAGTATGCATACCCGTATGCGTACTAGTTTGAGAGTTGAAGTCCGGGAACTATAATATGCATACCCGTATGCGTAACGGCGTAATAGTTCAAGTCCGGGAATTCAACTGAGGTTGGTCAAGTACGACAGTATGCGTACGCCTTCGCATACTAGCGAACCCAGACCAATTCCGGCTACTTAGGTATGCGTATACGTTTGCGTACTTGAGTGGGCGAAGTTCTAAAATTGGTTTATTTGTGAACATATACATTTAATAATAAGGAATGCAATATTTTGCAAACCGTGGCTATAATTTTCATGAATTGATTCATGTGAATCAAAACCGATTTTGGTTCAATTGTGTCTTGTGTACTTCTATGAGAATATAAACAATTGAACAACTCCATAACTAGTTTCATTTGAGTCACTTGAACTAGTTGTGATTGAGGTGAACAAGGTTGATAAGAAAGTGTTCATATGGCTAACTTCGGTAAACTATTGTTGAACCAACCATGTATACACATTTAGGTACGGTTACTCATATCTAAATGAAGGCACATTTCATTTGTGTGTAAAAAGCCAAGACGATCTAACGGCTGAAATATATTGGCTTGACTCTAATCAAGTTTTCATCTAACAGTGAATATTGAATGCTTTGTTACCAAGGTAACATTGATTGCAAACCCTGATTTGAAGACTATATAAGAGAGAACTCTAGCAACTGGGAAACCTAATCCCCACACCTCCTGTGTGATACTAGTTGCAACTAGAGTGGATTCTCCTTTAACCTTAGGTTTTCTCCAAAACCCTGTAGGTTAACGACTTGAAGACTTCATTGGGATTGTGAAGCCAGACCCAACTATTTTCTCTGTAGTTGCGTGTTCTGATCTTACTTTGTTATATCGTATTGAGTACTATCTTCTTTATGATTTTCTCGAGAGTTATCTCCGATAGGTAAGATATAAAAGTAGTCACAAAGCTCTTCGTCTCATTCTTTGTGATTCCACAATATCTTGTTTCGCTTCCATACGATTAAGATTATTGTGAGGTGATTGATGTTATTAGGTTGTTCTTCGGGAATATAAGTTCGGTGTATTAATTGGTTCTTGTTCACCTTGATTTATCAAAAGACGGAACAAAATTCGTAGGTATTTCCTTTGAGAGATAGATTTATCTATTCCTATAGACTTTTTCGTTGTGAGACAAATTTGTTTATCAAGTCTTCGACTTTGGGGAGTAGTAGCAACTCTTAGTTGTGGGTGAAATCGCCTAAGGGAATCAAGGGCGTAGAATCCGACGTGCTTCAAGATGCATAAGGAACACGGATGTACATTGATCAGTGTGAGATTAATTATGGCTCAACTACATTCCATTTCGAAGTTAATTTGTAGTAGGCTAGTGTCGGTAGCGGCTTAATACAGTGTGGTGTTCAAAACTGGACTAGGTCCAAGGATTTTTCTGTATTTTCGGTTTCCTCGTTAACAAAACTTCTGGTGTATGTGTTATTTCTTCTCTGTATTAATTATATTTTCTATATAATTGGAATATCACAGGTTGTGCGTAGTTCAATCAATTAGATAATCCAACCTTTGGTTGTTGATATAAATTGATTGACACTTGAACATTGGTTTTTGGTACCATTCAAGTTGTTTCTCATATTAATCAGGCTCCATGATTTCAACTGTTTGATTGCGATTGATTTGAGAAACCCGGATATAAATCTTGTATATATTTTTCTTGATTGAGTCCGATTTGTATAGTTGATTCTCTTGGAATTAAATTGGAGTTAGTCCATACATATAGCCTAAATGAAATATTGGGTGTGGTTGTTCTACCCCCGGTTCCTTATGACAGTTGTGCCATCAATGAAAAGTTACTCTTAATCTTGTTAATGATCTTGCCAGAGCTTTTTGATATGCATATAATAACTTCTGAACATTTTGTAGACATTTCTTTCCTCCATTACAAAACATAGAAACATCATTTGCAAAAAACAAATGAGTTGGTCCAATTCCATTCCTTATAACCATGGGAGTTATCTTTCCTTCACTCACAAGTTGATATTTTTACTTAGAACTTCCTCCATTAGCACAATAGAATTGGAGATAGGGGATCACCCTGCCTAAGGCCCCTACTCACTGGAAAAAAACCACATGTACCTCCATTGATCAACAATGATATTCTTGCAGATTTAAAGATAATGTGTAACCAATCACACCAACTTGGATGAGAAACCAAATTTTGGAGTACTTGAAACATAAATTCCCAACTCCAGTGAGTCATATGCTTGTGAAATATCAAGTTTAAGTCCAACATTACCTCCTCTCTTTTTTTTCTTCATTTCATTGACCATTTCAGAAGCTAGAAGTACCTGCTCTTGGATGCATCTCCCCTTTATGTAAGCTGCTTTCTGAGGGGCAACCAACTTTTCCATCAAAGTACTCATTCTTACAGTCATAATTTTGTTAATAATTTTGAAGCTCACATTACTCAGTCCAATTGTCCTAAAATGATTTGGAGTTTTTGCTCCCTGCACTTTTGGTAGAAGGACCAGAAAGCTTGAATTAAGTCCTTTGGGGATGAACCTTTTCCTCCAACAATATTGTATTGCTTGAACCACATCTTTTTATATGATTTGCCGGAAAGCTCTATAAAAGCAACCAAGTAGAATCCATCAGGTCCCGGAGAGCTCTCAGGGTCCATGCTAAACACAGTATTTTTAATTTCATCAAAGACTAGGAACATAATCCAACATATTTTGGTCTTAAAAGTAATCTTTTTGGAATTACATCCAATAATGAATCTGCATCTTCCACTTCTTTAAATTTGAATTTCTCTTCAAAATGATGGACAAGAAGCTCTGCTATCATTTTTTGATCAGTACTGACATTCCCATTTTCATCCTCTAATTCACTTAATCGTTTTGTAAGAAGACAATATACAAAACGGTTTCAGTAAGAAGACATGGGTAGTTTATTAATGTTTGAAGAATTTTCTCAAGGGTATATATGGAAAATCTTCATATGTCTCTCAATTTCTTAATCTGCGTGAAAACTCCAAAAACATCATCTAAAGTGGAACTGAGGGAGTATAAAAAAATATATTAAAAACTTGATTTCTTTCTCTTTTTAACTTGAATCTAAATTATTTTTATAAAAATTTATTATTATTTGTTTATTAATGTACTAAATAAAGATTAAATGTAAGAAAACATTGAAAAATGGAAAAAAAAAATCAAAGTCGAAACTAGCAAAATACCTATAATTTTGCCAAAAAGATGAATAAAAGGATAAATAAGGTAATAAGGGTACCCGTTACCGGTGCAGACGGGTATTACCAAGCTAGGACAGATTAACATTTGGGTCCAATCGGGTAATTACCCGTCGGGTCCTAAGTTGCTAATGGGTCCAACTTTAGGACCCAGAACCGGACCCGAATCTAGCGGGTCCGGTTCCGGGTAATGGGTACCCATTGACAGACCTAATAATTAATATCACTACTTATCTCAGCAGCAGGAGTAGAATCGACAGGAGTAGGTCTTGTAGTAGTAGAGGGGTTATCTTTTTCAATAAGAATTTCAGTTTCATCTCCATCTTCATTTGTATTTTCTGCAACAACATTACCGATCGACAAATCTCCCTCTTCAACAAACTGTTGACCATCTTCTTCTTTATCATCACTAGTAGATAAAACTTCTTGACTTCAGAGATTCAACCATGAAATCACAATTATCCTAAACATTTCCATCCAATTAACATCTCATTTTACACTCTCTCCCAAGTGAGAAGTATTAAATTCAGCGGAAGTAAAATACATCTCATGTTCGAGAAAGTCACATCCATGGTGACATACATTCTTCTTGTTGGAGGATGATAACATTTGTAGCCATTTTGAGATTGATTATATCCAACAAAGACACATTTAAGAGCACAAGGATCATGTTTCGAACGTAAATGTTTTTGTATGTGTACATAAGCTACACAGCCAAATAATCGTGGTGGAAGTGTAAGATTAGATGGAAGAGTCACAAATGACGCAAGCTTATCTACTGGTATCTGAAACTTCAGAACTTGTGTAGGAACACGATTAAGAAGAAAAACATCGCTAATAAGAGCTTCTTCCCAAAAATTTGGTTTCATATATGCTCCTATCAAACTAGCCCTGGTAATCTCCAACAATTGTCTATTTTTCCTTTCTGCAACTCCATTCTGTTGCGGTGTAGATGGACAGGTAGTTTCATGAACAAAACCATGCTCAGCAAAATAACCTTTTAAGGTGTGGTTAATATATTCTCCACCTCTATCACTTCGTATAACCCTTAGAGTTCCAGAGTATTGTGTCTGTACTATCTTGTAAAAATTACGAAAACAGTCTGGCACATCACTCTTATTCTTCATCATATAGAGCCATGTCATACAAGTACAATCATCGATAAATAGAACAAACTATCTATTACCAGAAGAAGAAACAATATTTGAGGGACCCCAAACATCAGAATGTACCAAAGAAAATGGAACAAATCTTTTATTAAAACTATCGATGTATAAGTAGCACGATGGCTCTTTGCTAAAATGCAAGTTTCACACCGAAAATCGAGATGGTTTGCAAGAAGTAAATAAATTTGGATATAAATGCTCCAAATATCCAAAAGAAACATGTCCTAGTCTACGATGATGCAACCAAATTTCATCTGTATGTGTATGAGATATTCTTTTAGCTGACAAAGACCTTCCTTCACACACATCATCCACACAGTATAACCCCTCTCTTTTAGTACCCCTGCCAATTATTTCCCCACTGCTGAGATCCTGAAGAAAACAGAAATCAGGATATATTAATACTAAACACTTTAACTGAGAAGTTACTTGAGACACTGACATGAGATTATTTGAAAGAGAAGGAATTAATAAGGTATGTTCTAGAGATAAAGAGTTTGTTAGATCAACTCTTCCTTCTCCACTAACAGGATATGTTATACCATTAGCATTTGTAACACCAGAACAAGTTGAAGTAGTTTTGTCCCTTAATATGGACATAACAAAGGTCATATGATTAGTAGCACCGGAATCAAGAATCCAACCATTATCCTTTTAAGAATTATCAGCAAGAGACGTAAGAAAAGTATTACCTCGTTCAGACTCTGTTGTTGTTGTAGGAACAACAGCTGTACAGGTAGCTACCTTACCCTTAACTTTCCCTTTTCCAGCTGTTTGTACCCTATTAAAATAGTGTATGTGCGTACCGCACAAGCTATTTAATATCGGTAACCCGTGGGTTTATTGAGGAAACCCACGAGGCTTATTGAAGAAGCCCAATTGGTTTATTGTGGGGAAAGGTGGTTTATTGTAGAAACCCACATGGCTTATTATGGAAGTCTAATCCGGTTTATTGAGGAAACCGGTGGGTTTATTGTAGAAACCCACATGACTTATTATGGAAGCCTAATACGGTTTATTATGGAAACCGATGGGTTTATTGAGGAAACCCATGTGGCTTATTATGGAAGCCCAATACGGTTTATTGTGGAAACCGGTGGGTTTATTGTAGAAACCCACATGGCTTATTATGAAAGCCTAATCCGGTTTATTGTTGAAACCTGTGGGTTTATTGTAGAAACCTGTAGGATCAGAATATCGCGACATCAATATTTCGCGAGGTTAAAAAATGACGACATTGCAAGGGAGTCGCAGGGAAGTAAAGTAAATAACGCAATGAATGACGACAGAACACGAGTAAGATATGAAAATATGGCGAAATTTAAGAGTGTCGCGAGATTACATACTTGTACGCTTGCGATATGTCGCAAGTCATTCTCGAAAATAAAGGACAGCTTAGCTGTCATCCACTGTATACTAACCTATATAAAGGGTTGAGTAAGTCTGTTGAAGGAGAGTTATTTTTGAATTGTTAAGCAAGTCTTTAGGAGAGAGAAAGTTTTAGAGTGATTGTAATTCTTTAACTCATTTCTACTTCATATTGTAAAGAGATTCAAGTATTCAATCAATAGAAATCATAATCATTCATCTAAAAAAATGACTTAATTGTGTAAATTCTAGTAAGGGGTGTAGTGTAGGATTTCCGCAACTACATAATGGCGCTAAACAGGGATTGAGTAGAGATCAACCTTGTGAATTGAAAGAATAAGGAATAACAAGAAAGAAATTTCGTATAATTTTCAACAACTTACTAAAATTGAGAAATGGCTAGAAGAAGGAATGCATCAGAACAACCAACAATTGTAAGAAGAAGTGGGAGATTAGCTGGAGAAAGGAGAAATGAAGTAGGTGAACCATCAAGAATAAACGCAAGATATAGAGAAGAAGGTCAAATTCAACCACCAATTCAACCAGCACCGAATAGAGTAATAGATTATGATAGAGTGAGTGTGCATACATGGAGATCGGATTCTATGGAAGAAAGAGAAGAAGTGCAACAATTGATAAATAATGGACAAGAGGAGAGAAATCGAGAAGAGATGGGATAAACAATTCATAGAAATGAAGAAGTCGCAAAGACATTAGAAGCATTGAGGCAAACAATACATGAAGAAAGGCGATTAGAAGCGGAAGAACGTGCAAATTTAACAAGGCAAAACCATGAGTTAAGAATGGAAAATATGAGGTTGCAGAATAGAAGATCGACAAGTAATACCAGGTCAAGATCAGGATCGGTTAGAGATGATATGAGGAGAATATTACCTGTAGAAAATGTTAATGAAGAAAATCTAGAAAGAGAGCCAAATCTCGGTGAAGGATGTTGCGAAAGAAGGGAAGTGGAGTGTATTCCACGTACTGAGATTTTACAGAATGGCCAAAATGACGGAAATCAAGGAAATAGACAGTAGAATAGTCCAATTGGTGAAGAAAATCAGGAAGAAGGAAGAAGAATACTGCATGGGAGAGAAACACAGAGGAAACAAATGGAGATTGAAGAGGACATCGAAAAGCATTATATTGAACAAGCGCGTCTAGCTTGCGAAAGGGAAAGATTAAGAGTAGAAATGGAAGAACGGGAATTGGAAGAGGCAATTCGGCAGAACAATCATGACAATCGAGAAAGAAGGCGCGAGCAAAATCGCAACAATGGAAATATCAATGAAGAATATGAAAGAATACAAAGGAGAACTAATAGACAACCAAGAAGAGAAAATGATGAATATAATGGTGTGCGAATTCGTGAACGAGATGAAGGAGTAAGTCGCAGAGAAAGAAGAGAAAAAAATGCTGAACAAGAAAATCAAAGCAGACATGAACGCAGAAGGAGAGAGGCGAGCTAAAAAGACCAATAAATTCGAACCCTGATGTAAATGAACAAATCTTAAGAGAGTTGGCAAAGATGAGAGGAATGTTGAACAATAGAAGAGGAGGAGGAAGAAGACAATTGGATGAGGCCATCGAAGAAGCCGCGAAAACCCCCTTTACACTAGAGGTGCGGTTAGGAGGAATACCCCCAAAGTGCAATTTACCCACATTAACCAGCATTTTTATGGAACAACTTGCGCAATACAACACATCAAAGCGTATGTGAGATGTATGCTACTGATGGGAAAATCATGACGCCATATTGTGCAAATATTTCGCATCAAGTTCAACAGAGAAGCACCCGAAATGGTTTGAAGGTTTACCAAGAAACACAATCACGTCATTCAATCATTTACAAGCTATATTCTTAGGGGCATATATAAGTAACAACTCCTGCGACCAGAATTGAAGATGTATTTGGGCTGAAACAAAGAGTTGGCGAAAGTTTGAGACACTTAACTGTGAGGTGGAAGACAATGTGTAGCGAAATGGTATTGAGTGGATGAAAGATATCTTATTCTATCATTCATAAACGCTATGTTCGTAACCAATTTGTTATATATTCAAATTTTAAGAATCAAGAATACAATTACAATGACCGAGTGCGAGAACTTCGGGAGGAATATATTGCTCTAGAGGAAAGGCAAAATGAGATGGAATCATACCAGGTTGCGAATACAAATTCGAATGCTGCGAATGCAAGCTTATTACCCAAGTTGATAAACACAGAGCGAGCACTTCGCAAGGGCAACAAGAAAAAATAATAGATGATGGACAGCCAAAGATAGTAGCTATGGGAAGCCGTGATCAGGAAGAATTTGAAAGAGAAAGGAACTACTACAACCGTGGCGGCAATAACAAAATTCAAAGACTTGATCATCCGCAAGAAACTTATGGAAGTCGGCGCGTAATTATCATGGAGGGCAGCGAAGTCACGGAGTAGTATGGGAGGAAATCAAAATGCCACCATTAAATACTAGTGTGGAAAAAATATGGGAAGTTATACTCTTGATGGAAAACATACCGCACCATGGAACATGGGGAATGAGCCACCACCAAGTGATAGAAGTCACGAGTTAACATTCTTACCACCGCTTTCATGGACACCTAACAAATGATTGCAGAAATATAAAAGAATCATCCTCGAGAATGATTGACCAAGGAAAACCGAGTCATTTTCTAAAAAGTGAAGAGAAGGTTCAACCGTTACCACCACCGCCAGAAATGCACAGGAGAACAAATTCAGCAAAGGGGAAAGAAACATTCGTAATAGAAGTCGGAACAAAAGCTAAAAATTTGTTTTGCAACTCCATTGTACATTCATACCGAACAATTGAAGATTTTCATGATAATGTTCTCAGTAGGGTTTTTCGCGAGGGATGCGATAATAAAGAAGTGATGAACATCGCGAAGACATGTGATTAAAAGAATGGCAAATGCAGATTATTTCTTTCACTCGGCGTTAAGAGATTGGAAAGGCAGAGAGGCGCATGATAGCCCATTGGTTGTAAAATTGGAAATTAATCCAAAACTTGTAGATGGCGAAGATAATGAAGCAGAGAATTCCTGGGCGATCAATAAAATCTTAATTGATACAGGGAGCTCAGTAAACATTCTTTTTTACCATACTTACAAGACTATGGGTGGGAAGGATGAAGAATTGATACCTTCGACATATAAAATATATGGTTTCAATGGCACAGCGAATAAACCTAAAGGAGAAGTTCATATGAGAGTACCCTTGCAAGGATTATCAACTGAAATTTTGTTCTGTGTAGTCGATGTGGAGTCCCCCTATAATGCATTGATCGGAAGGCCATGGCTGCACGAAATTCTGGGCGTAGCGTCAACTTATCATCAGTGTATAAAGTTTCCTCATCCTAGTGGTGTTGGAGTTATAAAGGGAGACTGGATGGAAGGACAAAAATGCTATGAGATTGATGTGGAGAGCTGTGAGGAAAGAGCTGCAAAAAGAAAGGGTTGGAAGCAAAATATAAAAGATGAACAAAGGAGAGAAAGATTGATGGTGGATACTATAGATACAAGAGGAGAAGATACATTGCGAAACAAGTGCATGAAAACAATTGAAAATTATGATGGCAAGGAATCATTAAGAAGTTTGAATGATGCAGAGGCAGAGGGTAGTAGGAGCAAAAAGTGTAAGAAATGAATAATCATCACTATCAAAAGCAATGACAAAGGCATATTAATGGTAAAAAGAAGAAACAATAATTGAAGAAGAAATACGAGAATCTTGCCATCAAAAATGTATGAAAATTTGATTGAAGAATTGAAAAACAAAAATGAGTAAACAATGCAAGATTATGCGATAGTCTCGCAAAACAAAATAACAAGAGAAAACCAAAAATGAATGATTGAATGAATTAACAAAAATGAAAGAGTGAGTGAATGGGACGAACCTTTATGGCGTACACCCTAGTTCGCGAATGATATTTCGCAAGAGGCAAATGTAAGACCTAAAGTGCGTCATATAAGAGGGTATCTCTTGACATGGCTTGGGGAAAAGGTTACATCGCTCCTGGAACCTGAGCCATGGAGATTTGGGGCCCATGAAAGCCTATCCGGGAGAGATACCTTGGATTTCCAACTATATATATAAGGTTATACCCTGGTTGGACCCCGAGGGTCTCTTCCAAGGAGTCATTGTATGCTCAAGGCGCCCGGGGTACGGTTGAGCCAAGAGTGCACAGGGCATTTGAAGTGTCTCGGCCATTCTTGGCAAGTCTTGGCATATGTTGTACTCGGCTAGAAGAAAACTCCACTTAGGGTGCGGTCTCGTAACCATAAACCCTATAGGTATAAGGGATAAGAGGTCGAAAACAACCAGTTGTTGTTAAGACCGGATGGGAGGAGCTAGTCTTGTATGGACGATGTACGCCTCCTTGAAGGGGCAACCGGGGAGATGATAAGAAGCGGCACCCTCCATTAGGGAGCTGATAAGTGTCACAAGACGGCAATGTCATGGGGCTTTATATTCGCAAGAACATTTAGGCTGTCATATTGTCGCAAATGAAATATCTGCAGAGGCAAAAATACTAAAGAAATGATAAGACAAGATCAATGGGTCATTACATGAAAGTGTAAGGGCGTCCTGCGATCTTGTCGCAAGACGTCAATGTCATGGGATTTTATATTCGCAAGAATATTTAGACCTGTCATATTGATGCAAAATGAGGGGTGGCGAAATAAGACCTTTACCTAGGAAGGCAAAATAAGACCACACAAAAACAATGATAAGACAAGATCAATGGGTCATTACATGAAAATGTAAAGGCGTCCTGCGATTTTGTCGCAATGATGAATTTCAACATAAATGATGATAAAATAACACAAGAAATCGAGTAAGCAAACAAGCTTGCGAGATGCGATTATATTTCTTCATTTATCCGAGAAGAATCGACAACGACAATTGCGAAATTAAGAAGTATCATTGCTTAAAGATTATCGACTTGATTTATCTCATATGAAAATAAATAACAGAGGCAAGTATGGGAATGATTAGAATAAAAACTTGTTATTTATTTCCATATGATAAAAGATTACAAAATGGAAGGTTAGAAGGATAAATATACAAATATCACAAGAAGAGAAAGGAAAATGGAATAATCTAGCAACTTATTCTTCTTTATCAGATTCTTCTTCTTCGCTTACATCACTATCAGAGACATCTGAGCAAGGCATATTATAGGAATCTCTTCGAGAAGACAAGGATATGAAGAAAGAGGAATGTTGTGATCATTGCAAATTTGTTCAATAGTTTGATTCATAAAAACAACCGCATCATTATTGAAATTAACTTCTGAGGTAGTTTGTCGTTGCTTCTTCATCTTAGAATATTTGTCATTGCAAAGGGAGAAGTCTTTGGCGAGTTGCGCTTTCTCAGATTCAAGTTCCTTGATTCTAGTTTGAAATCTCCTCTCAGATTCTGTGAACAAATGACATTGAATTAGCAGCTTAATAACAGTTTCGTAAAAAAGAAGTGGAAAAATAATGAAGAATAGTAAAACAACCTACTCTGTCAGAAATCATATCTTTAACCAAGGCATTATGCTCGGCATGAAGACCGACGCTAACACCTAAGTTATTTCGGCATTATCTAGAACCTTCGCAGCCCAAGCGAATTCATCATCATTATTTATGACAAGAAGTGAATGAATTTGATTTTTCGCTCATTAAGTATGGCATTTTGGCGAAGGGATTCATCTCGTTCAATTTGGACTTCAAGAATAGTTTTTGGAATTTTGCTAATGCTTGTGCACCTTGATTAGCAATGCGATCCTTATCATCTATGATTTTGCTAATCTTTTTCCTTAGAATATTATTACTCTCCGGGAGTCAAGATATAAATGTTTAAATCGGTTGGCTAAACCTAAACTAGATCTATGTTCAATTTCTAAAAGATGAAATTTGGTTGAAGTTCATTTAATGAGAGAGAATTAGTCTTGTTTGAAGAACTACTTAAAGATTCATTGAAATGAGCGAGAAGAGCATCATCATCCATAGGTTCGGAAATGAATGGAGAAGGATGGCTTAAATCGGAAAGATTATAAATGTCTGCGAAAAATAATAAGTCAGGCAAAGGAAAATAAAAGGCAAAGTAGAAATAGAGAAAGAAGGAGGGTGTTATACCATAAAGTTGCTGATTAGCACTTTGAAGTGTAGATATTTTGTCTTTCTGGGAAGAAGACTCAACTTCCAATTGTTGGATTTTAGCATCCTTCTTGCGAGATGTCGCAACTTCAATTTCTAGCTCTTTGTTCTTCTCTTTAAGTTGAAGATTTTTCTTCTCAAGATTGTTGCGTCTTTTCTCGAGGTGCGAGGCAACAACAAAGGAAGCTCTCCCAGACTATAAAGGAAAGTAAAGAAATTGTTAAGATGAGGTTTATAATCGAAATCGCAAAGAAATAACGAAATATGAACATACCAAAGCACTGAGTGCATTTAAGAGACTGGGAGTCATTATTCGGGAGACTCCGCGAAAGGATTCATTATCCTCTAACAGGGGGGCATCGCAAATTTTAGCGAGAGCTTCGCAGGTGCGGATAAATGATCATCTCCCAATCCTTGCATAGAATCGGAGAAGACACTGACAATTGCGCCATAAGCGTGAGCGACCAGAATGACCCTCCTTCGCGAGAGGAAGTACCAGCCTCATTTTCATCTTTCGTCGAGAACTCATTTGGTTTGGGAACTAGAACGAGAAGAGGGATGGATTTTAGTTTTTTAGAAGATGGAGCAGAAGATTTATCCTTGCGAAGAGTAATTTTATTCTTGCCCTTAACCTTCGCAGCTTCGGGAATGTCAATTTCTTCAATAACCTTCGCACACGAATAAAGATAAGAAACAGAGGCAACAATATTGTTAAAAATAACAAAAGAAAGTATTTCTTACTTCATCCGTGATTGATGGAGTATCGCTAGAGTACTCTCATTGGGATCGTCTTTTATAACTCCTTTTCAATTTGGCAATCCGAAAATTTTACAAGTCTAGTAAATATGAGAGGAAGGAAATATCGCAAAGCAAACCGGAAATAGGAAATATACCTCTTTTGCCTTTTCGGGCCACTTAAATTCCCAAGGACAATAGTTTGCGAGATTCGCGTTGGGGAGTGTATGCGAACTGTAATATAAGGTCCACTCAAAAACAGAGGAACAACCCACCACTTCTCATCCTTGGAATATCGAGGAACATTATTTTTGCCCGAGTGTGCCGGTCGATATCTTGCATAAGCAGCTTATCACTTGGAAATATTATCTTTCTCTTCAATCGAGCACCCCATCGAGATTTATCATTTCTCATATTTATTACTTCATAATTTTCAAAAAAGTTTTCTACAGTATACTTCTCAGCGACTATTCCTAAACTTGCGAATCTAGGATCTTTGACATCATCAGGGTATAAAGATTCTTCACAGTAGCCACGGTTGGCGAATTCAAGCATTAGACGGATGCAATCACCGCTTAGTTGATAAACAACTCGCGAGAATTTCTCGTGAGCAAGGATTTTATAGAATAAAGGTATCTCGGGATTGTAGAGAGGAATGGGAAGGCCTGCGAGGATTTGAACTAGCGAGACTATGATTTTCTGATCATCACACTGATGATCAGAAAACAACCTTGCAGAAACTATAAATGAAGATTCTTGATCAGGAATGGTTGATAGGATGAAGCCCTTCTCTTGTAAATTCTTTTGAGCTTCATTAAAAAGGGATTTGTATGTACGACCAAGTGAAGCCATTTTTAGGGTATGGGAATGATTAGAAGATTGAAGATCAAGAGAAACAAAGAAGGGAAGATTTACAGCAGCAGAAACGCAAATTGCGGAGGAAGAGAAGTTGCAGAGGGAAAATAAAAGAGAAGAAGAGAAGGATGAGAAAACTATATATATAGAGGGAAGAATCCTCGAGAAAACAAATGCATTTAATGCGAGAGATGGGACGTGAATGGTCAAGAATAAACGGTTGAAAGAGACGTGTCAAGAAAGGAATGGAAGAAGAAACACTTGTAATAAATTCCATGCGGAGTGAAAACAGATAAAGATGAACAATTGCGAGATAAATATGAACAATTGCGACATTTTAAAATATTGGTTCTCATGACATTCTCTCCTTCGCAAAGAAGACATGAGAAGAGGCAAGATGTAGGATCAGAATATCGCGACATCAATATTTCGCGAGGTTAAAAATGAGCGACATTGCAAGGGAGTCGCGGAGGAAAGTAAAGTAAATGACGCAATGAATGACGATAGCAAAACACGAGTAAGATATGCAAATATGGCGAAATTTAAGAGTGTCGCGAGATTACATACTTGTACGCTTGCGATATGTCGCAAGTCATTCCCCTAGAAAATAAAAGGTGACTTATTTGTCATCATTTATATACTACCCTATATAAAGGGTTGAGTAAGTCTGTTGAAGGAGAGTTCTTTTGAATTGTTAAGCAAGTCTTTAGGAGAGACAAAGTTTTAGAGTGATTGTAATTCTTTAACTCATTTCTACTTCATATTGTAAAGATTCAAGTATTCAATCAATAGAAATCATAATCATTCATCTAAAAAATGACTTAATTGTGTAAATTCTAGTGAGGGGTGTAGTGTAGGACTTCCTGCAACTACAAAACCCACATGGCTTATTATGGAAGCCTAATACGGTTTATTGTGGAAACCGATGGGTTTGTTGAGGAAACCCATGTGGCTTATTATGGAAGCCCAATAAGGTTTATTGTGGAAACCCGTGGGTTAATTGTAGAAACCCACATGGCTTATTATGGAAGCCTAATCCGGTTTGTTGGGGAAACCGGTGGGTTTATGTGGAAACCCACATGGCTTATTATGGAAGCCTAATCCGGTTTGTTGGGGAAACCGGTGGGTTTATTGTGGAAACCCACATGGCTTATTATGGAAGCCTGGATTTGGGTTGTTAGGGAAACCAGTGGGTTTATTATGGAAACCCACTAGGCTTATTATTGAAGCCCAAGAGTCTTGAATAATTATTTATTTATAATTAGTAATGTTATTTAAGATAAATGCAGGATCCTAAATAAAAGAGGATAATTATCTTAAATACTTATAATTATTATTCAAGATAATTATTATTTAAGATAAATGAGGATTATGGTAAATATTAGGGTTTATCATGAATATGGATGTTATTTGAGATTTATATGAGGATGAGGGAAGTTATTAGGATAACTATCAAAACCCTAAAGCTACATGTATTTATTTCATATATAGAGGCTAAATCTCAAAGACAAAAGGTACACAATTTCTATTCATTTGCTTAACAACCTACTTGCATAGAAATCTTGTTGATTTTAGCATCAGAGTGTCTTTGCAGGTACCCCACCATTTTCAATCAACAATTCTTTGGAGAATCTAATCAACAACGGAGATTCGATCATCATACACATCTCGAAGATTGTTGGGGTGATTAATTTTGCACCAACATCTTTTGAGACGACTAAGGGGATCGCGAAAAGATCGTGTTCTCCAAGTAATAGAAGTTGTCCCCTGCGATTTTTGAAACAAGGGTTTTCAAAATCATTTCAATGAAAAGTCAGAAAGATCACAACTTTTCGTGAAAAGTCTCGGAAAAGATGTAATTTTCGAAAAGTCTCGGAAAGATCGCAACTTTTGAGAAAGTCTCGGGGAAGATCTCAACTTTTTTGGAAAGTCTCGGAAAAATCGCAACTTTTCGAGAAAGTCTCGGAAAGATCGCAACTTTTCTCGAAAGTCGAGAGAAAGATTACAACTTTTCGAAAGTCTCGGAAAGATCATAACTTTAAAGAAAGTCTCAAAAAAGATCGTAACTTTTCGAAAGTCTCGGAAAAAAGCTTCACTAGTCTCCAAAAGGAAAGGTTGGGTTCAGAACTTGTTGCAAAACAGTTGAAGGAACCGTTGCGGTTGAAGAAACTGTTACAAGGGATAAAGAAATCAAATTCACGAGGTATGAAGAAAGCTATTCATTGATCACAAGAAATCACCTAAAATAAAGAGCTAATTTGTTGCTAAGTTAACAACAGAAAATAGTTGTTACAATGCGTCTGGCCAAGTATCTCTATCAGACATCCACATAGTTCCGGCCTCATGCCTACGGCTGACCAGATTCTGCCAACCAGATTCGTCGGATCAATTGGATACGATCCGTAGGATCTCATCCGCCTGGAATACACCATCGATCCAAGTGCTTCCGAGCCACTTGGGTCCACTCGGCCAGATGGTCCAACACCGCCACGATCAATAGATGTTCATTCAGCCGCGTGCCATGTCATCTACCACGCGATGATCTGTCTAATCAAGATGTCATGTCACCGCCACGTCGCCAGATGGTCTTAATAGAGTGCCGTCATCTACCACGCCATCGTCCAACACATACACCACGTCGGCAAATATGGTCACCAGGTGATGACACGTCGGCATTTTTCAGGTGCCACGTCGGAAAAAAACCATCATGGTCAGCAGTGCCACATCATCCATCTGATCTAGTTAGCACTGCCTCGTTAGCGACAACACGTGCGCTTCGTTCAAATCTTGTTTCGTCAATAACTTCTTCGTTTTAAGTCCGAATTGAGTGATTTTTGGCTCGTTGGAGTCGCCAATCAATTCCCTACAACATGGAAACAAAAAATCCAGTGTTCGAGAAACTTTTATATGCACTTTAGACAGCAACATGATCGAGTTCGAGGTTCGTGGATAGCGACATGATCGAGTTCGAGATGAGGATTGCTTAGACCCTTCAATATTTAGCCTTGCACCACATCGCAAGCATATAAAGCCTCACCTTGCACGTGAGCACATAAGGCTCTTATCGCAAGCATAAAATCTTGTCTTGCACACGAGTATATAAGACTTGCACCTTGGTAAGCACAAAGTCTCGTCTCAACCACGAGCCCAATGACCGATATTGGTTCAAAGACTTGTACTCAACACAAGCAACAGCCAGTCTCCCCGAGCAGCAAGCGCTAGCCTTGTTACGTTGCGAGCAAAAAGCCTTGCCCTAGCCGCAAGCATACCCTACATTCCTTTCAAGACTCGACTAGCTCTTGAGCATCACAAGTCCACCACGTGGCAAAAAGTCTGGTCTAGCATGTGAGCAAATTTTATTGCAGGTTATTACAATTGGGGGCGTCTTTATAATGTCCCGCTTGAGCGATTCCAACAGGAAAAATCATGATGGAACCAGAAATAAGATGACAACGGAAAAGATATGTGATCATAAGCCCAGAGCCGTCTAGCAACTGAGGAACGGATATAATAGATCTAGTTCCTTTTTCACATGGGGGCGTCTTTTCTACTTGGGAATATCTTTATATCGGGGGCGGCTAAAGTGTCACCAAGCATGCAATCAAAGGCAACTTGTTTTGAGAATTCGAAAAATAAGACATCTTTTTCAGTATCAATTCAAGAAATGAGGGCGGCTAGGGTTGGACGAACGGACGCTTTGGGAGAGAAAGGCAAAGGAGAAACATTTTGGTTGTTAAGGAAATATGTACAATCTCTTTCTAATAAAAGGAAGGAGAATAAGACAGTGTTTCAATAAAAGCTGAAGCTAAAAAAAAGAAAAGCGATGTGGAGCGAAAGAAAGAAATGTTTGACGAAAAGCTAGAGACAGTCAACCTGTACACCAGAAATTGTCGTACATTCATTATTCGCAGACACACGAGCATTGAGTCGGCAAGTTCTATGCTAGTACGGGAACAAATGGGCAACCAATGTGCCTAGCAAAATATGGGAGCAACCTGTATTCGAGTGAGGTATGTTCTCAAAGTGAAAGTTGAGTTATTAATTTAATCCTGATTATTTTTCTATTAAAGAGATAAACTGGAGCATTTTTCTATCAAAGAGGAAAACCAAAGGAAATGAATTGTCATGCAAAGTCAAATAGTTGTAGTAATATCTTATAAAGAACAATGGAGCAAATGGCAATAAATGTGCCAGAGCAAGACCGGAACGACTAGGAAATCATGAATGTGGGGTTTAAGATCCTAAAGAAGTGTTGGAAGATTTACAAGACCAACAAGTAAGTCATTTGTTAGCTAATGAAAGAGCAAGAGGACATAACATCTTTGATATGTTTGGCGTTTGGGTAATTACTATATGGAGTTTTTAAGTACATTATTGGTACTTTGAATGTGTTTAGTGATTTGAGATGGTAAGTACATTTTTGGTACTTTGAATTATTGAGAAATGACCGTGGGGAAAATCGACACAACAAGTCGCCAAGGCCACAAAAGGTTATCCGATATACTGCATAGGTCGAATTTGAACCACCTAAGAAGGTTAGTTCTATTGATTTTCTTAATCCATCAACAAGCTGGCCAAGGCCACGAAAGGTTATCGGATAAGAAGCATATGGCGAATTGGAACGAGCCACGAAGGTTAGTTCTTCTTTTGATTTTCTTAATCCATCAACAAGTTGAGAATTAAGAGGGGGCGATGTTTGTACCCTATTAAAATAGTGTATGTGAGTACCGCACAAGCTATTTAATATCGGTAACCCGTGGGTTTATTGAGGAAACCCACGAGGCTTATTGAAGAAGCCCAATTGGTTTATTGTGGAAACCGGTGGGTTTATTGTAGAAACCCACATGGCTTATTATGGAAGCCTAATCCGGTTTATTGAGGAAACCGGTGGGTTTATTGTAGAAACCCACATGGATTATTATGGAAGCCTAATATGGTTTATTGTGGAAACCGATGGGTTTATTGAGGAAACCCATGTGGCTTATTATGGAAGCCCAATACGGTTTAATGTGGAAACCGGTGGGTTTATTGTAGAAACCGATGGGTTTATTGAGGAAACCCATGTGGCTTATTATGGAAGCCCAATACAGTTTATTGTGGAAACCGGTTGGTTTATTGTAGAAACCCACATGGCTTATTATGGAAGCCTAATCCGGTTTATTGTGGAAACCGGTGGGTTTATTGTGGAAACCGGTGGGTTTATTGTAGAAACCCACATGGCTTATTATGGAAGCCTAATACGGTTTATTGTGGAAACCGATGGGATTGTTGAGGAAACCCATGTGGCTTATTATGGAAGCCCAATACGGTTATTGTGGAAACCGGTGGGTTTATTGTAGAAACCCACATGGCTTATTATGGAAGCCTAATCCGGTTTGTTGGGGAAACCGGTGGGTTTATTGTGGAAACCCACATGGCTTATTATGGAAGCCTAATCCGGTTTGTTGGAGAAATCGGTGGGTTTATTGTGGAAACCCACATGGCTTATTATGGAAGCCTGGATTTGGGTTGTTATGGAAACCAGTGGGTTTATTATGGAAACCCACTAGGCTTATTATTGAAGCCCAAGAGTCTTGAATAATTATTTATTTATAATTAGTAATGTTATTTAAGATAAATGCAGGATCCTAAATAAAAGAGGATAATTATCTTAAATACTTATAATTATTATTCAAGATAATTATTATTTAAGATAAATGAGGATTATGGTAAATATTAGGGTTTATCATGAATCTGGATGTTATTTGAGATTTATACAGATGAGGGAAGTTATTAGGATAACTATCAAAACCCTAAAGCTACATGTATTTCTGCCTATATATAGAGGCTAAATCTCAGCTCAAAAGGTACACAATTTCTATTCATTTGCTTAACAACCTACTTGCATAGAATTCTTGTTGATTTTAGCATCAGAGTGTCTTTGCAGGTACCCCACCATTTTCAATCAACAATTCTTTGGAGAATCTAATCAACGGCGGAGATTCGATCATCATACACACATCTGGAAGATTGTTGGGGTGATTAATTTTGCACCATCACCAGCCTTTATACGCTTTTGGTAATCATCCCTGGATAACCAATTTTTTCAAAACAATTTTCAGAAAGATGTTTTGTATTCCCACAATGAACACATATCCCACTATTATTCGGCTGAGATATTTTTGTATTCAATGAGTTTTTCTCAATCTTCCTGACAGACATAGCAATTTGAGAATCAACCCCTTGAGTTAACATAGTACTGCGTCTTTGTTCTTCTCGCCTCAGTATAGTAAACGCAGCTTCTAGCTTGGGTAAAGGATCAGTACGAAGTATTTCTCCTCGAACTGAATCATAAGCATCATCAAGCGCATCAAGAAATACATATACTCTTTCTTCATCAATTTTTTCCTTTCGTTTCTTGATCACCTCTGGTTGTGTAAAGGTAATAGGTTTTCTATACTCAAACTCTTTCCAGATTGATTTTAACTTAGAGAAAAGGTTAGAAATTGATCTACCTATCAGTTTAGTTGACATAGCTTTCCGAGTTAAGTCATAGAGAATAAACTTATTAGCTCCTTCATAATATGTTTGAGATACAACATCCCAAACATCATTTGCAGTAGGTAAACAAACAAAAAGATTCATTAAATCAGGTTCCATTGCACCAATCATCCAACCCTTGACAATAGCATCTTCCATGATCCACTTATCATACTTATCTACGATTTATTCATCAGGTTTTGCAGCATCACAGGTAAGATATCCTCTTTTTCCTTTTCCAGCAACAAACATGGTCACCATTTGAGACCATAGGGAAAAGTTGGTATCATTCAGTTTTATTCCATATGGAATTGATGTTGGTGTTGGTTCGTATGTATGCATACCACCAATTGTATTTGATGAGAATGTTGGTTCTGATTTACCTTCGTCACCACCCATTGTAGCTCCTAAGTTTTTAAAGGTTATGTTTAGTTTGTACGTAAAATAAGATCAGAGAAATATATCCCTGGATATTGAGATTGTTTGATGATTAGGGTTTAGAGAAAGTATATCTCTAGGTTTTGGGAAAGAGAAAGTATATCTCTAGGTTTTGGGTAACTAGGGTTTAGAGAATATATATCTTTAGGTATTGAAAAGAATGTAAAAGTTCCCAAGGATCGTACCTGCTCTTGATACCAACACAAACTTTGGTTTTCAATATTGAGAATTTTTATTGATCGACTTGATAAAGATTACAACACAATGTATTAACTATTTATACATATGAATACGTAGCCTCCAAGTATTCTTGGGTCACACGTATACTAAATTTAGAAGTAACACAACTTGGAATACAAGTTACAAGTAATAACAATTCAACACATTATACTCGGTAGCAGATCTGTCCAAATGTAAGGCTCTGATGATTTGTTTATTTGTAATTTTAATACTTTCTGCTACATCATCACTGTCAACCTGCAAAACTACACAGATTCCGATGCCCAAAGCAGAACAAACAGTTGAAGTTCAAATTCTGTGGTGTCATTGCTCCTCGGACTCGGAAGGGGGGCGGGCTAGTTGGACCACGACGAATGCGCCATAACACACAACAAAACCGTAGCCAAGCACCTTTACGGAGGCATACTCCCTATGAAATTTAAACCGGTTAAAAAGGAAACTCTGTAGCCAGTCACATCATCTTATCAAAGTCACATTCTAATATTTAATAAACTTCTATATCCTATGTTTGCTGAGGACAAGAATCACATTCTAAAATTTAATAAACTTCTTATATCCTATGTTTGCTGAGGACAAGAAAGCAAGATGGTCTTCCTTAAGAATGTAGGGACATTTCACTATAGTCATTTTAGGACATGAGAATGGTGCAAGGAACCACAACCGCCGAGAAAATGACTTAAATACCAAAAAGAAAATCAACCACAACAACCAAGATGTAAAAATTAAATCGACAGTATATCCAACTCAATAGCTATTATTGTTCATGTTTCATAATATTTTCAAAAACCTAATGTAACATCTTAATGAGTTCTTCTCAGACAAATGCCTCACTTAACATCAAGGTTAAAAATGGATATATGAATCTCGTCATCTATTTTGCCATCTATTGAGAAACCCATACTTGGTTCATCATCACTGCAGTCTATCTCAAATAACTATTTTCATGCAAAATTTATGGAAAAAAAAACATGAGAGAAACACTAAGATGAATCTTAGTGAAGATATATAAATAAAAGTTACCACCCCCAGCAAAACCAATTGGGTCACAAAATTCAAAACCTTTTTAAGTTCAATTCCAAGGTCAGGAAAAAATAGGCACATTTGGGACCAATTTCCTTAACAACGTGGTGCCCAAAGCACTGACTACCTAAGATTAATTTCAGTCTCTGCCGTAATAATACTTATACAACCAAATTCCGGCAAAGTCAGACCAAATTCCGGTAAAGTCAACACTGAAGCTGGGAATATTCCAAGAACATACAATTAATATTGTGTTACTTGTTAATTAGTGGATGTGACGCAAAAGTACAATGTGAAATCATACTGAAAAGTTGAACTCATAAGCTCAATAATATCCTCAAATTCAAAAATCTCTTAAACTATCATCATAGCAACCCAAGATCAAACTAATACTAATAGTATAACATCAATTCCTATTCAGGCTATCATAATTTCTAAACAAATTCATTCTTATATTGTAGGTATTACATCACACAGTTAAGAGGCATTAAGAGTTCCTAAGATCAAATATGTGCCGTCCATTCTATCAAATAATCCAATGAACCGAGTTCTTAAATTCTGAACCGAATCGCGACTCGAACGAGTCGAATCGTGACTCGATCGATTCTACCAACTACGAGCTGATTTTATATTATCTGCATGACACTTCAAAAACCTTATTTTGATATATGTTGTAGTTGCAGGAAATCCCACACTACACCCCTCACAAGAATCCACACAATCAAATCATTTTAAGATGACCAATTATAATTTTTATTGATCAAACTCCAGAAATGTTACAAGATGAAAAGGTGATAAACTAAAGAATTACAACCACTCTAAACTTTCTCTCTTAATGACTTGCTCAACACTCGAAAAAGATCTCCCCCTCCTTAAGCCTATTCGGCTCTTTATATAGGACATTACATAGTGGGTGACAACTAAGCTGTCCTTTATTTTCGGGTATGACTTGCGAAGTATTGCAAATGTACAAATGTCAAATCTCGCAACACTCCTCGATCTCGCTACATCTTCACATCTTTTCGTGTTTTGGCTGTCGTCATCCGTTACGTCGTTTTTACTTCCAGCCCGCGATGTCTTCGCAGTGTGTCGTTTATGGATTTCGCGAGAATCTTGGTGTTGCGATATTCTGATCCGACATCTTGCCTCTTATCATGTCTTCTCTGCGAAGAAGAGAACATCACGAGAACTAGTATTTTCAAAATGCCGCAGCTGTTCATTTCTTCATATTTTTCTGTATTTGCATGATTTCGTACTATTACGCAGAATTTATTACACGTATCTCTTCTTCCACCCATTTCTTGACACGTCTCTTTCAACCGTTATTTCTCAACCGTTCACGTCCCTTCTCACATTAAATGCGTTTATCTTCTCAAGAATTCTTCTCTATATATAGTTTTCTCACCCTCATCTTCTTCTTTTTTACTTTCTCTCTGCAATTTTTCTTCAATTCTCCTCCGTAATTTCCGTTTCTTCTACTGTAAATCTTGTTCTTCTTCTTTCTTTCTTTTGATCTTCAGTTCTTCATTCATTCCCATACTAAAAATGGCTCCAATCGGTCGCAAATACGAAACTTCTTTTGAAGAAGTTCAAAAAGATCTTCAAGGAAAAGGTTTTACTTTAACCACCATTCCCGGTCAGGAACCTAAATTCATTCTTTCTGCCAAGTTGTTCACTGATCATCATTATGATGATCAAGAAATCATAATTTCGCTTGGTCAAATTCTCGCCGGCCTTCCCATTCCTCTTTATAACCCTAACCTTCCGTTATTCTATGGAATTCTTGCTCATGCGAACTTCTCGCGAGCTATCTATCAACTAAGCGGGGATTGCATTCGCTTAATACTTGAGTTCGCCAACCGTGTAGCTGGTAATGGGTCTCTTTACCCAAAATAAGTTAGAGACCCAAAATTTAAGGAATTGGCGATACTTGCTGAAAGATACACAGTCGAGAGTTTCTACGAGAATTATGAATTCATTCCTATGAGGAAGGATAATACTCATTGGGGGTGTCCGTCTCGAAAAGAAAGGATGATGTTGTGACGATAAACTCCTTATGCAAGACATTGATTGGCATTCTGGTAAAAACTACGTCGCGTCACTCTAAAGACGATAGATGGTGTGTTTTTCCATTGGTGATAAAGGGGCCTTATATCGCAGGCTCGAATGTACTTCCTGCGAATTTCGCTACTTATCGACCTTGGGTATTAATTGGCCCGAGAAGAATAAAGAGGTATGTCTTCCAACTTCACGTACTTCGTAATCTTTCATTGGTTGCTTATTCCCTTATCCTTTGATTCTCGCGAAAATTTTTAGATTGAAAGTTAAGATCGAGCTATAACCGGACCGGGAAAGCCAGCACTTTAGCTGCTCTTCGCATGATGAAGTAAGAAACACTTTATATATTTTTAACAATATTGTTGCCTCTGTTTCTTGTCTTCATTTGTGTGCGAAGGTTGGTGTTGGAGCTGTTGGAGAAGAAGAAAACCCTGAGGCTGCGAAGGCCAAAGATAGAGGTAAAAATCCTTTTCGCAAGGAAAAGTCTGTTGCTCTGCCTCTGAAGAAACGAAAACTTCACCTCCCCTCTCCTTCGGATCCTCAGTCAAGTGAGAGTTCTGGTGATAAGGAAAATGATGATGTGGATATCCCTTCTTCAAATTCTCCAGCCGGATCTTCTATGGCACAACTGTCTAGCATTTTTTCTGATTCTATGCAAGGGATGGGTGACGATCGCCTTTCTAGTACATGCAAGGCTCTCGCGAGTATTTGCGATTCATCTTTACTTGAGAGTGATGGTTCTCTTCATGGGGTCTCCAGATCAGTGACTCCAAGCTTCTTAAATTCACTTGGTGTCTTGGTATGTTTTCATTCTCTTATTTTTTCATAGTTTTGATTTTAAAGTATATCTTTTAATTTCTTTGTTTTCTTTTGTAGTCCTAGAGAGCTTCCTTTGTTGTTTCCTCGAGATCTTGAAAAGAGGTGCAGTATTCTCGAAAAGAAGAACCTTCAGTTTCGCAAGAAAAATGAAGAATTGGGAGTTGAAGCTACTGCTCTTCGCAAGAGAAATGAAGAATTGGAAACTGAAGCTGTCATTCTTCGCGAGAAGACCAAGCAATTAGAAGCTGACTCTGCCACTCAGAAGAATAAGATTTCTAGCCTTCAGAGCTCCAACCAACAACTTTATGGTATGAAACTTTTCCCTTTTCCTTTGTTTTGTTCTCTTGTTATCTTCCCTCATCCGACTTATCATTTTCGCAGACGTTTATAACCTTTCTGATGAAGCCATTCTTCTTCATTCATTTCCTGAACTTATGGATGATGATGCTCTTCTTGCTCATCTCAACGATTCTTTGGATAATTTTTCAAATAACAAGATTAAATCTCTTCCTATAAATGAACTTCAATCCAGATTTAGCCTCTTAGAACTTGATCATAGATCTAGCTTCATCTTAGCCAACCAACTTAAACGTCTGTATCTTAGTTCTAAAGAGAAAATTAGTATTTTAAGGAAGAAAATTAGTGATCTCATAGATGATAAAGATCGCATTGCTAGACAAGGTGCTCAAGCATTAGCGAAATTCCAAAAGACTCTTCTTGAAGTTCAAATTGAACGGGATGAATCCATCCGTCAAAATGCTATTCTTAGCGAAAGAGAGAATCAAATTCGTTCCCTTCTTCTCATAAACAATGATGATGAATTTGCTTGGGCTGCGAAGGTTCTAGATGATGCGAGGAAATAATTTAGGTGTTAACATTAGTCTTCAAGTCGAGCATACGGCCTTGGTTAGAAATATGATTTGACGAGAGAAGGTTGTTAATTATTCTTCTTTATTTAATTGTTTGCATAAAATTATCATCAAGTTGCTTGATTCAATGTTATATGTTCGCAGTGCTGGAAGCAAGGTTCCGAAAAAGAATTGAAGAACTTGAATCTGAGAAAGAGTAACTTGCCAAAAATCTTTCTTCTCGGGATGATAAATATTCTAGGCTGAAGAACCAACTAAAGATCACTGTCGTGAATTTTAAGAATGATGTTATTCTTTTTCGCAATCAAACTATTGAGATGGTATGCGATGACAATAACACCCTCAGTCTAAGTACCCTTGCCTTCTTGATGAAGTCCCCCAAAATATGCCTTCTCTGGATATTTCTGATAGCGATGCTAGTGAAGAAGAAGAGGAATCTGATGAAGATGAAGAAGTTGAAGGATCTGATGAAGATAAAGAAGAGGAAAAATCAAATGAGAAATAATTTTATTTTCCTTTTTCTCCCTTTGTAATATTTGTATAGTCATTTTTCAATCTCCCATATTTGGATTTATTCTTTTGTCATGAATTTCTTGAGTCTTTGAATACAATTTCTATCTTTCTTGTTTCTTCCATAAAGGGCAATTCTTATTTGCAATATGGTTAATCAATATATGCGTAAATCTGTCATATGAAGACAAATAACATGTTCTTGTTCATTCCCATACTTGCCTCTCGTTATTTGTATTCGAATGGGAGATTAAGCATAATTTAGCAGATATTTTCTGCTGAACTTTATCATTGCGACAAGATCGCAGGACGTCCCTACATTTTCATGTAATGACCCATTGATGTTGCCTTATCATTTCTCTTGTGTGGTCTTATTTTGCTTTCCTAGTTAAAGGTCTTATTTTGCCACCTCATTTTTGCGACAAAATCGCAGGGACGTCTTTACACTTTCATGTAATGACCCATTGATCTTGTCTTATCATTTCTTTAGTATTATTTCCTCTCGTAGGATATTTTCTTGCGACAATATGACAGGCCTAAATATCCTTGCGAACATAAAGCCCCATGGCATTGTTGTCTTTTGCGCCGAAATCATGGGACGTCTTTACACTTGCATGCAATGACCCATTGATCTCGTCTTATCTACTCTTTTGTATTTTTGCCTCTTCAGGATTGTTGCACAAATATGACAAGCCTAAATATTCTTGCGAACATAAAGTCTCATGACATTTGCGTCTTTTTGACACTATCAGCTCCCTAATGGAGGGTGCCGCCCTTATCTTCCCCCTGGTTGCCCCTTCAAGGAGGCGTACTTCTGCCATACAAGGCTAGCTCCTCCCATCCGGTCTTAACAACAACCAGTTGTTTTCGCAACCTCTTATCCCTTTTGCCTATATGGCTTATGGTTATGAGACTGCACCCTAAGTGGAGTTTTCTTCGGGCCGAGTGCATCATAAGCCAAGACTTGCCAAGAATGGCCGAGACACTTCAAATGTCCCAGGCAACCTTGGCTCAACCGTGTACCTCGGCGCCTTGGTCAAATGCTGACTCCTTAGAAGAGACCCGTGGTCGTCCAATCTAAGTCACTAGCTTAGATTGAAAATCCAAGGTATCTCTCTCCGGATGGGTTTTATTACCCCAATCTACATGACTCGGAGTTCCGGGCGGTGTAACCTTTTCCCCCGAGCCACGTTAGAAATACCCCCTTACATGACGCACTTTAGGTACTTTGCCTCTTACGAAATTTTATTCGCGAACTCGGGTGTACGCCATAAAGGTTCGTCCCATTCTGATTATTTTGTTAATTCTTTGTTATATGTAATATAGGTACCGCCTACTATGACACACTTTAGGTACTTTGCCTCTTGCGAAATTGTGTTCGCGAACTAGGGTGTACGCCATAGTAAGTTCGCCTCTTTCTGACTATTTTGTTGATTCTTCTGCATATGTAAGCTCTTTTGTACTTTCGCAACGTATTTGCCATTTGTAAAATATATTTTCTTCTTCTTCTTCTTCATATCAACTCTTACACAACTCCATTTTCACCACTCACGATTTTTTTTTTTTTAATCAACTTACATTTGTCGTCTTCCTCCCTATTTTTTCTTTGACAATCAACAATTACAGGTTGTTATTTAAGTCTCTTACTTATGCTACTTTCTGCCTCTGCATTTTTGAATTTTCCTGTCATTTTCTTGTCCGTTGCGAAACCTTCGCCACTTCCTATCTTCATCATTTTTTGATTTTGCAGCATTTCTTCCTCTCTTTGCTCTATTACATCTACCATTAATCTTTCACCTCTTTGTTTTTCTTTGATGTTGTTTTTCCAATTCCTCGCTTCGCAGCCTCTTTCTTCGCAGGATTCTATATCAACCTCATAACACTTCCTTCCTTCAACCCAATCTCCCTTTATGATACCAACACCGAGTGGGATGAGGAACTTGATACATTGATGGAAAGTTGATGCGACACCATGTAACCATGGTCGTCCGATCAATAGCGTTGTATGGTGATTCCACATCAACTACACAGAATAAAATTTCAGAAGATAATCCTTTCAGTGGAATTCGCATATGAACTTCTCCTTTTTGGCTTATTTGCGGTACCATTAAAACCATAGATTTTGTACGTTGAAGGTATTAGATCTTCATCTTTTCCTCTCATAGTTTTATAAGTATGATAAAAAAGAATGTTCACGGAACTCCCCGTATCAATCAAAATTCTGTTGATTGCCCAAGAATTCTCAAACTTCATCATCTTCATCCTCGCTAGGTTTTGGGTTGATCTCCAATCTTACCACCAATGGGTTGTCATGCATTTCTCCAGCCTCAGGTACTTCTTCCGCGGTAAAAGAAATGATCTGCTTCTACCATTCTTCCAGTTGCGATGTCTTCGCGGTGTTCATTATTTCTTTGTGCGAAAACCTTGCTGAGAGTAATATCGTGGAAATCTTCAATTGTCTTGTACGAATGTACAATAGAGTTACAAAACAAATTTTTGCTTTTTGCCCCAACTTCTATCACAAATGTTTCACGTTCTTTTGTTGTGTTCGCCCTGTGAATTTCTGGAGGAGGTGGTAATGCTTGAGGTTGAGCTTTCCTTACTAGAAAATGATTTAATTTTCCCGATCTATCATCCTAAGAATGATTCTCTTTATATTTTCTGAGTCATTTGTTGTATGCCCATGGAAATGGTGATAAGAACAAAATTCATGGCTTCTCTCACTTGGAGGTGGCTCCTTTCCCATGTTCCATGGTGTTGGTATATTTTCCATCAAGATTATAGCTTCCCATATTTTCTCCACGCTAGCATTCATAGGTGGCATCTCGATTTCTTCCCATACTATCCTGCGGCTTCCTTGTCCCCTATGATAATTTTGCCTTTGACCTCCATAATTTTCTTGCGGCTGATCAAGTCCTTGAATTTTGTTATTTCCACCACGGTTATAGAACACTACACCAAATTCGGATTACCGTATAACAATCGTGAAGCGCTTATGAGCCGTTCAATAATTTCCCGTTACAAATGGCCGTTACAAAAATTCGTAACAGTCCGAAGTCCGTTACTAATTTTTTAAAAATTAAGTAACAGGGTGAAGCTGTTACGAAATTTTTTTTAGGCGTGCCAGTCACACGCTTGGTCACACCAGGGTGGTCACACTTGTAATTTTGGGTGTGCCATTCACATGCGTGCCATTAATTTTTCCACCCAAGATGAGTAAAACTAGGGATATTTCCTCCCCTGCGTGTGTTATTCACATGCATGCCTCTCTTCATCTCATGCCTTAATGAGAATCGACAAATCGATTTTTCAGTTTTCCTCTCTTCCCTTTTCTGCTCCTGCGGTCTTGCCTCTCTTCTTTGAAACCCTAATGAAACTTCATCTTCAATAATCGAGTGAGAGAAACCCATCACGAAACCTCTCAATAATCTTCAATCATCGACTTATTAACTTCTCATTTTTCATTTTCTTTTCTCTCTTTTTCTCCTCCCGCCTCTCCTTCTCTTCCCTCTCGATTTTAGGGTTTCGATTGGGTTATTCATCTGTTTCGATTGGGTTACTGGATCTTCAATCAATCATCGGTTTCGATTGGGTAAGTGTTTTATCATCATCACTTCCTCGATTTCGATTGCGTTTTTCATCATCTGTTTTTAGGGTTTCATTTGTGATTCCGTTTTTCTAATAAGATTTCGATTTCATCATCTACTAATCGAGTTTAGGGTTTGGATTTCATAACTGTAAGTCTTTCATCATCTATTTTAGGGTTTCAGTTTTTTTTTTTTTTTTCGATTTTAGGGTTTTTAATCAGATTTTATGGTTTGTTGTTCAGTTTGAGGGAGTTTCACGTGTAATTATAGTTTTGATTAATTGATAAAACGAATGATGCACAGGAATCGGTTTGTTTCAACCATGAAGATAACAAATATGCTTGATTGTCTAGTTAGAATAGTTGGATTAGATAGAACTTTATTCCTTCATAGCATTTAAAGGAAGATATATTGAGAATAAAGTAAAAAGAATACAACTTTACATGATATTACTTTCTATATATTGTCAAGTCTGGCATAGAAATTTATTATGAATTCTGCAAATGTTAAAACCTTCGTCATCAACAGATGGGATGAGTGGGCAGACAATGTTGATATTCACTGTAGAGAACAAGAGACTGCAGGAGGAGACTTAAACTAGACCAGCAGCATATGGAGAAGAATCTCAATTCAGGGTGTTCTTCAAACATAAAGCCGGAAAATTCTGCTGGTGAGTTCTACTCCCCTGCGAAACTAATGACCGTCTATTAAAATTAGCTTCTGATAAGTAAACACAACCTTCCACGGTTCCACCTTTTCGCTCTTAATTGAAAGAAAATGTTCATACAATGAACTTTTCTTTGTTAGGACATGTATTCAAACATGTTAAATTTTATATACCAAGCAGTTGTGCTAATATTAAGTTGTCTCCTATAGTTTAATGTTTAGTATTTCGTACATGAAATTTTCTTAGAAAGGGATTAGTAAAATTTCGTGCTAATGAAATTCGGCTTCTTGTATTGGAGTTTTCCTTGACTAGGTAACAAAATTCCATGAGATAAGATAAGTAGTTTTGTGTTATGAGGATGTGAACATTGATATTCTCATGATTATAAGTCTTTTAACTTTCTTTGAAATGTTACTGCATCTAGTGGGAACAAGAGTTAATAGGGTAGATCAATGTGCCTATTACATGTCAAGAACCTATCTTAGAAGAATAGAATGGATATTTGGTTCAGAAACACCATCAGTTAACTGATCCCATGAATTTGAAATGGATATTGCTCTCAGATTTTTTCATCCTTTTTCTTATTGTTGATTGTCAGAACTTATTCATACTTGATCTTGAATTCTTGATGAATCTTAATCATGTAATGTAGGAAAATGCTTGTACCCCTCCCTTCACCATTGGGCCTTATTTGTAAGGGGAAAATTTATCAAGTATTGACCTCAATCTTCTTTGTTTCTTGCTGTTGGGACTGTGCATTGGCATTCATGGGGATGTCAATAGTGGTCCTTCTAATATCTCCTGGTTCATATTCTCTTCCTTGCAGAAGTTTGTATTAGTTAGTGTAATTGCTATCACGGATTCTCTGAGATTTAGGCAATCTAATTCAATGCTTCTTTAGCAGCGATATTTGGCTCACACCACCAAAACAGAGTCTTGCTATTTTGGAGCATCAATGGCTGGCTTTTGTATTGGTTTCCTTGTGCACAACAGGTATAGGGCATCCATATTTATGGGTGATCAGGGTCCCTGGCCCTAGGTGGGGCATTAGTTGCAATGACTGACTTGTACAAAAATGTTCTTTCCCTTGCTCATTTCACAGAGTCTTCGTCAATGAAGTTTCGTCGGTGATAATGCAAGTAAGTTGTTTCTTTTATCTCTCTTGATTTCTACATATAGATGATCTTGACACTTCCTCTTCCACATTTATGCATCAAATATATCTCTAGGATTAGTTGCAGATAGGCGATTTGCTTTGTACATGATAATTACATCATCTCGCGCCAAACTACACTAACTAGTCCTTTGGAAAGATTAAGTTGGATTTAAGAGCAACTATATCTCATACTTAATTTAATGTGTTGTTTTTGTTTTCCTTCCTTTATTTCTTCTTCTTAATACTCCTTCCGTCCCTAAATTATTGACTTCTTTTCCTTAAGTTTTTGTTCGGTCCCATTTTGTATGATATATTCCCAAAACAAATCCTTTTAATAATTATTTTTATACGTGATTTTAAATATTATATGATATATTCCCATTAATTGAGCAATGGAAGTGACACGTTGAATTTATGCTCCTCCATGAATCGGAAAACCATTTGAGCTATGGGGTAGATTGAGGTATATATTTTATTTGTGAGCTTCTTCTACTTTTGTATATTGCCAATTTCTCCATGATATATTCCCATTAATTTCGTTGTTTTAATTGCATATGCTGGCTTCAGGACTTGTGCAGAGGAGGCTTTGCTGATGATGGAACTGGGGGTTAAGGTGTTGATGTATGATAGATGCAGATCAGTGTTGTTGGCGGAAGAGTTTGAGCGTCGCCTGAAAAGCTACTATCCAGTGGTAAGGCTCTAATATTATTTGTTCTGAAATTCGCTACCTTCTGAAATTCGTCAACGACAACTTAGCAATTAACTTATCTTCTTCCTTTTCATCTATTCTTATATCTATTTTTGGTTGTTTCTCGATCAGTTTCTAAGGGTTCACAGATATATGGACATGATAACCTGTATAAGTGATTTGGATTTAGTGAATGGAAGAGTTCACAGTGGCGCAATCTTCAGGTTGGCTTTCTAGTTTCTACATATACTATGAAGAAGACTTATATTCCATTACGGATCAAGGAACTCTGCTGGATACTTTTTTTCAAGCATTAAGTGTGTATTTGCATTTGAATAGGTTGAGTGGGATGAATCTGCTGCTGGGGAGCGTCCAAGTCGAGTTTCCATTTGGGACATTGAATCTGTTGCAACTCCTTTCTACTATGTCCACCCCCATTTTTCAGACCAAAATTTTCTAACCATCTTGGTAGCTAATTTATTTCCTTTGCCCGATCATGCTCATTTTGAGCTTATGTTGCATCTTAGAACTTTTTAAAGTTCAATTTGTTAAGTACTTTGATATGCCCATCTTATGTTCCTCTGCCGATGTTTCTTGAGATAAGTAAGAAGTTAAAGCGAGATGGAGTCGAGTTGAACCGAAGAAGCTTTGTAAGTCAGGTACTTTACTTTTTCCTTTGTTTTGTATAGATACTTCAACTGCAGTTTTTTTTTTTTTTTAAATTTCTACTTCTGATGGAGCGTCAGTTTTATCAAGTTATACTCTATGAGCTTGATGATATTCGCAAGGTAATGTGATGTCAAGTTGCTACTTTTCTTAGGGACAAAAGGTCTGGAGCTAGTACCAACCTTTGTTAAGGTGGAGAATCTTATGTACTGTGTGAAAATAGATGAGCAGTTGTAGGCTTGAATAATAGACAATCCTTGTGCTAATAGTAATTTTTGGATATTCTTTAACTTATACTCCTTGGGGTTGAACAAGTTATATGGCATGTTGAAATTAAGCAGCTAACTGGTCACTCTTTACTCACACAGGCTTGTCCAACTCCTGGTGACTTGATATGTATTTTGGTACTCAATAATCCATTTAACTAACTATATTCTGGTTGCTTCATGTGTAGACATTCAACACTTATTGAGAGTTAGAAATTATAATTATATGTTTGTACCCATATTAACTTTGGGTACAATATCTTCTGAAACCTATATGTTTTTGGTTTCAGTTCATTGCAATACGTTGGTGACAGTCTATATGCTCCTTTGCTATTATCATCCAGTGTTAAATGCAGTTTCCCTGAGCTTGCGTTTGCTGTGACAGAGAATGAATGTAAAAGAGTGTTTAGGTACTTATTAGAATTTGATACTTAACACGATTTTTGGTACTTAGAAGAATTTGTGTTCTTTCATTGATTTAATGTTGATGTGAAGTGAATGAATGTTGATATGAATTGATTGAAGTATTGTTGAATGTGGATGAGATGAAAGATTTATGCTGGCAATTTTTTTTTTAATTCCGGCTTATTTAAATTTGAATATGAAGCTAGCAGTCAATATTGACCCGAGGTCAAAATTGGTCGAGTGTTGACTAATTTTGACCAGTCAATGTTGACTAGTGATAATTTTTTTTGTTACAAAAAAGTTCGTGTGGCTCTAATTTGTTACTATCTGCGTTGTTACAAAAACAATTAAGTAATGACCCGGAGAGTACATTACCACGTGGCAAATTAAGTAACGGCTCGCAATTTATTACGAGGGCCGATTACAACCAAAATTCGTGAATTGACCACAAAGCCATTACAAAAAAATGTAACACCCACTTTTGCAACAGGCAAGAGCCGTTACAACCCGTTTTAGTAACGGCTTAGTTCTGTTTCTAATCCCAAAATTTGGTGTAGTGAGAAATTTCTTTCTCTCTCGTATTCTTCTTGGTCACGACTCCCCATAGCTACTAGCTTACTTTGATTATCACCCATTATCAACTCTGGTTGTCCTTGCGAGGTGCTCGCCACTATATTTATCAACTTAGGTAACAAGCTTGCATTCGCTGTATTTGAACTTGTGTTCGCAACTGGGTATGATGCCATCTCATTTTGTTTTTCCTCGAGAGCAATATATTCCTTCGTCAGAATTATCGCATTTCAGTCCACTTTGTGATTGTGTTCTTAATTCACGAAAATTTGAATGTATAACAGATTAGTTGCGAACATAGCATTAATGAATGATAAAATGAGATATCTCATCAACACGACCCGCCATGTCGCTACACACATTGTCTTCCACCTCATGGTCAAATGTTTCAAACTTTCACCAACCCTTTGCTTTAATCCAAATACATCTTCAATGCCGGTCGCGAGAAATTGTTACTTATGTACGCCCCTAAAAATATAGCTTGTAAATGATTGAAGGATGCTATAGTATTTTTTGGCAGGCCTTCAAACCATTTCAAGGCTTCTCCTGTTAAACTTGATGCAAATTATTTGCACTATATAGCGTCATGATTTTTCCATTGTAACATACATCTCAAATAAGCTTTGATGTGTTGTATTGCACAAGTTGATCCATCAAAAATGCTTTGGTTAATGTAGGCAAATTGCATTTTGGGGGTATTCTTTCTAATTGTATTTCCCGTGTGAATGGGGTTTTCGTGACTTCTTCTATAGCTTCATCTAATTGTCTCCTACCTCCTTCTTTCTTATTATTTAACATTCCTCTCATTTCCGCTAGCTCTTTCAAAATTTGTTCATTTATACTAGAATTATCTTCCATTGGCCTTTTTAACTCCGCCTCTCTCTTCTTACTGCGTTCATATCCATTTTGATTCTCTTGATCATCATTTTCTTCTCGTCTTTCTCTGCGATCTTCTCTTTCATTCCTTTCACGAATTCGCACACCATTATATCTCTCATTTTCTCCATTTTGCCGTCTTTCAGTTCTCCTTAGTGTTCTATCGTATTCTTCATTGATATTAACATTATTGCGATTACGCTCACGCCTCCTTTCTCGATTATCATGATTGTTTTGGCGAATTGCCTCTTGTAGTTCTTGCTCTTCCATTTCTGCTCTTAGTCTTTCCCTCTCGCGAGCTAGATGCACTTGTTCAGTATAATGTCTTTCAATTTCATCCTGAATTGCTCGGTGATTTCTTTGTACTTCTCTCCCATGTAATATTCTCCTTCCTTCTTCCTGATTTTCTCCATCCTCTTGATTATTTCGCCTCTGGCGGTGTCTATCTCTCTGATTTCCATCATTTTTCCCATCTTCCCTTACTTCTCTTCTTTCGCGGCGTTCCTCATCTGAATTTTGCATTTCTTCTTGAATTTCTTCATTATCATTTTCTACAGGCATATTTCGTCTTACTTCTTCCCTTATTGATCTTGACCTTGTAGTGCTCCCGACCTTACATTGCAGCAACCTCATGTTTTCCATCCTTAGCTCATGATTTTGCCTTGTCAGATTTGCACGTTCTTCTGTTTCTAACCGCCTTTCTTCGCATATTGTTTGTCTCAATGCCTCTAATGCTGTAATCTCTTCGTTTTCATGAATTATTCGTCCAATCATTTCTTGATCTCTCTCCTCTTGTCCATTACCTCCTAATTGATGCTCTTCCCCTATTTCATCTAAAGAATCCGATCGCCAAGTATGTACCCTCAATCTGTCATAATCCTCAGTTCTATTTTGTATTGGTGTATGCTGAATTGGCGATGAACCCGATTTTCTCCATTGTTTCTTGTGTTTGCTCTTGAAGATTCTCCCATTTCATTTCTTTCTTCTCCAAGCCAAGTCTCATACTCCTTAACTTGATCGTTGGTTGTTTTGATGTATGTCTTCTTCTTGCCATTCTTTAATCTTAATGAATTGTTGAAAATTATATGAAATTCTTTATCTACTACTTCAAATCTTTTCTAATCACAATATCAATCTTCACTCATCCCTGTTTCTAGTGCCATTATGTAGTTGCAGGAAATCCCACACTACACCCCTCACAAGAATCCACACAATCAAATCATTTTAAGATGAACAATTATAATTTTTATTGATCAAATTCCAGAAATGTTACAAGATGAAAAGGAGATAAACTAAAGAGTTACAACCACTCTAAACTTTCTCTCTCTTAATGACTTGCTCAACACTCGAAAAAGATCTCCCCCTCCTTAAGCCTATTCGGCTCTTTATATAGGACATTACATAGAGAGTGACAACTAAGTTGTCCTTTATTTTCGGGTATGACTTGCGAAGTATCGCAAATGTACAAATGTAAAATCTCGCAACACTCCTCGATCTCGCTACATCTTCACATCTTTTCGTGTTTTGGTTGTCGTCATCCGTTACGTCGTTTTTACTTCCAGCCCGCGATGTCTTCGCAGTGTGTCGTTTATGGATTTTGGTAGGATTTTAAAAGAGCTTTTATCCTACGACTATGTCTAAACCGCAAGTGCACGGTGTCTAGTTATAGACAGTGGCAAATACGGGTCATTCCCACAGAGAACTGAGTGTGCTAAGATTGACTAAGGCTCTCCTTAACTGATTTCTACAAGTGACAAAGATATTTTGATTTGTTTGTGTGTCGATACGACAAATTTGAGTGGTGACTGTGACACCGAGCTAAGGAAATAACAAGCAAGGTATTGAAACTAATAGTTGAGAGGTATTAGGGTGATAGAATTCACACTTTAATCCTATGAAACTTGATAGAAATGCTCCCTGTGTTCTAGTGCTTTCCTTTGAAAGCTTCCTATGGATGATTACTTAACTCATCTCCTTTACTAACTCCTAGTATAGTTTGTCTTTTAACAAGTACAAACTATCACAAGCTAGCTCGATTAAAGGTTAAATTCCTATCCTAATCATTTTAGCCCACAAGAACACATTGAGAATTAAATCAAATTGCAATTGAATTTAAGGGTTTCATCTACACCCCTAATTTAATTGTTTAGAACATGATGCGAGTTAAAACAATTTCAAAAATTAAAGTTGCAGAACTAAAACTAAGAACCCTAAAAACTGTCCTCTTTTCTCTCCAAAATCTCTCTTTTATATCAAACAAACACTCAATAAGACTTTACACGAGTACCCAAACCTGCTACTTGCTCCCTTGACGCGTCCTTAGTCTACGAATCGAACATGCACGGAGTTGTTGGAAACCTAACCCTATTTATCTTTAACCTAGCTTCTAGGTTGAAGAGAAGCTATGAGAAAGATAAACAAAGGAGAGAGTGGGTGAGGAGTAGGGGCTGGTATCGATGGTGGTGATGGTGATGAGAAAGAGGAGATGGTGGTGATGGTGCGGCTCTGTGAGAAGTATGGGTGAAGGTGTGGAAGGATGGGTTTGCGAGAGGTGACTCGAGAGAGGAAAGAGAGAAGATGGAAGTGAAATGGGGGTTCGATTAGGGGTATAGGGTAGGTAATTTTGCTGTGAGGCACGAACATCAGCGGACGATGCGAGAAGGCCGAGCGAGCGTTGGATGAGGCGGCTACGATCTCGAACGGTCGAGAATGGTAAGCGGTTTTGGAGCGATCTCGGTGTTGCACGGAGCATCAAGAGATGATGTATAGTGATGGAGCTACCGTTGGATGTAGCTGAGGGAGATCTCAATGGCTCAGAGTGAGCGGGCTCGGATCCGGGTCATGGGTAGCTCTAGCTCAGGCCCATGTCTTGTAGATGAGTTGCTACTTGTTGGGTTGCAAGCATTGCGCGTGAGCTTTGGCTTTCTGCTCCATAGATGCTCGACTCCACTTCTTCGCTCCTTGATTTCTCCGAGCTTTATTTATTACCTAAAAACACAAAATTAATTAATACAAATATTTATTCTTGAAAACAAGGAAAACACGAGAATGCTGGGATAATATATGATTTATAAGCGCAAAAGATGAGTAAAATGCCAATAAAAGGTGTATAAATATGCACTATTTAGCACTCATCAAATACCCCAAACCTGAATTTTACTTGTCCTCAAGTGAAACAAAAATTAAGAAATCCTAACTATACCCATGTCGCGAGGTCTCTCGAATGCATTTAGCGTATGCACTAAGCCTTTAAACCCCTAGGTGTCCCTAGTGGACGAGTTGTAGTCTCGTGAGGGTTTACAAGAGGTGTACCCACAAAACCTTCTCCAACTTCAGAGTGTAAAAGAGTCTCAAGCCTCCAAGAAGCTATGAGGACATAGAGTTTCTGCATGCTAGTAACAAGAAGTTAGAACTATCGAAGAACGCATTCTCATCCTTAAGTCCGAGCGAGAAGTAACCATACCATATGAAAGAATTCGGATTCGATTGTGATCATAAGCCTCGACTTCTGCCTCACCATTAGGGTTTTATGATAATTGCACTCAAAAAGATCGCTTTTTTAGTCTCTCATGTGTGCAAGCGGGATAAAGAGAGAAATCCTCACACGTTGTAGGTAAGAAGGCTAACCTTCTGAAATAAAATCTGGAGACTCCACAAAAGTGTGGACAAAAAGAATCTTTTCTGATGATCTCTAAGGAAGGAAATCAACCATTAGCAAGGGTGGGAGTACTCACTACCTTTTCACCCGATCGGCAATTAATATCACTCTCTCATAAGAACCATAGAAACGTCTTCAATCTTCGGTCTTCGGTCTTCACTTGTTGATGACGAACTTCTAATCTTCACAAAACTTGACAAATTTTTAACTTTTATACTCAATTTCTTTGTTACTTGGAATTTTTCTTCTTGACTCTTCTTTACCATGGTGGTATTAAAACTAAGAAAATAAACTATTTTTTTTTTTTTTTTTTTTTTTTTTTTTTTTTTTTTTTTTGAGAATTTACTATATACATTACTTGAAAATAAAAATAGTAACACTACTAACTCCATGGATGAAGGACTATATCACACAATTTCCATAACTTGTATTGTCTTGATTTTATAAATTTTATTAATTCTCATCCTATTTTTCTTTGTTGTACATAACCTTGGACTATATCAACTTTTCTTCAAATATTTTGATGTTGCTCCGCTTCTTGACGATGATGTGTTTCTATGGGTCTTGCTTTGATTGAGAGAGAGAGTGATGCTAACTGCAAATCGATATTTAGAAGGAGTTTTCATCTTTAGACGTCACCCTCATGATTGACGGAATTAGCACTCAAGAGATCAAAAGTAGTCTTTGAAAGTGGTGCGAAGTTGGGTAGCTCACCATTCCTACCCGGAATTGACGTACGGTGACACACACTCTAAAAGCTTTTCTAGAAAGTCACAAAGAGTGAAGGTCGGTACCTCGCTTGATGTAAAATGGGTAGTCTCCACTATGGTTGATCACAATTCTACTACTAGAATATCTAAACAACACCTAATTCGCCCTCCGGTATGGTTAAATCCGACTTTAACGCTCTAATCAACTAAGGAACCCGATTGCGTTCTCCAGTACTTCCAAGTTCTTGTTATTTCGGTCAGACTCTCTATGTAAACATAGCTAAAAGCATGCTAGTGACTCTAAAATCTCTAAAAGTTGGAGGTTTTTCATGCAAGTATTTACAAAGAGTTTTTTTTTTTTTTTTTTTTTTTTTTTTTTTAAAAGAAAGACTAAAAACTCTACATGCAAATGTATGTACCCCAAACCTAAATTAAACATTGTCCTCAATGTGTCAACGAGATAATAAGAATTTAAAAAGTCACATACCGAGAGAACTATGTTAAATAAAGAAAAGGAAAGAGATTACTAGGATGTTCAAGGGTGTTGCTAAACCATAGAGAGATGAATGCTTTGAAAGCAAACAATCACGAGCGCAAGACAAAAAGGTTGGTTAGCACACATCAAAATTATGCAAAAAGAAAAAGAAAAGGGAAAGATGATGGATGTTTAGTCCATAAGTATGTACACAAGTGAACTAGATCAGTCCACATAGATGGGGTCTTCCAAGTCAACGGTCTCAACACGGTGGAAGATGCTCCGAAATGGTTTCAATCTCTCGACCATTGACTTTGAAAATGTTCTTGTTTGCTGGGTTTTCAACTTCTACGGCTCCATGGGGGAAAACGGTACGTACCACGAATGGTCCAGACCATCGAGAACGTAGCTTCCCTGGAAACAAGTGCAATCTAGTGTTGTACAATAAAACTTTCTGACCTGGGGTGAAAGACTTGCGCAGAATGCGCTTATCGTGAAACACCTTCATTCTATGTTTTACGCGTTTTGCACTATCATATGCATCGTTTCTCAATTCTTCTAACTCATTGAGTTGAAGTTTCCTACGGGTACCAGCCTTATCAAGATCAAAATTTAATTTCTTCACAGCCCAATATGCACGGTGTTCTAACTCAACGGGTAGATGACATGCTTTTCCGTACACAAGTCTGTAAGGAGACATCCCGATGGGAGTCTTGTATGCGGTCCTATAGGCCCATAAAGCATCATTTAGGCGCAAAGACCAATCTTTCCTAGAAGGATTGACGGTCTTCTCAAGAATATGCTTAATTTCCCTATTAGACACTTCCACTTGGCCACTGGTTTGAGGATGGTAAGGTGTTGCGACCTTGTGAGTGATTCCATACTTGCGCACTAATGATTCAAAGGGTCTATTGCGTAAATGACTACCTCCATCACCGATTATCGCTCTCGGGGTTCCAAAACGGGAGAAAATGTTCTCCTTAAGAAAAGAAAGAACAACTTTATGGTCGTTGGTTTTGGATGCAATGGCCTCTACCCACTTAGAGACATAATCGGCGGCTACAAGGATGTACAACTTACCTTCGAATTCGGAAATGGACCCATGAAATCAATGCCCCACACATCAAACAGTTCAACAATCAATATGGGTTGTAGGGGCATCATGTTTCTCCTAGATATACTTCCTAGTTTCCGGCATCGGTCACAAGCAACCACAGAATGCATGGCAATCCTTAAACAGTGTTGGCCAATAGAAACCGCTTTGCAAGATCTTTGCGGCTAGTTTTCTTGGCACTAAAGTGGCCTCCACATGCATGGTCATGAGAAAGAGATGGCGTCCTTTGTTCGGGGTGGGGACACATCTCCTAATGATTTGGTCTTGGCGTACTTAAACAAATATGGGTCATCCCAAAGGAAATGTTTAACTTCAGCCAAGAACTTGGAACGGTCTTGTTTAGACCAATGCACGGGCATTCTACCTGTAGCAAGGTAGTTCACAATATCAGCAAACCAAGGCATCTCAGACACAAGCATCAATTGCTCATCAGGGAATGATTCCCTAATCAACACAGACTCATCAGACGATTCAACATTCAACCTAGACAAATGATCGGCAACAACATTTTCTGACCCTTTCTTATCTCGAATTTCGAGGTCAAACTCTTGTAGCAAGAGTATCCATCGAATTAGACGAGCCTTAGCATCTTTCTTAGAAAGAAGATATCTCAATGCAAAGCATGATCAGAATAAATGATGACCTTAGACCCTATCAAATAAGATCTAAACTTGTCTAATGCAAACACAATGACTAGTAACTCCTTCTCAGTAGTGGAATAATTCAATTGAGCATCATTAAGGGTTTTACTAGCATAGTAGATCACATATGGAAGTTTGTCTACTCTTTGGCCTAAAACAGCTCCTACAGCATAGTCAGACGCATCACACATAATCTCAAATGGTAATGACCAATCAGGGGGTCTGACTATAGGGGCAGATGTAAGGAGAGCCTTCAGTTGCTCCCATGATTCCTTACAAGAATCATCAAAGACAAATGCAACTTCTTTTGCAAGAAGATTGCACAAAGGTCGTGAAATTTTACTAAAGTCTTTGATGAATCGGCGGTAAAAACCCGCATGGCCTAGAAATGATCTAATGTCCCTCACAGAACGAGGTTGAGGCAACTGTTGAATGAGATCTACCTTGGCTTTGTCTACTTCTATACCTTTTTCCGAGATGATATGCCCTAGAACAATGCCTGAATTAACCATGAAATGGCATTTTTCCCAATTCAAGACCAAACTCTTCTCCTTACACCTAACTAGCACACATGTGAGATGATGCAAACACTCATCAAATGAAGACCCAAACACAGAAAAATCATCCATAAAAATCTCAAGGAACTTATCTACCATATCGGAAAAAATGCTCATCATGCAACGTTGAAAAGTAGCGGGTGCATTGCACAGCCCAAAAGGCATACGACGATAAGCAAATGTTCCATAAGGACATGTAAATGTGGTCTTTTGTTGGTCTTCGGGTGCTATGTGAATTTGGTTGTAGCCAGAATAGCCATCTAAGAAGCAGTAGTGCTTATGTTTGGCTAACCTTTCCAGCATTTGGTCAATGAAGGGAAGGGGAAAATGGTCCTTCTTGGTTACTGTGTTCAGTTTTCTATAATCAATACATACTCGCCACCCAGTGGTCACACGGGTGGGAATGAGCTCATTCATCTCGTTTTGAACTACAGTAATGCCAGACTTCTTGGGTACTACCACGAATAGGGGTGAACCTGGCTATCAGGGACGGGGTAAATGATACCCGCGTCAAGCAGTTTCAGAATCTCACCCTTGACAACATCTCTCATGTTGGGGTTAAGCCTCCTTTGCATTTCCCTAGATGGTTTGGTATTCTCCTCAAGGTTTATATGGTGCATGCAAATTATGGGACTTATACCCTTAAGATCGGAGATGGTCCAACCTAAGGCACCTTTATGTTCTTGAAGTACCTCTAAGAGTCTACTTTCCTGTTCCGTGTCTAAACATGATGCAATAATCACAGGTAAAGTTTCAGAAAGACCTAAGAAAGCATACTTCAAGGTATCAGGTAATGGTTTCAGGTCAAGCTTAGGTGGTGTATCAAGAGGTGGGGCAGATCTGGTATCAGAGAGTGGAAGTGGTTCCACTGCATTCTGCCATTTAGCAATATCCATGGGTGGGACCGATTCAAGCAAAGAGTTAATTTCACCAATGTACTTAGACTCAAAGAGATCTAAGTCAAAGTTATCTAAACAGGCTTGCAAAGGGTCCATTGACAAAATGTCGGGCAACGAGTCTTGGATCGGACTCTCGATCATGTTAATCTCATGCAAATCAGCATCATCACAATCAATGGGTTGTTGACTAGTGTTAAAAACATTCAGCTCTATGGTCATGTTACCGAAAGACAATTTCAACACACCATTACGACAATTGATGATGGCATTGGACGTCGCCAGGAAAGGACGTCCTAAGATCACGGGAATGTGATTACTTGGGTCTTGCACGGGTTGAGTGTCTAAGACAATGAAGTCTACAGGAAAGAAAAATTTATCAACCTTGATTAACACATCTTCAATAATACCACGGGGGATTCTCACAGATCTGTCCGCTAACTGTAGCGTAACAGGTGTGGGCTTCAGCTCCCCAAGGCCCAATTGCACATACACAGAGTATGGCAATAGATTCACACTGGCTCCTAAGTCTAGTAACGCCTTTTCGACCGTATGGTCGCCTATGTTGCATGTAATTGTTGGACTACCGGGGTCTCTAAACTTAGGTGGAATCTTGTTTTGGATTATGGAGCTCACTTGCTCAGTGAGAAAGGCACGTTTATGCACATGAAGCTTACGCTTTTGTGTGCAAAGGTCCTTCAAAAACTTAGCATAGGTGGGTATTTGTCTAATTGCTTCGAGAAATGGAATGTTTATGTTAACCCTCTTGAACATTTCCAAAATCTCATTGTAATGGTTACCCCCCTTCTGTTGCACCAACCGTTGTGGGAATGGAGCAACAGGTACATGACTTGGCACAGGAACATCTATATCAATAGGACTATTGGTCTCATCAACAGGCTCAGATTCTTTCTCTACAGTAGATGTTTTCTGTGGTGTTGTGTGTACTGATGAGTCTGATGTAGACTCGCTTGAAGGTGGTACACCTACATTGTTCTCAACAATCCTACCACTACGGAGAGTGGTGATGGCATTCGCCTGACTATGTGAAGTTTCATTGCAGGTAGAGGAGCCTGCTTGAAACACATTCTTTGGATTTTGTAGGGGTTGACTAGGAAATTTTCCTTTTTCTCTCTCATTCAATGCATCACAGATTTGTCCCATCCTAAGTTCTAGACTTGTGAAACGTTGGGTTAACTGACCGACACAGTCTTCTAAGCTAGTCTTTTTCTCCGCAGGATACTGAGTGGTTGGTTGTACTTGAGGGTTTCTAGGATATGAGTATCCTTGATTGTTATTTGTTGGTCCCCCTTGTACAGGTCCCTTGGACCATGAGAAGTTAGGGTGATTCCTCCACCCTGGGTTGTAGGTTTGAGAATAAGGGTTGTTCTCTTGCCTATGGTATAATGCATTGGCTTGCTCGGTTTGGAACTCTTGAAATGCATGTAGGTCTGGGCAGCTGTCCACTAAGTGGTCAGAACTATGGCATGCGGCACAAGTGGCTCTATTAATTTGGTCACGGAGAGTGGGGGCATTAGATTTTTCCTTCTTTTCCAACTCAAGTTCTTCTATTCTCCGGGCCATAGCAGCCATTTTTGCCCTTCCCTCAAAGTCAGACTCGATTCTATGAACATTGTTTGTAGGGGTAGTCCGTTTTGGTTCACGGATGGACTCCCACTGTTGAGTCTTTTCAGCGATTTCGAATAAGAAAGACCAACCGTCATCGGCACTCTTCTCAATAAATACACCATTGCACATTGACTCGACTGTGGTTCGGGTTCTAACATCTAGACCTTCATACAAGATTTGCACGAGTCTCCATTTTTCAAAACCATGGTGGGGACATTGGAGTAGTAATTCTTGAATCTTTCCAAGTACCTTGCTAGAGTTTCGTCTTCTAATTGCACAAAACCATTTAGACTTTGGCGAATTGCCGCGGTCTTATGGTTTGGGAAAAACCTTTTGAAAAACTCCTTTGTGAGTTCATCCCAGGTTCTAATGGATTGTGGTTGTAGAGCATGTAGCCAAGACTTGGCTTTGTCTTTCAGAGAAAAAAGGAACAGTCTCAATTTGAGGGACTCATCTGTCATTTGGTTAAAACGCAGAGTCCCACAAATATCCTCAAAGTCCCTCACGTGATGGTAGGGGTTCTCATCATTGACCCCTCTAAACACGGGTAGCATATTAATGATGCTTGCTTTCGGTTCAATCGACAAGCATCATCCGGCAGAAAATGATGCAAGAGGGCTGGCTTGCCCTAGTTGGGTACATGTAGTCCTTGAGACTACGGGGTTGGTTTGGTTCATCACCCATGGTTTCTGATCCGGATGGGCTTTCTGATGGAATTGGGCTTTCGGTAGAAGAACTGGGTATGCTAACGATTTCGTCCGGGCGGATTCTAACTAGTCGGTTTGTTTGGTCTCTAAAAGACACAATCATAGCCTAGCTAGCATCTAGCATGTTAACACACCAACAAGTTCAACACACAAAAATAAAACTCAAAAATAACCCACAAAAACAAAACTCAAACCCAAGAGATTGGTTATTGGTATTGTAAGGCCCAGCAGAGTAGGTTGGTTCCAGCCCAAAAGGTGTGGGTTTGATTGTTTGCACAGCCCAGATGATTGGGTTCAGCTATTAAGGGTTCGGCCCAGGTTGGGGTTAGAAATGTATAGCCCAGTTTTTGTGGTGTTGGGCTTGGTTCTGTGCAAGCCCAGAAGTGGGTTGATAATGCACAGCCCAGAATTGAAGTGAGCCCAGTTGTTGGGTTTTTGTTTTTGGCAGGATGCACAGCCCAGATTTGTGGGCTGAAGGTTTAGTGGAATGCAAGCCCAAAAATGGGTTTTAGCTTAAGCAGCCCTGGGTTATGTAAACAGCCCAGCAGTATGGCTGAAGCTTGGCAGATTGCCAGGCTAATGGTTGGGTTCATCAAGTGGTTGCCAATTAGTAGCTTAGCACAGCTCCAGTTGAGGGGTTAGCAAATGAGCACAGCTTGGAGCACTCAACAATGAATAACAGCAAAGCACAGGCAAAGAAAAATTTTTGTGATGTGCACAGGTTATTGGATGTGCTCACTCAATGGTGCAGCATGTGCCAGGGTTTGTGTATTTTAAAACCAATCTAACTAATCACAACTCTTGATACTTTAACAAATCATTCAAACACCATTTTTCACACAAATGCAATAATCACAGATCAAGCTCACAGAGGCTTGCAGCTGAACTCAGTGGCTAGCAAGGCAAAGCAAGTACAGGGTTCAGCAAGGCAAAACAGGTGGCAAAGCAATACAGGCCAGGTACACAGGTCAATGGTTCAATGGCTTAAGTCTGCAGCTTCAGGGGTTTGCAGTACTGAGTTACAAGATGCCCAGGTGTACAGGTTAAACAAAAACTCAAATACACACAACTAAGCACAGATGCACATAGTTCTCAAGCCATACAAGGTTCAGCACAAGGTGACAAATCAGCATATCATAATTTTCATGCATTCATTCAGGGGTAGAAATACATTACCACCAGTGCAAGACTGGGTTGTAGGCACTCCATAGTGGGCTCTTCTCAAGTCAGCTCCACAGTGCCCTGTGACTTGAGAGAAAAATTTCAGTTCACAAGGTTTCACACTCAAAGCAACAGGGCAAGACAACTATGGCAGAGCTCAAAGCTATGCCTGAGTTGCAAATTATGGCAAATTATAGCAACGATAGCAATGATAGCAACAGTGGAGAAGACAGTGATACTGGTTGGATACAGTGGAGAAAACAAAATTGCTAAAGAGCTACAGCATGTGATGCAAATAACAGCAGATTACAGGGCTCAAAATGAAACTCACAGTCGATTCAGAGCAAATGAAGACAGCAAGTATACAAGTGCACAGAATGAAATTCAATGATGTTTCAAGGCAACAAAAGATAGCACAGATGATTCACAGCAAATATATACAAATATGGTTGGAAAACAGTGAAGTTAAGCTCTAATGAACAAATAGCACGCTACCAGTAACCCGGCAGCGGCGCCAAAAACTTGGTAGGATTTTAAAAGAGCTTTTATCCTACGACTATGTCTAAACCGCAAGTGCACGGTGTCTAGTTATAGACAGTGGCAAATACGGGTCATTCCCACAGAGAACTGAGTGTGCTAAGATTGACTAAGGCTCTCCTTAACTGATTTCTACAAGTGACAAAGATATTTTGATTTGTTTGTGTGTCGATACGACAAATTTGAGTGGTGACTGTGACACTGAGCTAAGGAAATAACAAGCAAGGTATTGAAACTAATAGTTGAGAGGTATTAGGGTGATAGAATTCACACTTTAATCCTATGAAACTTGATAGAAATGCTCCCTGTGTTCTAGTGCTTTCCTTTGAAAGCTTCCTATGGATGATTACTTAACTCATCTCCTTTACTAACTCCTAGTATAGTTTGTCTTTTAACAGTACAAACTATCACAAGCTAGCTCAGATTAAAGGTTAAATTCCTATCCTAATCATTTTAGCCCACAAGAACACATTGAGAATTAAATCAAATTGCAATTGAATTTAAGGGTTTCATCTACACCCTAATTTAATTGTTTAGAACATGATGCAGAGTTAAAACAATTTCAAAAATTAAAGTTGCAGAACTAAAACTAAGAACCCTAAAAACTGACTACCCTTTTTTCTCTCAAAATCTCTCTTTTATATCAAACAAACACTCAATAAGACTTTACACGAGTACCCAAACCTGCTACTTGCTCCCTTGACGCGTCCTTAGTCTCTGAATCGAACATGCACAGGAGTTGTTGGAAACCCTAACCCTATTTATCTTTAACCTAGCTTCTAGGTTGAAGAGAAGCTATGAGAAAGATAAACAAAGGAGAGAGTGGGTGAGGAGTAGGGGCTGGTATCAGTGGTGGTGATGGTGACAGAAGAGGAGATGGTGGTGATGGTGCGGCTCTGTGAGAAGTATGGGTGAAGGTGTGGAAGGATGGGTTTGCAGAGGTGACTCGAGAGAGGAAAGAGAAGATGGAAGTGAAATGAGGGGGTTCGATTAGGGGTATAGGGTAGGTAATTTTGCTGTGAGGCACGAACATCAACGGACGATGCAACAGGCCGAGCGAGCGTTGGATGAGGCGGCTACGATCTGAACGGTCGAGAATGGTAAGCGGTTTTGGAGCGATCTGGTGTTGCACGGAGCATCAAGAGATGATGTATAGTGATGGAGCTACCGTTGGATGTAGCTGAGGGAGATCTCAATGGCTCAGAGTGAGCGGGCTCGGATCCGGGTCATGGGTAGCTCTAGCCCAGGCCCATGTCTTGTAGATGAGTTGCTACTTGTTGGGTTGCAACTGTTGCGCGCGGGCTTTGGCTTTCTGCTCCATAGATGCTCGACTCCACTTCTTCGCTCCTTGATTTCTCCGAGCTTTATTTATTACCTAAAAACACAAAATTAATTAATACAAATATTTATTCTTGAAAACAAGGAAAACACAGAATCTGGGATAATATATGATTTATAAGCGCAAAAGATGAGTAAAATGCCAATAAAAAGGTGTATAAATATGCACTATTTAGCACTCATCGATTTCGCGAGAATCTTGGTGTTGCGATATTCTGATCCTACATCTTGCCCCTTCTCATGTATTCTCTGCAAAGAAGAGAACGTCATGAAAACTAGTATTTTCAAAATGCCGCATTGTTCATTTCTTCATATTTTTACGTATTTGCATGATTCCGTACTATTACGCAGGAATTTATTAAACGTATATCTTCTTCCACCCATTTCTTGACACGTCTCTTTCAACCGTTATTTCTCAACCGTTAAAATTTCACCAAAGATCTAATAAGGAAAGAAAGATTTAAAATTTCACAAAAGATCTCAAGAAACAAAGATGTAAAATTTCACAAAAGATTTAAAGATGCAAAGATTTAAAAGTTCACAAAAGAGTATATATAGGTTTTACCTGTACTTCAGAGTTAATTTTAGAAATCCCTAGTCGAATTCTCTCCGAGCGTCGGAAAAACTTTGGTTTTAGAAACAAAAAAAATAGAAATGAAAAGAATCGATCAGCATAATAATAATAATAATGTTTGAAGATGGATGAAGTAAGGTGTAAGTAGAAGTAGACATAAGAAATCAGGAGAATCAGTAGAAGTAGAAGATAACTTCTCTCCATTTCTGAAATTTTTCTTTCACAGTCGAGTAGAGTTGCCTGGCTAATCGATATTTTAGGGGAAGTGTTCCTTTTATATGGAATTTTACCAGTTAATATTAGGGTTAAATCAGGTCCGTTTATTTATTTTTATCAAGATGGTTAAATCTGGTCCGTCTATTATTTTAAGATTAGGGAACGTATCAACACATTTTTTGTACTATAGTGAAATCTACACTTCTTATATGAGTGAACATTTCAGATTCACTGACTTTAATCGGCTCAGAGTCGGGTCAGTCATTCCGTAGAAATGGTAGCCTTGAGTTGAAACCTGGCTTTGATGAAGAACACTACTAAAATTTAAAAGACTAGCTTATCCACCACACATATCGCTATATATTGCATCTACCGTTTGTGTTTTCTTCGGTTCTTTCACACATGGTTATCTAAATCACCACCATATGGGGGAGAAATGAAAATTCAAACTTGACTTTAATATACACGATTTAGCAGGAATCAAACTGAGAGCTAAAGCATTCTTAATTGATAACTTTTTTTGTCAACAAATCTGGTCCAGATCTTGTGCGCCACTATTTGGGTGTGCCATATATGCTACGCGCACCAGTATTTCCCAAAGATAACCACTAATGAACTCTATTACGGTTAAACAAACTAGAAAATAGGAAACATGATATTATTACAATTTTTTTTTATTTAATTCCACTTATATTCAGCAGGCAACAATTACTTAAGTTTATTTATTTTCTTTTGATAGTTTCAACTTTGAAGGTGTGTTTGATTCGTTTTTGTTATAATTCTTGTTTTTGTTTCAAGGTGTATTTGTATTATTTGCATATCCATCTGTTACGTGAAGTAATACACAAAAGAAAATATCTCATGTGTTTTTAATACATGAGAGAGTAAGATTTGTCACAAAAATATCTTGAATTATTAGATTACTAATTAAGAGTCCAAATTTAGATACAAATACCTTTATTTTCTCTTGGATTTACATTATTCACTTTCCTAATTTGTTACTTTCCATCTGACTGATTAGTCTTATATATATGAAAAATATAGTACTTAATTAGTATATCCGTTAATATTAAAAACCATGTGGCGTGATGCTATTGCTATCCGAGTATTCATGCTTTAGTAGCGATATACTTCTTTGAGCAAATACTTAATTTAAAGTCTACATTTAACTGGTAACACAATTTGGGCTTTCAACTGTTTAAGCCATGACCTTGTTGACTTTTGAGAACAAAAGTATCCTCCCACTCCCAGTGAGCCATTTCACTGCAAATTAACTTACTAGCATGATATGTTACGATGGCTCGACAATACATAACGTTCATACAGTGAGATCAACATGTACATCATAAAAAATGGTAAGAGAAAATAAAAAAGATGTATAATTGCCAGTAACCAAAAGTATACATCTACATCAGTTTCTTGATCAAAGAGTATAAAAATGTGTACATCACAGGTAAAGTATAAACCAGGGATTGCCTACTGGAAAGCCACCGTATGTTGGATTGTTCTTCTTTTGAGAAATAATTCTGCTTCAACTTATTACGAGAATTATAACCAACAAAGTTCACTAGCTTATGGAAGACTTGTGATTCCTCGATCCATTAAAGTTCTCGTTGCTGCTTTGCCAAACCACTTTTTGATTCTGAAGGCAATCCCCATCTAAAATGTGGCCACAAAACGAAGGTTCACAATTTGCATCAATTCTTAATACCAAAAAAAGTCTACCACACAATTTACCCACACTCATAAAAGTACTACATTTTTTTTTGCCCCCTTTGAATGGAATGAATCCTTTGACTAACTACTTAGGAGAAATCATTTCTAATTAGTAATTGCATTGGTTGTTCTATTCAGAAAATCTGAACGAAAAATTCTAATGTGACGATCCACATATAAAAACAAGAAAAGAAAATTTGTGTTATATTTTCTCATGTCTGGTTTAAGTTTTCTTGGAACAATCATAAGTAACAACTTCATTTATAAACTATATGATTACGAATTAGTCGTTTTTTCACTTACAAAACTAAAAGGATCTTTAATACTGAAGACTAGCAAGAGGAGAAGACCACAATGCACCAGATGAAGGCAATTTGTTGCTAATGTTGTTGATGCGAATTGTGGATTTTTACAGATGTTATTCAAAGACAGTGGCTGAATCTTTAGGTTTAGGGTTTAATTTTTGGGGTTACTATAATCTTCTTATAGGGCTCAGAGATCTTATAGACATGGCGGATGAATCTTTAGTGTTAGGGTTTGATTTTCTGATTTCATACCTTCTTTTGGGTGGCGGCTGAATCTTTAGGGTTAGGGTTTAATTTCTGCTTTTTAGTTTCTTTTGGAAGAGTAGAGAATTATATATAGGGCACAGAGATCTGATAGATATCGGCGGTGGCAGCTGAATCTTTGGTGTTAGGGTTTGATTTTCTGATTTCATACCTTTAGGGTTTAATTTCTGCTTTTTAGTTTCTTTTGGAAAAGTAGAGAATTATATATAGGGATCAGAGATTTGATAGTCGGTGACGGCTGAATTTTAGGGTTAGGGTTTGATTTCCTGTTAGCAATGAGTACAGAAATCTCTCAAATTAACGCCGCAAAACCCTCATAACAGGCCATTAGATAACTACTGTGAAAGTATTCGCGGAGGTATGGTAAGGTTTGATGTGGTCTTCATCAACCTTGCACAGAAATTTCTTAACTGGAAAAGTAGTCCTGTTGATTTAACAAATACTAGTTGAAGTCAATGGAGATGAGATACATTGAAGAAAACGGAAGTGTCTTGCAGAGACTCAGATCCGCTGCTACAGATCCATGGTACTAGTAGTAGCATCACACCAAGTAGGCTTTTCGTAAAGTTAATGAATGCTAATTAACTTAATTTCATGGAGTATTAAAAATTTCTTTTCTGATTTGTCTTCCAGAATTGGTGTATATGGCTCAAAATTCCTAATTATGATCCTTAATGATTTAACGATCAAAATCATGCACAAAACTTGAAATCCTTCAATGATGGTGAATTGCATTTCAAGAAGCTCATCATGGTTTCTGAATCATCAGTTGTCCACGGCTGAGACGCATTCTGATAAGTTAAAACCGACAGGTGTACATAGTTGTCAGCCTTTGTAAGTGCGGGTTGAAATGCATAACATAGATGCCACAACAATGGCTCAACAATCAAGTCTCTCGCAACACAATTTCGACAAGATTGTTTTCAACTTCCCATACGAACAAGTTGGTGGCTCAACAATATCGTAAGGATAAACTTTTATCAATTTCCTTCTCTTTTTTTTTGCAAGCTATTGCTTGCAGTTAATGCATTCTTTTTCCAAGAAGCTTGTCATGGGAAAGCAAAACATAAACATAGTGGGAAACAGAAATGCATCAGCCCCTGGGTCTTGCAAGACAAACACCGTCTCTAAATTATCTAAATTAGTAAAAGTAGAACTTAGAGACGTTTATTGTCATTGAAACAACTCCCTGTGGGATCGACATGTATCCGATGTTATCTATGTTATAGACACCATTCGCTTGTAGTTTAATATTGTAGGCATTTTCTAAGCCTACCACAAGGCAATGCTCAAGGTTGAACTGGCGCTCAAGGTGGAGTCAGTGTCTCACACATTAACTCTCAAGTGCAACAGGGTTCTAGGTGGGCAAGGAAATGGTCAAGGTGGAGTTAGTGCTTGTCTTCTCATTAACTCAACGTGGAGTAGGATTCTAGGGTGCATAGTGACATTAACCATGATCGATGGGTAGCATATAATCATATGGTGGAGTATGATTAGATTGGCGAAGTAGAGAATTTCTGCTTGATGCTATGGACATCTTAAATACCAAGATGTCTAGTTGGAAATATTTTTTATTCCTAGAGTTTGTAATAAAATGTTGATGAGCTTGCGAAATTCAACAAGAAGTTTGATTGAGAGAATATAGTAGATAGACCACCTACTGTCATTGAAACTCAGTTGTCTTTAGACTTCTCAAACCTTGAATCTTCAAACTGCTCCGGCTTTCAACCAGCTACTTTCTCTCTCTTCTCTCTCAAACCTCTAATTCTCCTTTACCCGGAGATTGCCGGACCTGGAAATGCAGTTTTGATTAATCTTTTGAAAGCTTACATTGAGGGGTTGAGATCGCTGATGATATATTATTTTTTTTTTAAAAAAATTATCTTTTTCTTGTTTATCCATGATCAAATCCTTACAAATTGCATGGTTTTTCAAAAAAAAAAATAATCTTTCATGACTTCATTTCATCCAACTCTTTTTAATTTTGGCATCATGACAGGGGTTTCTCATCGTTTTTTCTCTCTACTGCTCTTGAATCCTATTGATGTTTTAATGCTCTGATCCTCTGAGTTACTGATAGGGAGATTCACCCTCACCTACTGCTTTCCATAGGGACACTTCGGCTTCATTCCTAGGAATGCTTTCTTTATATTTAGCATCTAAGTTCTCGGTCTCTGCTACTGCTTAGTCAAATGCAGTAGGATCTCACCCATAGTGATTTCTTAGAAGTTCTTCTTCTTCAAAATAGTTGATGTTCTTAACTACAAAGTTTATAATTCTTGGCATACGGAAATTTACATTCACGGGAAAGAGATTAGTTCTTACTACGTTTTTCTTTTTTCTCTTTACCTGTTTTTTTTTAAACAAAGAACCGCCGCCTATCTCTTCTTTATCGGAATAGTATCGCCGATGTTTTTTTTTTTCAACGGTAATATTTTCAAATTCAAACCATCTTCAAAAAGAAAAATGGTAATTAGTAAAAATCAAATTTTTCAAAAGTAATTAGTAATTGGTAACTTTCTGAAAAAGATATTTGTTAGAAGTTCTACAGTTGCCCATAGGGGACATCTATATCTCCTTCCCTAGTGTCCCTTTAAATCCTTAGCTTGTTTACGTGTACAATACTCGTTGGAGTACGACACCTCCACAGCTGTTTTCAAAAACAAAAATTCCCAATTAAGGCCCTTTTGTTGCTGAAAATTGGGAAACGAAAATTCTTTTCTAGCTATATCCTTACACGTATTTACTTCCTTTTATTTCTTTTACTTTCTTCATTCTTATTCTTGGAAGGGTCTTAAATTCTTCATGACCAATCTTTTTTTTTGCTAGGAAATAAAAATTGCATTCAATAACGAGGGGTTACAACATTTTGGAGAAAGTAAGGGAAATTGAACTCATATCATTCTCCTGTAACATTCCCAACTCTACTGTGTTTGGCAGCTAAATCTGCAACACTATTAAGATCTCTCTTAAGATGTTTAAATCTAAGAGGAAGAATATCTTTTAAAAGAAATAAGCAGTCATCTAAAACAGAGTAAGAAGTCCAACTAGTTTGGCCTTTGCAGTTATTAAGATAAGCCATGACATTTTTGGAATCACTAATTAAGACAGGGTTCTGAAGGTTATTAGCTTTAATCCTTAAAGCAGCTTCTAGGATAGCCATACTCTCAGCACCTTCAGCACTAGCAGCCCTTCCTGAAACTAGTTTGCATCCTTTGAAGTCACCTGCAGTTTTCATTGTGGCAATTCCCACACCAGAATTGTTAGTATTTTTATCAAAAGAGGCATCACAATAAATAAGATGACTATCTTGGTGAACAGAATTAAGGAAATTATTATCAGGAGCAGAAACAGTAAAGCTAGCATTAGGAACAGGGGCAGAGATAAGAGAATTAGCAGTTTCCTCAGTGATTCTTAGAGCAGTACTAGCAGTAAGTCTGGGATTTAAAGACTTGTTTTCAAAAACTCTGGAGCATCTGTCTTTCCAGATGCACCAGGCAGTGGTCAAAACAGTAGCAGATTTCTCTTGATGATTCTTTGTAGTAAGCCATTTTGTGATCCAATCCTTGATGCAAATATCACCATCAAAATCCTGCTAAACAAGTTGACTAACAGCAGGTATGTTGGACCAAACATTCTTGGCAAAAGTAAAGACACGAGGTTGCTAGTTTCAGAGTGAGTTGCTTTGGTAAAAAGCAAACAGTCATCTGCAAAAAGCAGGTGACTTATACTAGGATTCTCAGCAGTGACTTTAAGACCATGAATAAGATTGTTATGTTCAACATGAATTAAGTACCTTGAAAATGACACCATACACATAATGAACAAGTATGGAGACAGAGGATCACCTTGCCTCAAGCATCTAGTGGGTTTAAAAGATGGGCACGGTGAACCATTCAAGAGTATAGAAATATTAGTTGTACTAACGCATTGAAAAATCAACTCACACCAGTGGTCAGAAAAGCCAAATTTTTTAAGAACATCAATTAAGAAGGGCCATTCTACTCTATCAAAAGCCTTAGACATATCAAGTTTAAGGCCCATGATACCACATCTATCCTTCTTTTTCTTCATAGTATGAACCAGTTCATGAGCAATTATCACATTATTTTGGATATTTCTACCAGGACATAAGTCACTTTGATATGGTGATATTAGTTTGCTAAGTAACGGTTTCATTCTATTCACTAGAATCTTAGAGATGATTTTATAGTTAGAATTGCAAAGAGATATAGGCCTAAAGTCAGATGGACTATTAGGCTTGTTCACCTTAGGAATTAAGGAAATGAATATGTGATTCATTTCTTTTAAGAGATGTTTTGAGGAAAGAAACTTTTGTGATTTCCCAAACATCATTTTCAAGCAGTTCTAGGTTTTGTTTGTAAAAACCTGGAGGAAATCCATCTGGGCCAGGAGCAGTCCATGGACCCATTTGCTTGATAGTATTCCTAACCTCTTCCAGACTCTTCTAGAGTGATGGGACTCAAAAGTTTTTCATTGTCCTCATCAGTGATGCAGTTATCAATGCAATTCAGGAAATCATTGTTCAAGATAGGATTAGTGGTATTAGAAATGTTCTTAAAATGAGTAATAAGGAGGTCATCAAGAGAAGCTCTATCCTTAGACCAAAGACCATTAGCAAGTCTTAAAGAACTTATATGATTAAAATGTCTCCTTCTATTCACATTAGTGTGATAGTAAGAAGTATTTCTATCATGATTTTTAATAAACTCAAGCATAAAAAGATTCTTGGGCTTTTTGAGCCTGTCCAAGACTTTGTTCCACTTCCTTTATGGCCTCATTGTTCTGAATAGAATAAGGATTACTATTCAGCTGCTTGAGTTGATCAGTTAAAGAGAAAACTTTTTGATCAATATTACCATAGTGGGAAATGTTCCATTTCTTAAGCTCATATTTAACATTCCTTAGACAACTGACCATTTTAAAAGCATAAGACCCTCTAACAGAAGTTTTATAAGCATCTCTAATAACTTGTTTGCAAGTAGGATCCTTAAACCAACATTTAAAATATCTATAGGGCCTTTTACCTTGATGTTCATCACAATTAGTAAATAACAGAATAGGTAAGTGATCAGAGCCTATTGCATCAATATGAAACAATTTGGAATTGCTATAATGTTGCAGCCATTGACCATTAACTAGAGCCCTGTCAAGTCTAGCTTTTATATTATCAGACCCAGATTGCATGTTGGACCAAGTAAACTGAGCCCCTATATAACCTAAATCACTCATGTCAGATCTATCAATGACTTGTTGGATGATAGGGTACTCAACTATAGTTGGTCTAGTATTGGAAGATCTTTCATGTGCATACAGAGTGATATTGAGATCACCAATTAAGACCCATGGAAGATTAAAAAAAGAACCAATACTATCAATGTGATTCCATTGTTCTATTTCTCATCATGGTATGTAGAACCATATAGAAAAGTAGAGAGGAATTCAGGTTTTCTTGGGTCAGAGGAAATGATTGTATGGATCATTTTGTCAGTAGACTGAAGAATGTTTAGCGGAAGCCACTCTTCCATAAGAGAGCAATACCTCCTAAAAGACCCAAAGAAGGACATATCCAATGATTAGGATAGTTGAATCTCTTGAGGAATTGACCCATTTTAACAGAATTATTTTTAGTTTCACATAAAAATATGACATCAGGATTTTAACTTCTAATTTGATTCCACAGACTATTTTTGGTATCAGGGTTGTCGAAACCCTGGAAATTCCACGACAGAATTCTCATAATTGGGATATGAGAATAAATACCAGAGGTAGGATAGCCTCTGTTATATCTAGGATTGCTAATGCGGCAGAAAAGATAAGCAGAGTTGTAGCAAGGCACAGTACTGAAGGTACAAACAAAGCAAGACAACTGGACAACACCCCAGAAGAAAGCAACCAAATCAGGCAGAAAGGTAATGTAACCAAGTAGAAAAACAGTACCACAATAGGCCAAAGTGAGAATGGTAATAGGAAAGCAATTGTGAAGCACAGAATTACCAATTGGTTGGTCTAGATTTCTACTATGCAGATCACATGAGCAATAACTAAACCCACATAAGCAGATGTCAAGCACATAATTACTTAAATGGAAATCTAAATTACTATAATGCAGACCACAACAGCAAGAACTAAAACAACAGCAATAACTAAACCAACCAGAATTTCTATTAGGGAAACCTAAATTATTTGAATTCAGACCACAACAGCAATTACTATAATCTCCAAAAATTAAATTGAAATTAGGGTTTAGCGAAAAAACCTGGTTAAAGGATGCAGCTTTTCCATAGTGATACTGTGCAATTGTTCCACTGAATTCAGATTTTGCGCTATCAAATGCCCTTGTGCGATCATCATCCATTGGGTTGATTTGGTATTCCATCCTGTGTTCAGCTGGGATCTCACCATAAACATTAAACTCTTTAACTCCGTTACAGACACTTTGAAAGATGGGGTTGTTGTGGGTATTAGATGAATTGAGGTTAAGAGGTAAGGGATTGTTTTATGTAGGTTTATTCAGGTTACCTTCATCCTTGATTCTCTTGTTTTTCCTATTTTCTGCATCTTCGAGTTCTAGGTCTAAGTTACCATCGTTATGAGGAAGAAGAAGAGAATTATTCGAAGAAGAGGTGATAGTTGCACCCCTTGAAATGTCCACCCCTTCATCCATTATATTGGCATCCGAACTTGTGATGTAGGCAGCCAAAAATTGTTTTCCTTCTTCATTCTGACTCCAAGCAGCATATTCAGTTTCAGTCATAGCTTCAACTTTTTGTTCTTGTGCGATTCTCTTACAGGCAGAATCAACATGATCAACCACCCAACAGTCTTTGCAAGTCTTGTATGGCTTCATTTCAAGTGGTAGATAACCCGTTGTTTTTGGCCATTTGGAGTAATATACCATCCACCTCTTCTTAGAGGTTCATTGAGTTTAACTTCAACATAGACAGTGCTCATAACACTTCCTCTTGGTAATCTTCTCCTCCCCTCTGGTTCAACTTTCTTACCTATATCCTTGCAGATTTCAGAGATTAGTCTCTCGTTGAGAATAATGTTCCCCAAGTTTCTTAACTTGACAGACCAAACATGGCTCTCAAACTTGTGCTTTTTGATATCAATATTCGGTCATAGTGAATTAGAGATAACAGGTGACCCATGATATCCCATGTTTTGGAACGGACTCCGTTAAATGCTTATTCTCTTTGAAATCTGAAAAGAAAGAGTTTTGTTCATTTAGTGATAATTTCATATCTTCTGTAGCTTCTCCATCTGTCATTGATTTCTTTTTTAACCTCTTCATTATCTAGAGGTTTTTTGAAGATGATTTTACCAAGCAAGTGAACATGAATCCATCAGTATCTTCTGGAGCAGGTTGAGCAGAAGCTATGATTCTTCGTATTGGTCTGAGTGAAGTAGAGCCATTGTTAAGTGGATGCATGGTTGTGTTGAGATTAGCAAGATGGGTGGTATTTTGAGAGGACATGGTTTGACAAAGATTGTAGCAGGGGGATTGTATTCTCACAGTAGTATTATGCGTTTTAGGGTTTACTCTTATAGCTGGGTACCTAATAGGATTATGGAAATCTTTATCATTATGAGGATAATTTTGTTTCCATATTTGTTGGTATAAAAGCATAGTAATCGGGCTGGCAGTTTTGACTAAATTTTTTAATTTGAACTGTGAAGAAACTTTCCCTATGGATATGCGACAATCGCGGCATGAGAGCATAACCGATTCAAGCGAGTTGATGGTTTTGGAGAAAAATTTGAGGTAGATAGATTTAGATACAATCATGGTGAAAATGTGGAGATTAAAGGAAAGAACTTTGATAATAGTGTGCTGTGGACTGGAATACCGGGCTCCAAACGACTTTTTGGAATAATAGAGTAGAAGATGATATCACGATACTACGATTAATATTTAATAGGCAAACACTACTGTGACAAGCAGCAGGAGATCTGAACTTGGATAAAATCACGACTGATTACCACTACTGGGAACTACACAGGAATCGACTATGGAAATCTGCAAAACAGATTAAAACAACATCATATTAGATCAAGAAAGAAAAACAGAATATATTAAAAAGAAAAATAAGTAAAACTAAAAACCAGAGACAAACTTCAAAACAAAAAGTAAATTCTTCTGAACTTTCATGTAACTTTCGTATAACAGTCTCTCATATTCTTGGTTTTTTCATAGTATCCTCCATCAACTGCTTTTTTTTTGTTTCAAAAGCTTTGTCCTTTTGTAGTGTTGTCTTTAACTCTTGGTTTTACTTACTTTGATTATGGTTACTCAAAATCGTGTGGCCTTTTTTTTGAAAGGATGAGTATACATAATCCCGTCATCAGTAGAGCTACTTCAAGAAAAACATTTTTCCAAACTAGAGATCTTCCTTTTCCGTGCCTTTTCTTAAGGTGTTTACTCACAATAACTCAATCATTGCCAGAATATTCTCAACTTCTGTTTTTAAGAAATCCCATATAGCCAAGGCTCTTAAATTTAGATGGGGTAAGGAGACCAGTTTTAAAATTAAAACAATCAGCCTTAATATTTTTATTATTTCCTTCAAGATCAGAGAAGTTATGAGCGACATTTTAATGAACCCTCCTTGGCATATCTACGGTGATGCTTTCCATATGGCTTTTCCTCACAGAAATCCATACTTTTCGGTCAAAGTTCAAGACGGAAATGGTTTGGGTCATGAATTATTGACGGACTGGGTTGAATCGGTCAACCTTGTTAATACTAAAAATACGCTTTTGCCCTCAGTTTTTAACCCAACCACACCTGAAAATGGGCAGAGTTAAAAATCATACCCGTAACCCGTTTATCATAATCCGAATGAAACTCTTCGTTTTCTTTTTATATTTCGCCCTCAGCTGTGTTCTTCTCCCTCTCACTCACTTCCCTTCTTTCTTCTGTGGATGATAATCGCAGCAGAGATGGACGGTAATCCTCCAGGTGAGCCAACACCCACTGTCGAGTTTCCTGTGTTCTTCTACTTAGCGTCTGTTGAGTTTCCTGTCGATGCAATTTTTTAATTTTTGAATCGAACCCTAGGTTGGGTTTCCACCAGTATGGCCGTACTTCATTATGGTTTGATTGTAGAAATCAATTAGGATTAGTGTGATAATGTGCAAAAGATAGTTTAAATTTTTTATTTTTATGCTTCTTCCGAATCGATTATAAAGTTAAAGAATGTAGAGTCTCTGGTGTTTTAATTTGGATAAGTTGAAAAATGATGATTGGGTGAATTAGATAGAAGATTGTGCTATTAAATGGTTTTGAGATAGTGGGTGAAGGTTTAATTTTAGTTTTGTAGCCTGATTTTTGCCTGATGTGCAGCTCGTAAATTGAAAATTGATCAAACTTAGAATTTACTGATAATTAATAGAGAAGAAGCATTTGTTTGCTGCCTTGTTTTCTCAATTTCTTTCCATTGCATAAGTTTTGAGAACATGTAACTGATTTTAGAAGCGCGTTTTGGTTCTAAATGCCCCAAGGTTTGGTTCTCAATTTCTTTCCGTTGTAAGTGTAGGAGGCCTTTGGTATCCAAATGCCCCAAGGTTTGGACAACTTAGGTGATCTGTGTAAGAGTTTAGTGATGCAAATCATGCAACTATTATACTTTCATATTGATAACTTAAACTATCGTATGGTCTGATTAGGTGAAATTAATGGTATTGCAAGAGATTGTTAACTTTTAGGGCTCGTGGTTTCCCTGAAATTAAATCTCTAAGTAATTTGGACTTTCTGTTTTGTATATAACATATTTTTCAAATTGCTGTGTTGTTTTTAGATCAAATAGTTTGTTGAGTGTTTATCTGATGGTATATTAACTTTAATTAGGTGTTGTTTCCTCCGGAGGTAAACTAATTAGTGTCGATATTGTAAATCGGTGGGACGATAAAAGATCCCTCAAGCAATGATCCTCAATATACAGGCCCAATTGTTAACAAGATGCAGACGGTTTCCACCAGTATGGCTGTGTCGGAGTTTATTAAAGTTGTGCACGTTTCTTTCAACCTCGACCCTCGGAAGCGTTACAAAGTGTACTCGAGGGTTTACGTCACCCCCAGGGTGTCTGTTTTTGTTGATATATCCTATTCTTCGAACCTTGCTGACCTTGTGGTGAATGATCCCAATGGATTAAACAGTGTGCTTCGGTTCTGCACCGAAGAGATTGTTGGAGATGAAGGTCCACCTACATCTGATGGTAACGTAACGACAAATGGGAGCCGATGCTCATTCGGAGATTCAAATGGACTGTTACTCAGAACCCGAATTCCCAAAACCCGATCATCCTGTAGGGATAATTTTGCGAGTAAGGAGAAATCCCCTTATTGTAGTTCTTAGCCATGTTATATATTTTTTTGCTTACCTTCTCATCTGTAAATTTTCAGGAGTCCAAGGGTTAATGTCCCACCTGATCTTTGCGATTTGGATCCAATTGTGCGATTATCCGTACAAATGATGTTTATGCCCTCAACCTCCATCACCGGGATCTTGCAAAATCCGGACCCGACTAATGTATTGTGCATGGCCTTTGATATTTCAAATGAAGTTGTGTAACAAAAGTTGGCCTGATATAGGGTCACCTTATGCGTTGTTCTTAGGTCAGTAGGGGGTTGCGGGTCTGAAATCATGGGGGCTAGCTCATGTGTAGAAGACCGTCTCCCTGTTCCCAGTCCTTCTGTGGCGTGTAAAGGGTCAAAAATGGGTGGTACCTCTAGGTAAATACACTGCAAGGGCTATCATATAAAACTTGTAGTATATTTATGGTGCTCGTGAAATTGAAAATCACGATTCTTGTCAGGTGTGTCATTAAACCAGATGTACGCAATGGAACTGATTGGTCCTTTTCGGCATTTGGTTATGAGTTTCCTATGGACGAAATGCCTGTGATCCGCGTTCTGAATGGAGATGCAGATGGATATATTAGGTGACCCTTCGACCTTATAACTCAAAACCTGTGTGGTCATAGTTGTTATATCAACTAATTATAGTTTTCCCTTTCTGTTTTGGTGATAGTCCAACCGAATGGGAAGATTGCATAGATCGTAACGAAATTCAGAGTGACGACGATGTTTTGGACTATAGGACGTCAGTTGTTCCCACAGATCCTGGATTGGTCATGGCTACAGGTGGTACAAGTGTTGTCTTAGATGACATGTCTTTGTTGCCAGTGGCATTGTCCGCTGACCCACCATTGTTGTCAACATTGTCAAGTGACTCAACATTGTTGCCAACTGTGCCTACCGGTGAATTGGTGACCAGAGTTTTAAGTAACTCTCCAAGGTTGTCCACCACCAATTGCAGTGGATTGGTGTCGATAGTCACGAGTAACCGACACATTTTGCCAACCACAGAATCCAGTGAATTGTTGATTGGTCATGGGATTTCTAATCCCCCTAAAAACCTTACTCCCTCAACCCGAGCACAAAGCGATGAATGGCTTATTTGTTATTCCCGATGTCTCTATTCCGGGGGTTAGCGCAAGCATAGTAATTCTTTTTACGCCACGGAAAGAATCATGTTGCCGAAAGTAATGAAGCTGATGATTACACAATTGATTGAGATGATGACCGTCTTGTGAGCTTGGATCCTTCTCAGGTTTATGGGACAGGTATGGGTGTTACTCCATCTAGTTTTTCTGACCTACATGTTGGTATGATATTTCCAAACCGACAAAAGTTGTTTGATACCCTGGATGGAGTTCACGTTAAGGGTCTGAGGGAGTATAAATCTTTGAAGACTGCTCCTGAAAGATTCACCGCAGAGTGCAAACATTCTGGTACCGGTTGCAACTGGTACATTCATGCAACTAAGGTAGGAAAATTAGAGACTTTCCAGATCCTCCGGTATGTCCCCGAGCATAGTTGTGGTGTTCATCGTCGTCACGGTGGAACTGGTCACAAGCATGCATTTGCTAAATGGATTGCGTCATTATTATGCCCATTTGTGCTTCACAACAAGGATATAACAGCAACGTTTGTGCAGACTTTCATGAAAGAAGTGCACCATATAGATATATCTGACCAGAAAGCCGGACGTGCAAGGATTCATGCATTGGAGATTGTCCATGGAACATTCCGGGAGTCATTTAGCATTCTGCCTAAACTTGTTGAACAGTTTGAAAAACTGAATGATGGAACAGTTACTAATCTTGCCCGTAAACAGGATGGTATGTTTTAGGATTTTTGGGCATTTGGTCCACCATTAAAACATTAGGGAAAATCTCCGTCCCGTTGTTGCAGTTGATGGTACTCATCTCAGGGGTGATTATCCCGGCATCCTACTGGTTGCATGCACACAGGATGGTGATAATGGTGTTGTTCCTATTGCATATGCCATAGTTGAGTCAGAGAAAAAAGATTGTTGTATTTGGTTTTTGAATCTACTTTGGTTACATGTAATTGATGGATACGAGAGGATTAATGAATTGGTTGTTATATCAGACAAGGGTGGGGGGTTAGTTGCATCCATGGATGTCGTGATGCCCCAGGTTAAGCATGTGAATTGTGTGCGTCATTTCTTGGAGAACTTCTATACGACTTTCAATGATGACACGGTACGTGAATTCATATGGATAGACGCTACTACAGCTCTTCCCCGAAACTTTGAATACCATATGGGTGAGATCCGTAAAGCCTCGCCAAGGTGTGCAGATTGGTTACTTAAGTATGACAAGTCACTCTGGACACAAGCCTTTCTGTTTCCCCTGAAAAGGTGGGGTATATTCACAACAAATATGTGCGATTCAACCAATTCTCAACTTCGTGTTGCAAGGTCTTATCCGTTCTCGCACTTGTACAGTGCCACCCGCGTCAAGGCAGCTGTTTACTTTGCTAAGCGTCATGAAAGGAGTTTCACGCGTACCAAGACTATCACCCGATATGCATCGAAGAGATTGGTCAAGGTTGTTAACAAGACTAAACAATGCATTCCCACCAGTTACGGCAACAACAAATTTTCTGTCGACCACCTGGGAGAATTGTATTCTGTGGATCTTACAATGAGGATTTGCATCTGTTTACAGTTCCAAAGTGTTGGTATTCCCTGTATACATACGTGCTCGTCTATAATGCGTATGGGTCTGGATCTGGCAGATTACTGCCATGACTAGTATTCCATGGACAATTATCGGCACACCTACGCTGTTACTTTTGCCCCATGTGAAGGTTACTCCAGATGGCCTTATGATCCAACTTCTGAATACATAATTCCACCTGTTTGGAAGCGCAATGGTGGTCGAAGAAAGAAGAGAAAGCGGATCGAGTCTCAAAGTGTTGTGAGAGTTACAGTAAGGTGCAGTCAATGTCACGAGAATGGGCATAACAAAAGGTCATGTCAGACACCTCCCGTCCCTCGTCCTACCCGCACTTAGTAATTGCGGTTGCATGTAGTTAGCCCCATATAGTTTAGTTAACTTTTTGTTGTATAATTTGTGGCGCCTAGTCACATAACACTGGCCTTTCTTGTATGAATGTAACTTTGTTTTTTGGTGGATGAATCAGGGGACATGCCCATCAGCCATCCCTGTTTAAATCTTAGTTAAACTTAATACTAAATGCAGTCATGCCATATAACTAAATAAATGTATTGTATTTCAGTGATGCATCGTCTCCCCCTCGGGCGTCATTCTAGCGCTGCGCGGATGGTATTCGTGGGATGGTCGACCAAACTGGTGTGTTGTCGTCATAATATGGGACGTTTTCGGTGATCTTATAAACCGGCTTTGTGAACTCGGTTTTCGAGCCAGGGTTTGGTAGTGAATATTTTTCACTTTCTATTTGGTGCAATTTATCTCACGGACAAATCCAAGTATTCATTCTAGTTTTAAATTTTCCATTTTAGTCGAGTGTATCTTAATACGGTTTACCATTTGATGCTAACCCATTGATACTGTAGATACTTCGTGAATTGATTGTTTCTTACATGTTGGAAAATGATTGAACCAAACCTGTAATATTTCCATTCAAGTAGACGATTGGTATATTTGCTTACCCACATAGACCGGTGTTGTTAAAAGTGTCCATTAATTGTACAGTTTTATAGTTTTTTTTTACTTCCTATTACATTGGTAATAGGCGTTCGACTATTACCACAGTCGAACGCAAGAATAAAAAAGCTGTAAACAGTACCGAGACTAGGTCATGCTATTCACCGTCAAGTTGGAGTTCCCAGATGGCCCGTACAGCGCTGTAATACACCATTAGAAACAAAAACAAAGCAGCCAATTAATTTTATAGTACAGACCGACTGGCGTACCTACTAAAAATTAAACGACCCACCAACAGAGTAACCCATCAAATATTTTTAGGCATTTCTCGAATAAGGCCCCAATATTTTTAGTAGTAGCAAAGGTGTTGCATACCCATTAAAATTTATATGACCCTCCAGTTACACGAACAAAACTTTAGTAGTCGATCAATAAGGTACCTGTGTTCGACTAAACATTGACGAGAAATTAAGTATATAAGTTTAAGTAATCGTTCATTATGAGAAATCTCCATTTTCATTTTGCAAAATATAGTTTGAATTAAATTTTCAAAAGATGCTCAATCAGAGTTGTATTAGAAACTAAAACAACTCAGCCAATAAATTTTATAGTACAGAACGGCTGTCGTACCTAGTAAAAATTATTCGACCCCCCAACAGAGTTACCCATCAAAAATTATTAGGCATTTATCGAATAAGGCCCCAATATTTTTAGTAGTAGCAAAGGGGTCGCATACCCATTAAAATTTATATGACCCTCCAGTTTCACGAACAAAACTTTAGTAGTCGATGAATAAGGTACCTGTGTTCGACTGAACATTGACGAGAAATTATGTATATAAGTTTAAGTAATCGTTCATTCTGAGATATCTCCATTTTCATTTTGCAAAATGTAGTTTGAATTAAATTTTCAAAAGATGCTCAATCAGAGTTGTATTAGAAACTAAAACAACTCAGCCAATAAATTTTATAGTACAGAACGGCTGTCGTACCTAGTAAAAATTATACGACCCCCCAACAGAGTTACCCATCAAAAATTATTAGGCATTTCTTGAATAAGGCCCCAATATTTTTAGTAGTAGCAAAGGGGTTGCATACCCATTAAAATTTATATGACCCTCCGGTTTCACGAACAAAACTTTAGTAGTCGATGAATAAGGTACTGTGTTCGACTGAACACATCGACGAAATTATGTATATAAGTTTAAGTAATCGTTAATTCTGAGATATCTCCATTTTCATTTTGCAAAATGTAGTTTGAATTAAATTTTCAAAAGATGCTCAATCAGAGTTGTATTAGAAACTAAAACAACTCAGCCAATAAATTTTATAGTACAGAACGGCTGTCGTACCTAGTAAAAATTATACGACCCCCCAACAGAGTTACCCATCAAAAATTATTAGGCATTTCTCGAATAAGGCCCCAATATTTTTAGTAGTATCAAAGGGGTTGCAACCCATTAAAATTTATATGACCCTCCAGTTTCACGAACAAAACTTTAGTAGTCGATGAATAAGGTACCTGTGTTCGACTGAAACACATTGTGCAAATGAAAATATAAGAAAAGTTTGTCAACTTCTAGGAAAACCTTAACAATTACTTCATTGATGTTTCACCTCCGTAAAAATCGGTGAAACAGACAATACCCAACACTAAACTTTTTAATTACTTAGGTAGGCGTTTTGTATTTACACATTCATCGACCAGCAGACATTGTATTGAATTGCGCTTACATGAAGTGCGATTACATATTTCCTTACCGAAAGTAAACTGTCATGTTGTAGTTCTTACTGCTAGTCTAACGCCCATACCAGTTTTGTAATCCCCATTTCCGTATCTTTGGATGTTAGTATATATACCAGTGACATCGAGTTTAGCTTTAGCTTAATACATGAATCAGTTGCCCGATATTTCCAAAAAACCAGTCTATCCAAAAAATTGACGCATCTATGTACACCTTTAAGCATCCCGTTGGCAACATAACAATCCGGTGCATAGTTGGATTCACACTGCTGCCAAGAAGTAGTATGTTAAGAAAATACCAAAGTGAATTAAATGTATATCTCGCTAGTAGTATTCCGTCGTCTAAGATGCTGTTTCCCATATTCGGTACGTTTTTTTTTCCCAATGAACTCTCCGCTAGGTCCCAAATTGGTTGTTACATATACTGCAGGTTAATGACCCTGTGTGAGATAACATCGTGTGTGCAGCAACCTAAATCTTAAATGGGTTACGCGAAAATATACATCGAATGAACTTACCCTCAGTATCGATTGGTAAATGTGGTGAGGATCCCGGAACCTTTTGTGATGGATTTCTCCTAGTTGAGGTTCTTTTTCTGGGGTTTTCAATCACAGCCTTGCTCTTTGCTGTTTTAGGTGCACCTAACGCATGATTAATAAATATCCTTTCAATCAAACAAATAAAATACAATCAAGGAAAAACAACAACTATACTGTTCCTGTCAGAAGTACCTCAACTATTTTAAGTTTGTAGATACGTCCATATATGATACAAATCGTACCCTAATTTAGTAGAACCTTATACCTCTTCATATAGTACCCAGTACAACTTGGGACAATGAGTAAATATAAAGTTTATAAATGCAAGATATGGTGGCCTACCTGTTGCAAGTGCAATTTTTTTGGTTGGCCTTAATCCTTCCACCTCTGAGGCGGCCACTTGTTCCGCATCTAGGCCTATTATATAGGGTCCGACGAGTAAGGTAGCCATGTAAACCACTCGTCACTGAAAAGTAATTACTTAAGGTTAATACGTACCCGTAGAAGTGTTGTTCCCCCCTTCCTTTATTCCTTGCTTTCTTTTTTTTTCCATTTTCAAATTCTCCTCTTCCGTAGCATACGAGGCCCGTAATTTATTCACTTGGTCTTTAAAATTTTGGTCCACATCCTTGTCCTTGGCACCTGCGCAATTCACCTTATCAGCAAACAGGTTAAGCAATTAACCAACAAAAGAAGGGCCACACTTCAATACACACTTTGCAGCTCCCCAGAACTTTGTTTACGAATGGCTGTATCTGAACGGAGGTTTAAACGAGTCCCCAGTCCCGACTTCACCGGTAGAGTTTTTGTCCTCGTGGGACGGACCGAATTATCCTTCTTTGGCGGTGTTGACCCTAAACGATTGATGATGTCCAAATTAATAATAACTATTACAAATGAAGTCCTAGTTAGTGGCGAGGGGATATGCTTAGGTACGTCCATTTGTTATCAGGAGTCACATTAATGTAAAACATATAAAACGTACAATACTGATACCTGTTTTTCCTGGGGCCTGGTGGGTTACACATCCTGCAGTCTCTGGTGTCGTAGTTACGTTAGCTTGATCCACCCCTGAAATGCCACGACACAAGTTAATCGTAAATAGACCCAGAACGAATCATCAGGTTCAATATGGTAAACACAGCCCAAAATTAGATCATTTATATACATTTCACCCTCTTTTCCCTGGAATTTGGTCTAAGCGCTAGACTCTTAAACATCTCCATGTTTTCAAACAAAGAACCCCCAGTAGTGAGGTTGTTATCATCGGGAAGTTCATCTCCTTGTTCACAGTTTGGGGCAATGGGTATGGATGTGTTTTCCTGAATACCCAACCCATCCTCAACCCGGGCTTCTGTTTGTATGCTTGATATGATGTTGCTTGTGGCCGTACTGGACATGCTACTGCGGCCAGACCCATCGTTTGTCCGTGGTGAGTGTTGGGATATTTCAAGTTCCATAGTTGTATCATTAAAGATCCCAGTCACTGCAGATCGAATACAAATTATATGAATGAATTTTCATTCGGATAAATTTTAATGGGTTGGTGGCGACCCTTACTAACAGGATGTGGCCCATTTTTGGCAACATCACCCCCCTCCGCCGTCTCCGTTGTGTGTTCTGGTTGACCCATATTAGGGTCCGGCGAGTCTGGTTCATTGACATCTATAATAAATCAAACGTTATATATGATTCATGTGGGGAGCAGTAAATGAGCTGGGCACACAGTATTTAAATGTAAGTTATCGTGTATTAGTATACCAGTTGCGGTGTGGTTTACATCGACCCTTTATGCATCCTTCCGCCCAGCAATCTCAGGAACCTCCTCACCAGTAAATGTTTCTTCCCCATTAGGGTTTCCTTGACCAATGTCATGCATTGATGCACTACGGACATCACCTAAATTAACCATACTTGTTACACAATTGGTAAGATATGAACTGGCAATTGCAACAGGAATTTAAGTAATTATATGTTAGTGTCGCAACTAATTTATTGACTATTACTTATTCGTGTTCTAGGGTTGTACTATACCAATGTCGGAGTTGTTTACATTCACCACCACATTCGTATCACCACTTCCATGTTCCTCTATTGGATCTTTTCTCCTTACTAATCTTCGTGTACTATGCGAATGGAACCGGGAAGAAGTGCGTACCCCTACACGATCCAAATCTTCACTATGGGATGGTTCCCCCAGGCCGGCCTGTTGTCCTTTCAGTCTCCCTTTCTTTCCATTTGTTTTTTTGGTTGTATTGATGTAAGAGTTTAAATCATTGGGCAGTTTGACGATTGCCTCCATAATGTCCACAATATCAGGGTTGGCTTCCCTGCTAACCATACACCGGACCTTGTCCACCAGGGATGTTGCTAGTCCCATCCGTAAAATGTAAAATCCAATTAATTAGGTGGCTAGAAAAGCTTTTATAACGAATATAGAATTTCACCCATATTTATGACGGCTTTACGGTATGCAGACAACTCACCAAGTGTGCATAGGCGTTGTGCGGTATCTCATGAACACCATTTGCAGGTCCGATACGTGGCACGGTAATACCAGAATACCAGTCATTGTATTCAGGGAACACGGCACTTACACTCTTGAGGTTCACAGATTCACCTTCGATCATGAAGACTAGATCTTTGCAAAACCTTTTCCAATGCTTGACATACACCCCTAGGAATTTGCTGAAGTCTTTGTTCGGTGGACCACCTACCAGCCTTGTATATACAAAAGGCGCTTCGAGTTTAGTCTGTTTCAGCCCAACCGACGCATGCATCTGTCTCTGTCGCTGCGGCTCGCACTTTTCGTTGTAATTAATCAGCCAAGTCTTTGCCTTTCCAGATAGTTCAGCAACAAGTTCGAATGTGTGTGTGTTTTCATTAATTCGCAGTCTTAAATACGGCCTCCAAACAACCGATAACGACATTATGTTATAAGGCCGGTTACTATTAGTTTCAAATATAATAACATCTTTGTTGTCAGAAATATTAATTGCAAAAAATTAATTGCCTAATATAGTCATAAATCTGGTAAATATTAAAAGCGGATAACTATTAGTTTGAAAGTAACTACTTAATTTTTTTAAAAAATTAGGGAGCCGTATACAATAATTTCTATATTGGTTTTGTAACTTACATCTTTCCCGTCATAACCATTCAAAGCATCTCTAATCCTCTCATAGTTGTGGTGCAGGCTGTCACTCCTGCCACGTTGAGACCACCGACGGTGCAGGGGGAATGTATAATGCCTTTGTTTATCGGGTCTGAACGCTGGGAACCTCTCAAATATCCAGCACTGTACGTGAAAAGGCTAAAGTGTTAGCTTTTATCCGCAATCGAAAACAAATAATTTAGAAATAGTATGGGGTGAAACTGAAATTGCTTTACCATGAGTAGTGTTGCAGAGCCGAACAGGTTGTTCCCATTTGAGGTAACATTATTAGTTATTCCTCGGTACAAGTGGGCCAATGCAGCATTTCCCCAAGCAAACTGGCTGGATATAGAGGGAGTGGCAATCAAACATAAATATCGCACACTAATTGTGGATGAACCGGCCTCTGTAAAAATAGTACAACCTATAAGCCACCAAATGTATGCTGTGGTATACTGCTCCACCATTTTGTCCGATGCATCTTCAGGCAAAACTGTGCAGAAATTTAAGTACAGCCAGTTCAGTTTAACGCCCTGTCCCTTTACATATTTAAGGTCAATTTGTTTTCCCAAATGCTTGACGACCGCATCTACGACCGAACCTTTGAAGGTACCAAAAACTGGAAGACCAATCACATTTAGTCCCAGAATATACACAACGTCCTCTAGGGTTATTGTTGCCTCGAATGTTGGAAAATGGAAAGTGTTGGTTTCATGGCGCCATCTGTCAAGAAATGCTAAAATCAAACTCCTATCATCTTGGAACACACACATCTTTGAGAGTTCACCAAACCCCGCTTTCTCCACCATTTGAATCTGCATCACCGACAACTTGTCCCTCTATTTTTTTAGATGTTGTGTGTGGTCATAGCTCTTCACCAGTTCCATGTTCTGCACACAATTGGTTGTAACTGCATATTAGTCTACAATAACAATGTATATACGAAGCCAAAAATTTGTAGTTCCTCCTCCACCTGTCCCTGGCGAATTTTGGCCGATATATGTGATTTTTGATCGTGCAAATGGCTTCTGTCTACCGGACAAGGAATCAAACCAAAAGTAGCCTCCCGACCATCTTGATACAACGACATCTATACTGCGTAAGTGACAATGATTACATAAGGAAAACATGGTCAATTCCTAACTTCCAGGCACACAGCCTTTGACAGACCATTACTACTGATGGGTAATGGATAGAAATAATACAGCGTATAAATAAATCCAAAAAATGATAATGTAATACATCGAGCTTACAACTTTGGGGTTAACCAAGTACTCATAAAGTGTTTTTTGGTGTTGTTTTACACCCTAGTTCCTGTTATCAGCTGAGTAGGAGTAACCATACTCTCCTGACAGCCTTCCAAACCGATCATTCGGGTTGGGCCCGGAATTAGAAAAATTGTAATTTAATTATATGTATTCAACTATTAGTTGATGTATTCAACTATCTTGATACACCATATGGCCATAAACACACATTGTCAACTAAGAAATTACCCCTCACTTGCATTTATTTCTGTTTCAAAAATATTGTTGGAGGATTATACTTACCAGAGACAATTGCAGATAAATTCAGCAGATCAAATGAAAAGTAAATTTTAAAATTTACGGTACCTAATTGGATTAATGTACAATAAATTCATAAACCCCTGAGGTGACATTATATTTAGGCAAACACAGTACGAGAACCCTAATACCCTTTCATTCCGCCACATCAATTAATCAAGGGAACTCAGATGAAATACCAGAAGAATGGATAACCAAATGGAATCTCAACATTTTGTATCCCACCAACAACCTAAAAACCCAAGAATTACTTAATACACCCTAACTGAGACGCATACCCAAAATTACAATCCCCTGAAAGTTACAAAAACCCCAGAATTTATCTACTTAACAGATCGATGAGGGAAATAAATATGAGAAATAAAGAATAGGATGCACCCGACATAAAATAAACCGTACAAAAGTGAATGGAAGAGAAACAGAAGAAACCCTAGAAAAATGGAAATCAAATTAAACTCATTTGCAGACGATTTTAATAGAAAGGCTATTCAAATTTAACCCTTTGGTTCGTGAAAGAAACAGATTGTATTTCAGGGAAGGTAACGGATTCGAGGAACCCTAATTAGAAGGTTTAGGTGTTAAAAGAAACTAATAATGTGTAACGAACTTTGCGTTTCAAGGTACTCACCTTTCTCCCGAGTCACGCGAAGTTAGGTCTGTGCTTTTTGACTGAACAACGATGGAGTCACAGATGTACAAGGAAGATGGCTAAGGAAGATGGCGGAATTGTGATGTTTGACCTTATAGTTGTGTTGTAGGGTTCAAATCGCCCACGTGTCACAAATAGGGCCACGTAACGGCCATGCATAAAAATCCCACTATAATATTTAGGGTGGGATCTTTTTGGACTGATAAAGTTATGTGAACCAATCCCTCAACCTACCCAGAAATTTTATATTAACTTCAACCTACCAATCCTCCAACCTACCCCGCTATTATACTTTTTTTAATAGTTAATCAATGGTCGGAAACACTGAAGACTAGCAGTTTCTTTTTTTTTTTATCTGTAGATATAGAAGCCGACCGACAAAGATGAACATGGAAGAGGAACAACTGGAGAGTCGGGAGGGGTATCAACTATTTGGGCTAACAATTACCTATTCTCCCAACCAGGTAGCTTTTGTTATAGTACCAGTTCTGTTTGGAATTTAAACTTGAATTCTACAACTACATGCACGCATATCATTACAGGAAAATAACATAATTGGACCACAAACAGGAAATTTTAACTGGAACTAACACACCAACAACCAGATCGAACGACCTGTCACATAGATAAAAAGAAGACACCCATCACTCGATAGGAGACACCCATCACAACACCCATTAGCCAGACGGCCGTAAAAGAAGGATGGCCCGCATTCTGGTGTGATTGAACGTGACCACTTGGACACTAGCTTACACAATTATGATACTCTATTTTCAGCGTATTGGGGTATGTAGCGTGTAAAAAAACGACACGAATTTTTACCCTGCGGGTTATAATTCCTTGCGTAGGATTCTAGTTTTTTCCTGAAAATTGATCTTTCATTTTGTTGGTTATATGCCAGTAATAACTGTTTCACGTTCCCGCTAAGAGTTACTTTAGTAACTCACTCCAATTTTTCTTCGTCCATGTAATTCATTCGACCCAATTGAAACAACACCCGGTTAATAGAATTGGGTTAATATTGGACAGTAACCAGGATATTTTCAAAACGACAGCCTTGAAAATATCCAATTAATATTATGCGACCGTATTGAATTAGAACCCATTTAATGTTTGTGATCGCTTTCAAATAGATTCCCAATAAATTTTATAGGTCAGACAGAAACACAATGCACACATCTTCCAATTAAATGCGCCAGTGTAACCCAGACGGGGTTTTCGTCAATCAGGACGAGTAATTCCAAAAGGGTATCTTTTAGTTAGTGACGCCACTAAATAGTTATCTAAAATGTAAACAATGCAATGCATTCCGGTGGGATTCCGATGCAAGCTTTGTTGCACAACACTGCGTATTCGGGCATCAGCAGTACGTGAACAATTCCCAAGCAACATGCTTTGATGATGTAAGCAGAACATATGAGTTGCACTATAAATTTTCATATTTATAGAAACCTGTTAGCTTATTAATTTGCACGAGTCGTTCTAATTATAATAGTATAGAACATATGATAATACGACAATATGTTGCAACCATATTGGGGTTTGTATCGTATCAAAATAACGACCCGGTTTTAAGCCTTTGGTATCGTTTCCATGTGTATGAATTCCTTATTCTCAAAAATGATCTATAACTTTCTTGGTTATATGTCGTTAAAAACTGTTCCACGTTCCGGCACCGAGTTCATTTCACTGAAATCTTACTTGGCCAATGTAATTCATTCGACCTTATTCAAACAATACCCAGTTAAAATAATTGGGTCGGTATTGCAATTTACCCAACTTAAATAAAAAACCGCACCTTAAAAAAATCCAGTCTATATTATGCCAGAGTATTCTGGGAGTTTTCAGACGCTCGACCGTTACTGTTTATTTTGGGAGTTTTCAAACGGTCATCTTCTTGTTTTGTCACCCATATTTCTATAAATTAAGGTGTAGTGTGTCTCTCTCTTTAAAGTATGTGTGCAAAATGAGGTAAGTTTAATTTGGAGAAGTTCGATAAATCTTTAAGCTGGTGCATTTGGAAGCAGAAGTTGGACAACTCCGAACATGGCTGCTACTTCAAGCACTTTATTGGTGAGTTATTTCTAAATTATTTAATTTAATTTCCTGTAATATTATGAACCTCTATTATGAAAACACTTATGAATAATCGGTTTCGTAACATCCAATTTGAATATATACTTTTGATAATCATGAATTTGATTGATTCATCAGGAATGTTCCCTGTGTAACAAAGGTAATGATCATGAAGCCATTGATTGTCCTTGGCTATACTCAAGATGCAAATACTCTACTTCTAATGGAATTAGAAAACTTCTTCGAGCAAAAGAAGGTGATAATGCTGGCAAAAGATTCCTAACATGTTTTAGCCCCATTTGTGATTACTTTGAGTGGTTCAATGATGCAACTGACCCGGTGAATTCAATGGGGGTGAAGTTGAAAGAGACCTGTTACGGTTGTGGTGATGGTTTGAATCAATTCAAGACATGTCCGATGCATAAATATTTTTGCCAAAACAAGCGATGTAACTCCAGAAAGTACATGAAGATGAAGACAGCTGAAACACTTTGGAATTATGGTATTAGTTATCTAAAATGTAAAGAATGCAATGCATTCCAGTGGGTTTCAGATGCACGCTTTGTTGCACAACATAAGCAATTTGTGCATCAGGAGAATGCACTATGTGAACAATTTGAAAGGAACATGCTTTGATGATGTAAGCATAACATATGTATTGCACTATTAAATTTCTAATCATATAAACGCATTTGCTAATTATATAAGAATTGCACGACTAATTCAAATTATAGGAACATGCTTTCAAATTATAGGCTATGATAATACCATAATATGACCCAACCATACTGTGTTTGAGCAACAAAACAGTCCCATTCGAGAACACAATTTTTTTTTGAGCAACCATACCTTTTAAGTAACTTTCTACTTGTTACTTTCATTAGCCTACCACAATCCTCTTGCCGACATGGATTAGCATCCACAGTTAAGCAAGTCGGAGTACGAAAATAAGGATAAAATAAAAGCAAAATTTATGACCGGATGTCAGTAATGCAACATGGTAGGGGGTGTCGATGATAGGTCTTTCCCCATCATCCAAGGGGTGAGTGAAACTGTAAAGGGTGTTTGTGAACAGTAAGGTAACGTTTTAAAAACCGTTTCACCCCAATTATGTGATTGTACTCATCGTAAAGGGCCTTCTCAGTATTGCTGTGCGGGTGAAAAATCCCTGACATATTTTATCTTCGGTTTGGGTTGTTTGCTGGGAATAGTAATCGTTAATAGTAAAGGACCTTTCACATAAGTTATGGTTATTGGGAGCGATGATTGTCTCTTAGAGAAGTTAAAGGTTGGCTCTTAGAGAAGTTATAGGTTGGCTAGCAACCTATAATCGGAACCTAAGATAACTATTCTTTTATACCTACTTCCTTATCATTCTGTACATTGACGAAGATCCACTGCTTTCTGTAATGGCAAACATCTATCTCTCCTAGGTGTACTCCTGTCAAAATATGGGATTGACCGTTCAATATAAAATACTGTAGTTTTGGCATGTCATGTCAGGTAATCAGAAACAACGCAGCTACCTTTATATTCAACAACATGCACACGCCACAACTACCCATGCGTCGGATCATCACGACATATAAAATATTGTGTAAAACAAACAACTCAGTTTTTACCTCTAGAGAATCTATTAAAGCAGAGACATGACCATTGTGGAATGGTGTCGGATATGGTTTAGCACCTGGTTACTCATATCAGTCCTCGAATATGGAGATAACCACTTTACAAGTCATCTATTATACTACGTATTATGGTGGTTCTCATAAGACAGACAAATAACCACAACGGACTTAATCTAGATGTAGAGTACATGCCACAAATTTTGGCCTATAAATAGAAGAACTATGATCCAAACCATTTTGTATGCCTCCAATAGTTCATCAGACTTACCATATCAGCTCAACTCGAGTGAAGGCCATATATAGGAGACACCATACCCACTGCTTGATGTACAACACTTTTTGTTTTCAATCTTACTAGGTGTTCGACCAATTACAAGACAACTAAATAGGGCATTCTAAAGTGAGTATCCAAAGCACAATCTTCTCATCACAGAAAAAAAAGTAAGATGACAATTCACGGACGGCGGAACGTAATTGACGAGATATTATCAGTTTTTTTTATCAGAGGTATGTAAGTTTAAGGATATGGCTACCAGTGCTTCATGTTCTTTGGATGTCATTTATGAATATGAATATTGATTTCTGATTCGTATTGTTGTAGGTCCTCAATCCGTTTTGAATGGTATTAGGTATCTTTCTGAAATCTCCATGAAGGTACTCAACGTTTTTTTTCATTAATCGAACTACTTTAGAGTAATAAAATTATACTCCTCTAACAACAGAGTTTATTTTTCAGAAATACAAGTCCTTTGAATGGCTATATGAAATCCTAAAAGACCTTGGAATGGCTATATGAATTCTATTCCGATTAGTTATATGGCCATTATCCATTGGTAGTGCATATCTCGGATACATACGATGGCACGGATGTATCAAGGGTCATTACCGTCTAAGATTCAGCGGCATTAAACCGACATTGTTTGTGGTGGAAACACACTAAGGGGATCTAGGATTACTAGTGTGTGGTATAGCTTTACTAGGTATGCGTGAAATGCTTTAACTTACGGGAGATATGTGATGTAACCGGCGACTTAACAAGTGCACGGTATGTTTCGTAAAAATGTTACAACTTACTGGAGATACGTATTCCAGGCATATGCCTTGCCTTCTTTTTGTAACTAGGATCATTGCTGTAACAATGATTTTTCCTCTCGGTCTGGGAATAAGTACACATTTCATTTTTTGTAATGAGTATGTGGCCGTAAAATTGGGAATCTTGGGGTTCGTTTAAGCTCTTCATTTTAACTTTTGGAAGATCCAGTTACGCAGTATGAATATCACAATAAAAAAGACAATGTTGTTCCGCTAATCCGAATTACGGTTTACTAACAATATTTCATGTGTTTTTTAAATAGACCTCTTTTCAATATTACTTATTACTGTGAAGAACTACGGACATTTTCGCTGTCAACGAAGAATCAGGGATAAGAATCAAAGAAGTAGTGCAGAACGAGATGTAATCATCCAAACATCTTTTACTTTTGATGATTTTTTTCATTGAACCCAGCTTCGAAATAAAGACCCTTACGCGCATACCAACTATTGATCGGTCAACCATACTGCAAACAAGGTTTCACCAACTCTGGAATCTATCTATCAAGTTGGACTACTTATATACCGGAACCAAAAACCTTTTGTACTGGAACTTCAAACATTTTACCCAATTTTTTAATGCTACAAAGCTAGAAATTCCTAACCTCGTCTAAATTTTTACTACCTTTAGAGAGAATTACCCACCATAAATGATGGAACATTGTTTTGAAATATAAACTACCGTCATATGGACCTAACAAATTAAATTTATAAGACCGCAAGAAAGACGATAGGCAATGGTTTACTAATTGAACTGAATATCATGACAGAAATTAACTTTTAGCCAATAGCTTTGTTTACGGTAACGATGGCCTTAGTTCTTAGTTTTTTGGTTGGTATGACAGCAGACCGGTGTTCCCAGTTTTACCTATAAGTCGATAACCGATTGAGAGGTAAGAGGAAGAAGGAGGACTATAGCGGTATGTAAGTTGAATGCTTTGCAAACCCATTTTCAGGCTCTATGGATTTAATTCTTGATTTAAAGGTTGTTTTCTCATATCTAATGTTGGGGATCCTCAAGCTATGTTGAATGGTAATAGTAAATTCTTTACACAACCATGGATTAAGGTACAAATCTAATTGTTTTCATAAATCATATCCCTTCCAAATGGCAAAAACGATTAGCCAAACAGCTTTCGTTGAAAACCGAGAAATAATTTGCACAACACGGGTATATCTCTCAGGTTTGGTACATGGCGAGAATATCTATTATAATTGGAAGGTCATACTCCCGACTATGCTACCGAGTAGTTCCACATAAGGTGATGATCAAGTATTGTTTACAATTTTAGGCGCAAATGAATAATATCCACCCAAGTGGGAATGAATAAAATTCACCCAAATAATAAGGAAGTATTGGTTACCAAAGTGTGGAAGTAATCCTAGACCACCCTCCGAAGTTACATCTCGATGCCCGCTCGTCATTTCACTTACAAGAGTTATTATGGACCTAAGTCTTTCGGTATGTTTGGTTTATTTAATGCAAACAACGACTTCAGAATGGCACCATGGTGTCCCTCGGTTCTCGGTTATCATCTTTGAGTCAACAATTTCCTTCTTTGGGAATTCACAAAACATTTATGGAGCATCGAAGTTTCCGATACGCAAGGATTACACAACCTGGGAAAGTTCCCGCTAGGATGGATTGCACAACCTGAAAATAAACATAGAACTCTTTGTTATAAAAAAATACGGAATATGGGGTATTTTTAAATTAATGATTACCATATGCGTTAGTACAATACCGATAATGTTCACAGGAAAACCGAGAATAGGTAATTGCGGATGTTATAATCTCATGTGTTTCATTGACTGCACACCAGAATCCCCATGTTCAGGGTTACAATTGATTAAATTTCAGAAACAACCACATTCTCCTTATAAGATTAATTCTTGCATGTCGTATAAAATTAAATGGGTAAGCGAATATAAATGAGCAATATAAATTGACAACTATTTTTATGGACACGGCAGCAAACAAATCAGAAGAGGTCGCAATTTTCATAGCAAAGTTGACGACAAATATGACCGGGGGACGACTCAGATCTGATGGATCAGGCGGTGACACGTTTATTATGACAGTGTGGGACTATTCTATATTAACACTGTCCCTTTGTTATATAAGTTCCCTTTCAAACCAAGCTTTCACAAATACTACTTTATATAAGTACCATCAACAACTTCGAGAGATCCTACCATTGTCAACCGGTTATTCAAAGACAATCAAATTCTGACATTTAATAAACATAATACTAATTGGATCATTATGCTCTTTGTCACTCATCTATACAAAACACAACAGACAATAATAAACATAATGTAGACAGGAATCAATTGAGCGTCTAAACTTGAGCGTCTAAACATATATACAAGGCCGGTTTTGGATTCATAATTCTTACTTGCGCACAATCCAATACAATGTTGCTCTGCATTTGCTTAATCAGTTATTAACTTACATCACAAACAAAAATCCAATTGCAAGTAAATGAAATTTAAATATGTAAAAATTAACAACTGATTTCAAATATAAGATATGTGGTACTTACTGTGAAGGTAGCTGGTGGCTTTCGTTGTACACAATGAAACTGCAACCCTTATTCATTCTTCTTGTCTTTCACATCGAGGTATCAACCAAACTTACAACATCCAGCATAGATCAAAATGGCGTAATAACGGGTATCCTGCTTTTCATATTATTATCCTAGTTTCAGGGGTCTCCAAAGGTTGTTCTGCATCCATCTGCAATTAAAAAAGGAAATTTCTTAAAACAGGGTCAACCCATAAACTGATTGTTTCTGATTTTATAACACTTTAAAAAACCCTCGAAATTGCACCTGAAGTAGGGTCCCTTTATCCATCTTGGATATAATTCCAACAATAACGTCAAGGGCTTCTGCACTATCTTCAACGTAGTTAAAATCTGGCATACTGGAATTGAACTTTCATTAGCTCGAGTTTTAAAACTTCTACATGGTAAAATTCCTAAGAGAATAGCAAGTGACATACCAAGTAAAGGATTGATGTAAAGATATCCGGATGGAAAGAAGTGGCGAGATCACGCATCGGAATCCCAAAGATCGATAATCGCCAAGGAGGCAGCATTTATGCAAGCCGACCTTGTTCCTACAATAAACGAAAACACTCAACTTCGTTCAATATCAAAACTATATCACAAAACCGTGAATGCATAAAACTATATCACATTGTTTCGGTGGGAAATGCCAAAACATGGGATTTTGCTGAGGAAAATCCAAACTACTCAAAAGAAAAACAATAATATCTGATGCATAAAGACGTTTTTGTTTGTCAAAAAGAAAACAATAATATCTGATGCATAAAGAAAAGCCAGTCGGACAGTCCTTGTCAAAACAAAACAAAAAAACAGTTACACTGAATCATATCATACAAGAGACATAACAAATCAATCAGAAAGGTGTGTAACATAATGCAAATCATTTTCTACTTGCTTAGTAATTAAAGTAAATTTATTACAATTACAAACTGTCATCATGTTGTATAGTCATTATATCAGAGTAAGGATCAATCAAAAAAATTTGTTTCTCCACATCCTCGTGTTTAAGTGACTCAAATGCATCGGCCATTGACTAATTGGAATCATTCATGGGAATATAGTCTTGTGGTTAATGAACGTCTTACCAAACACTTGTGTGCATATCCGAAACTAAAATTAGAGTTACACAAATGAAAAATTATTTGCACTAGCTAGTGGGGATTTACATCATAAACCCGAAAGCAGACAAAGATTCAATAAAACACAACTTCATCCGTACGGGGACTTGTTTGCTTTGTAGGAGGAAGGATGCAACAAGTCGCTATTTCACTAAATCTAAGAAAAGCACCTAACAAGAACCGAGACTTCACAAAGATAGTTTTTTCTTGCTCGTATGTAAGTACTATATAATCTAAGAAAAGCGAAAGAACTTCAATGAAAATATAATAAAAAAATACCGCCCAAAGCATCCATCGAACCAAACCCTAAGATTAAGATCTTTAAAATTATTTAGGTACTTGATATTTGGATTAGTAAAACGTGAAGAATCATTAGCTAAACAATTAACGTTAAGAATCTACCTTGATTACCAAATACCGCGACTATATCTTGCTTCGCCAAAGATGATAGGAAGGTGTCAATACAATCATCTTGTGTCGATTAATTGAGTAATACTTGAATAAGTGCTTCATCTTGTTTCCTATCTCTAAATGATTTTACCTTCCACCCCATTTATAGCAAAGGTTCTGTGACACCAAATAAATGTCAGACATATGGCTAAAAACTGATGGCATGACTAAGGTTATCGATGTAATCAAGATTTCAACCTAGACTTTATATGTTTACTAAGACAATGTGAGTAACAAATCAACAAACGCATAGGCTACATTATTCATTTTCATTTTCTTGAAGTAACTCTAGACTTTATATGTTTACTAAGACAATGTGAGTAAGAAATCAACAAACGCATAGGCTACATTATTCATTTCCATTTTCTTGAAGTAAAGATTTCACTTTAGTAGAGATTGAAAAACGTACTTCAAACATTGATACTGGACCAAATTGGGAAAATTTTCGCAGTTTTCCATATACCGAGAGATCTCCGTATGCCATGCCCATGTCACCTACATCTGACTGATTTACTCAAACAAAAAGATCAGAGATCAAAATATTTAAGTGAAAGCTCTTACACACAAGAGAAAGAATATCACAGTGGCAAACAGTGGTATACCTGAATTTAATTGGATTGTGTAGGCTCCAACTTAGCAGTTGGAGGGGAGGCTTCAATTTCCTCCAAGGAGGAATAACCGAGATGGATATCATCTCATCTCATAAATGCTCGAAAATCCTACTTACAAATACTTCCAATGGGATTTATATCTTTGCGATTTCATAAATAACATTAGATTCCATTTGGTTTCAACCCGTATAAGAAAACCAACTAATTAAGAATCAAATCTCATTCCATTCTATTCCCTCCCCTTCAACTATTATGAGGATATGAAGTATAACCCAATAAAATCTAAAGAACAAGCACGGGAATTATGGTTTTAAACAGCAAAAAATAGGGTTAGGGTTACAACCACCACAAAATTGCAATTACAGTCAATCTCTTATCTGATATTATTGCAAATTAACTTGAGATACATACCTATACCCCCGTTGATTTGATGAATTCATTTCTATTTTGTCTCTCAATCTATGCAAAGAAACATAAGAGGAAGAAGGTGGAGGGGATACTGGAAGACAAACTGAAAGAAAAAGAAACTTAGGTAGACGCATAGAAGAACAGAAGATTTGGGATATAAGTCTGTCGAATCGAATCTGGTATCCAGTTCCTATCCGGGTAAACCACACACAAACCCAAATTAGTTAAACTAGGGTTGGAAACTAACCGGCCTAACGGGGTAAACTGGGAAGAAAAAAAATGAAAACTTAAGAAACTTGACGGACAGAATCGCTTGTCCGTTTTTATAGGTTAAATGGAGAGTTGTCCGGATCGGTGGCAAAGCCTAAAACCTAGGATTTCAATGAGGAAATGCCTTTCCCTATTTGCAAATGGTTTCCCATTATGAGCATTGAAAAAGATATTCTGAAAACTATCGATGTTTGGGTCAAGTTTTTAAACTTACAGCATTTCCATTTTAATGAGTATATCATCGCTCAAATAGGAAACTACCTAGGATATGTCTCTGAGCTCTCTCCTAGAAACACAATCCCAGTTATGGGTCAACCAATCATGGCAAGGATCCACATCAATATTGAGAAACAACTACAGTAGAAACTCTTTTAATTAATACTCGATTATTTAATAAACTCTCTTAAATAATATTTTTGGCCCGTCCCGAGTCGGAGACAACGTGCCAAATTAATAATTCTCTAAAATTATTAGATAATACATTTTTGATTACCTATGTAGACCCCATATGAAATATAAATTAATAATGCATATATATATATATATATATATATATATATATATATTCAATACATTAGTGATTTACAAAGACTTTTTCAAAAATGATTTAATTGTCTTCTGTTTTTTGCTAAAATCAATATTGCATTGAATTTATCTCTAATTTTTCTTATCATTATAAGAATTTTTGGTGTTGTTTTCTCATAGCTCATTAAGAAATTATTTAATCTGATTGTCGCTTTAATACCCTCGTTTCATGAAGGGGGCTCTATCGTAGAACTTTCATCATATTCTTTCACATCTTTAACAATTCCCATAACGCTCTCGATTAGTTCTTCATCAGTCAACAACTGTGTAAATTATATTTTTTCGGATAATTTAAGTCATCTTCGAAATTCATTGAGTTGCGATAGCCCAATTTCTCGATCAAATTTTGCAAGTCTTGAGTGTTTCACTGTCTGTATGTTCATCTAAATTGTCTAAACTTGTGTTATCTGTTGATCGAAGTTTACAATGACGAAAGCATCAATTTTATCTAAACTCGTGATAAGAAATTTATCTATAAGTTATAAATTAATAATTATTAATTTATCGGTTAATTAATATCTCGTTTAATTAATAAATTTTAATGGTCCCGACAACATTAATTTATAGAGTTTCTACTGTAATAACCATCTCCCGAGTAAAAGTAGGTCGTAATCCAGAATCCTTGATAGCTTTTGTATACATGGATTTACCTTTTAGAGTATGTAACTTCTGTAGCAGACTAGGGCACATAGAAGAGTCATGTGCAATCAAACATGGTTTACCCCTAGAACCAATATATGAGAATAGGCCAGCCAGACTCTATTTCAGAAGTAGATTCTCAAAGTTGGGCATCTGACTACAAAGTTCTGATTAACGAACAAATCGATAGAGATACGGTTTCGGATGAGGGTATGGTGTCTCCACTTTATTTCGTCTCACACAATTTAGTGCTTATGACCCATCTATCTTCTGATGAAAATATAACTTTTGTTATAGGGAGGAGTTTTTCGGATCAAGGGAGTGGAAAACTCGCGTTCAACTCACTGATTCACTGATGAGTTAAATTTTAACATTTTCAGGACCAAAATATCCCCGACTCACTTGGTACTTGTACTAACCCACTGATTCATGATGAGTTATGCTTAATAAGTTGAACTATAAACAACCAAAAACACTCCAAATTAAACGCTAAAACTCAGTATCATCTATGGTTCAATTTAATGTAAAACCATTAAGATTTTGATGCTTTATCAGTGAAGCTATATCTTGATGACTGGTAAGTTTAGAGATTTTGAAAGTTGGGCAAATGACAGTGAACTATCAACACTTATCCGTTTAAAGCAAATGAATCGAACGAAACATTTTGTCAGAAATAGAACTCCCAGGTACCCAATTGATTATAGCATGATTCGCTCTTGTTTTTGTGTACGTATAATAAGAAAAAAGTTGTCTGTAAGACCTCGGTTCTTTCGTATTAGTACAAGAGAAATGAAGCATTCACGTTCACGATTTGAAACGTAAAATCCACATTTGTCTACAAGACAGAAGGCAGTGAAGCGCAACATTTCACTACCGCCAGACAGAAGGTGAAAATACAATATACCACTGCCATTTCATTGATGGTGCATGTGAATTATAATGTTTCAGTTTCCATACGTACGTGAGTATTATGAAGTAATGTTCTAGATTTATGCTAGCTAGTACACTTGCAATGTTGAAGCAGCTGATTGTACTTATGCTCTAGATTTGTCGTTAAACATGCTTGTTTTTGTGTTATTTTCCCATGATGTAATGTTGCAAATGAAATAAATGTGACCTGAACCTAGATTCTCTCCCATTCATTCAAACAAGAATGACTAAAGTTACCTTGCAGTAGTATCTCTAAACAGTGCTTTTGTATCTCTAATTATTTGAAAACTTGCAACTTTTCTTCTTCCATCGATATCCATTCCTATATCCATGTCCCCAATGATGTAGTTAGATTCCAATATGTCGGAGGACGCAAAGATATGGGCACACGGTTTATTCATTCCTAGGGAGAGCCTAAAATGGAACAACCTTATCATTCAGATTAGTAAGACTAACCAAACATAGTCAAATCCCATAGTGAAATTTTGCATTTCACCATCACTATGGGGTAGTGAAATTTTGCATTTCACCATCACTATGGTTGTAGTGAAGGGCTTTATTTCACCTTTTCTTTGCTGACAGGAAAATGTTGTGTTTCACCGCCTTATGTACGGTAGAATTTTTTTTAATTCATGTTCTAAACTGCAAGCGTGAATCTTGAATTTCTTTTCCACTGGTATAAACGAGCCAACGTTTTATGATTATTCTTTATATATATATATATATATATACTAGGTATCACCCCGGCCTACGGCCGGGGCTCAACCTCTATTGACTTTTTAACATTGTTTTCATCACCTACTTTGTATCCTTTAATCAGTATTTAAATAATCATGTTATAATATCGTGTTTAGTTAGCTGGGTCATAGTAGCCGGGATTTACGACCCAACCATTAAGAACGACCAAGGGCTTAGCTAGGGATTGCGTTTCTGGTGTTCTGTTGGTCGTGTCTAAACAGCTGAGGCCTTACGGCCCCGGCCGTGAATTCGAAAATCTATGGTCTGACATAGCATTTATATTAAAACTAGTTGTTATTTGGTTGAATCAAGTGGTAGAGCGAATAAATTGTCCGGGCCATATGTTGTTGGTCGGGCCAAATTAGCTGCGGCCTACAGCCCCGACCGTGACCCTTTTAATTATTTTAGAAATTAATATTTGGCGTTAAAATTAAGTTAGATGAAGAAATCTAATTATATTAGACGATACATCCAAATTAAAATTAGTCATGATTGTTGAGCCCTTAATTTAGGGCACACGACTCCCTCATTTAGATGGTCGGATCAAATTGGTAAAGCCCCGGCCTTAGCCTTTTTTTACTGGTCCAGTCTTTTGTTGGTCAGACCAAATAAGCCGGAAGTTGAGCCTATGGTCCGGATGTTTAATTGGTCGGGTCAATATAGCCCTAAAAAATTTAGGGTCCAATGTTGCATCATCATTTCTTCCTTCCCGACATATCTATAACATCATGTTGAGCTACTCGGTGGCTTCTATCACCGACCAACTTGATCTAGCCCGTGGCTTCCATCACCGACCAACAAAAGTATGTATAATATAGATAACTGGTAGCTAGAATAACAATGTAAAGTAAGTACGATTGCAATGTAGCAAAATTGTATGTACACATATGTTATACAAACCAAAATATACACACATATCTTGACAAGATTAAGGTCATGATTGAATGTAATAGTTAAGTTGCAACACATACCCAGGCGGCTAATTGTCCAATCGCAACTGTGTAGAAACAACAATTTAAGGTTTGAGAATTGAGTCTTCCCTTCTCTTTCAAATCTGCCATATATGGGATACCTCGTAACAAGTTAGACGAGAAGAGGCACTCACCTCTTTTATATTAATCTTGATCCTTACCCATTACGAGAAATCAGAGATAAACAACAATCAATTTGGATTCGTCGACAAGCTCGGAACCAAGAGTTTAATCCAACCGGGTTTCTTTGATATGAACATCCTATGCGACATAATCCAGAGTTTCACAAATACCGTGTTTAGTGTTGACCACACATGGGACTTTAACTTTCTTAGAAATAGAACTAAACTTTACATTCTCCCACTTGGTTAATACAAAACACTCAATTTTGATGAAGACAACACTGGATCAAGTTTTGAAAATGGGTGGTCACCCTTTGTTTGAAATCAGTCGCACAAGTATCATACAAAGATAACTCTTTAATAACCTTCACATAAATATAACAACACCACTAAGCTGGATCATGAAGACATAATGCATTTTATGAGATGCAATGTCGGTACATGGTCTCAGGTATAGCATTACTGAAAATTCATGCCATCTTTATGCTCAAAAGCAAAAAATTGAGGTGTTGTGAATGTCTAACACAATATTTACTGCAATCTTTTATGTGTCATTCATATTAGTCCATGCTTCATGCAACAAACTGTTCATGTTTTCCTAATATTTTACTGCTTCCGCAAGTAACAAACTGTTACCAACTATTCAGGAAAAAAGCTTATCAACGATGGTGCCTACCCCGTTAAGCTCAAGCACTTAAAGCTCATGCTAAGATTTCTTAGGCCACTGTATGTGATGTATCAATGGAAACAAACATATTCAAACAAAGGGTCATAATATTGTAATACTTGACCGCAAATGATCCAAAAACTCAAGCAAAGTTGTTGAATCAACATAAAATACTTTATTAGTTTTCTACTGAAAACAAAAATGAATGATAAGCTCCCACTGAAAAACAGTATCATATGAATTTCATACTAAAATGAACAGAACTAACTAACTAGCTCACTGAAAACAAATGCTAGGAATTGGGAATCTAAACCCCACTAATGAATAACATCAAAAGATTCTTGAATTCCCATACGGGATACATGCCCCTTGAAAATACGTGGTGGAAGTCCCTTAGTTAAAGGGTCAGCAATCATGTAATGAGTCGACAGATGGGAAACAACAATAATTCCCATTTTATACTTCTCTCTCACAGACAAATACTTCACCATGATATACTTGTTCCCGCTAGTCGTATTATCATTTTTCACATAATTTACCACACCTTCATGGTCGCAGAAAATCTTAATTGGCTGTTTTATAGAATCCACAACTGATAACTCAGTAATGAATTTTTATAACCATATAGCATGTTGGGTAGCCTCAAAACAAGCTACATATTCTGCTTCCATAGTGGAACATTTTTGCAGCGATTGTTTAGAACTTCTCCAAGATACAACACCTCCAGCAAGCTTAAATATGTACCCTGAAGTGGATTTGTAACTGTCTCTACATCCAGCAAAATATGCATCTGAAAATCCACTAATCTCTAAAAATTCCGACCTTCTATACACGAGCATATAGTCTTATGTTCTCTGCAGTTATCTGAGAACCTTTTTCATGGCTCTCCAATGAGCAATACCAGGATTCTGTTGGTATCTACCAAGCATCCCAACTATATAGCTAATATCAGGTCTAGAACATATCATCAAGTACATCAAACACCCTACAGCTGATGCATACTCAAGAGCATTTACCTGCCTTTTCTCAATTTCATTTTTCGGACATTGATTCTTGCTAAACACATCTCCTTTTACTGATGGTATATCTCCAGGTGCACTCACAATATTCACTCGACTTAGAAGTTGTTTCTAGACCCCTAGACTTCCAAAACTTACCTAATTTAGGGTTAGAATTGTGTGCTTCTAAGGTTTTGTTGGATCACTTTGTATCCAACTACGCAGAGGACTTGCCTACTCCTAATACCGTGCATGAGCCAATTGTGATTTCCCCAGTCCAAAGAGTATCCCCATATTATGTTCTTTATGCACTTCCTTGTGAAGTAAAAACCAGGTTTGGGGGTAACTTTTTATTTTTGATAGTTTCACCTTCTTCAAGGTATCATAACATAAGTGCGAATATGTCATTTGTAAATATTGTATTTTGGGTTGATCCCCAAATGTTTAGGTTATTAGTGTATGGGGATCCTTTTTGTACATCTAGTAGGCATATTTATTTTTTATATTTCCTTTTACTTTATTCATATTATGAATTTCCCATCTTAATTTTTACGTTGGATGACTCAATTACATTGAGGACAATGTAATGTTTAAGTGTGGGGGAGAGGTTAACTTTTTACTTTTCATTTTCAGGAATTTTCTTGCAATTTATGACCAGCTGTTGAGCGGGTCTATTATAGGTTTACAGGTATATTATGAGCAGCTGTAGAGCGGGTCTTAAAAAAAAAAAAAAAAAAAAATTATGACCAGCTATTGAGCGGGTCTATTCTTTTTGTTATCATGTTATAACCAGCTGTGGAGTGGGTCAATTTTTTTTTTTTCTCAAGGACTAGAAAAAATATAAGTATGGGGGTGTTGATAAGCACATAAGTGCTACATATTATACCCATATTTATATTGGTTAGGACTCGATATTTTGGCAAATAATACTATTTTAGTGGTTTTGCAGAAAGTACAAGCAATTCTGATTATCCGGAGCATAAACAGGTAAAGCATGAGCTAAATAGCTTTTGGGATGAAATAACAAAATATAACTGGCCTGGTGTTTGCATGTATCAGCAACATTCACGGTCAGAGAGTGATACAAGAAAACAAAGACAGCTAGAGATTGTTTTGAGTGAAGGAAGATGGTGATTAGCTACAGCAGCCGCTACCAAATGGAGATGGCAAGGATCGGAATTTTGCTGTTGGTGGTAGTCGCTCCAAGGTTATACAACAACAACAACAATGGAAAGAAGGTATTGCCGCTGCCTGAAAGGAGAAGAACTGAAGGGGAAGGAATGGAGAGTTTGTTGTACAGAAGTGGTTCGTGTTAATGGACGATTGGTGACTATGGTAATGGATTTCATCCATTGAGACGGCGAATAGGTACTGAGTTGGTTGTTCCGATTGGCTGGTTCATATGGAGGCCGGTTTTGGGATCTATCTTTTGCGAGAGGCCGAAACCATAGAAGAGAAAAGAGAGGCGCAGCCACGGAAGTGAAAAGAAGGGTTTGCAATTCTTGTGATTTCGTTTCCATTTTGATTTGCTAGTAATTCTCTTTGATTTGTTTATGGCTTTTGAGAAATCCATGTCTAGATAAATCTTTGTAACTAGGGTTTATGTTGAAACCACTTAGAGTATTAGGCTATTTTCAATTGAATAATATTTAGCAAAAGACTATTATGATTTGATTAAATTAATTCTTGAATAATATTTATTGATTAATCGAAATATGAGTTGTTGCTTCACCGGCTTTGTAAACCTTTGTGCTTAATTGTTAGGGACACAAATATATTTGTCTACTTATTTCATATTCTATGCTTGGGTTAAATTCTTTGATGGGGTATGCTTAGAATAGCCAGATATTATTTGTGAACCTAAATTTAGTTTCGCATAATTTTCTCGCTAATGCAAGTTGATGGTGCATGCTTTGGTTTAATCTTTGATGTGCTATGCTTAGGGTGTCCCAGCGATATTTGCGAGGCTAATACATATAATAGGTGATGTAGATAGAATAAACAATAAATAAACATTCAAAATTATGTTTCATTTCAGTAATTGAATAGAAATAGCGGTGGACACTTTAAACCCTGGTTATCAACTTTTTCATTGGTCTCATTTTATTAGTTTAATTTAATTATTTCGTTTTCAATTATAAAAAACCCCAAAAATATTGTTTATGATTAGTTTTATTAGAGATATTAATTATAGTATTTCCACCGCTCCATGTGGGTTCAACCCGTGCTTGCCTCTATCTACTAGTTAACACCGTGCGATTGCGGTTATTACATATAGGTGTTCTCCGGAATCCCATCATCATACTGGCGGAAGTTTCACGTCCGTGAATTTCTGCTGGAGTTGAAAGTAAAAAACAAACTCAATCCGGCTACTTAAGTATGCGTACATGCTTGCATACTTAAGCAAGTTACTTTCTAAAATCGGTTTGTTCATGAATTAAACGTTTATATAATAAGGAATGCAATCTTTGCAAACCGTTGCTATAATGTTCATGAATTGATTCGAAAGAATCAAAATCGATTTTGCTTCAATTGTGTCTTGTATACTTCTATGAGATCTAAGCAATTGAACAACTCCCTAACTAGTTCATTTGAGTCATTTGAACTAGTTATGGTAAAGATGAATAAGGTTGATATGAAAGTGCTCATATGGATAATCATTGGTTAACTATTGTTGAACCGACTAAGTGTACATGTTTAGGTACGGTTACTCAAACCTAAATAAAGGTGCATTTCATTAGTGTATAACAAGCTAAATTTGATGTAACGGTTGAAAGATATTAGCTTGAATCTAATCAGGTTTTCATCTAACGGTGAATATTGAATGCTTTGTTACCAAGGTAACTTAGATTGCAAACCCTGATTTGAAATCTATATAAAGGAGAACTCTAGCAACTGGGAAACCTAATCCCCATACCTTCTGTGTGATACTAGTTGCATAAGCTAGAGTCGATTCTCCTTTAACCTTAGGTTTTTCATGAAACCCTGTAGGTTAACGACTTAAAGACTTCAGTGGGATTGTGAAGCCAAACCCAACTATTTTCTCTGTAGTTGTGTGATCTGATCTTGCTGTTTTCTATCGTGATTGAGTACAATCGTAAGATTGGCTTGAGATTTATTTCTACGATAGGAAAGATTGAAAATTAGTCACAAACATCTTCGTCTCATCGTTTGTGATTCCACAATATCTTGTTTCGTTAATCGATTAAGATTATTGTGAAGTGATTGATAATACTAAGCTGTTCACCTTGATTAATCAAAATACGGAACAAAAACTCGTCGGTATATTCGTGGGAGACAGATTTATCTATTAAATAGACTTTTCTGTGTGAGACATATTTGTTTATTAAGTCTTCGACTTTGGGTCGTAGCAACTCTTGGTTGTGGGTGAGATCAGCTAAGGGAATCAAGTGCGTAGTATCCTTCTGGGATCAGAGACGTAAGGAACACGACTATACCTTGATCAGTGTGAGATTGATTGATAGACACATTTTTGTGTCTAATTTGATCTCAATACTATATATTGTTGGCACTCGATTTTGTATTAATTTTGGTGTTTTATGCGTTTGTAGGCATCTTTGGGAAATAAACATTTTTGGAAAATTCGGCTCGAAAAGTTGATTTTGGCACCCGGAGGACACGTGTTATTCGGACTCTTACTGTTGGTTAAGGGGCACCTCAATTACTAAGGGGCACCTCAATTACTAAGGGGCACCCCGGTTGCTATTCGCACCCCACACCTTGATAGGGGGACGCCTATCTTCATCACCGTGAGAATTGTTTTGGCGGGAAAGTTTTATTTGAAATATCCCACCTTTCTGCGTGTATTTTGGGAATGATTTTGGGCGAGATTTTCTCGTGATATTCTCGTTGATTTGGTTTATAATTATCCTGTTACACTAAAAGAGGGGGAGGTAATTGATTCATGCACGAGAATAAATGAAGATATGGGAAGATTTCCCAAAACAGGGAAGGAAAAATAGTCGGAGTTAGTTGAAGATTCTCGTGATGATTTTGTGAAGATTTTGTGCGTGTTTGGATAAAGTTGAAGCACTGCAAACGCGTGAAGAAGATATAGAAGGAAATCTCGGTGATTCTGTGAGAGTAAAGAGAAAATATTCTTGCATTCAACCGAGAATATTCGGAGTTATGACGAGATATTTTTATCCCTTGTTGGCTATATAAAGAGGTTACGGGACTCAGAGAAGGGGATAAAGAGTTTTGGGGAGAGAATCAAGAGTTGTAGTAAACTTTTGGTTTATATTATTTTCCTCCATTTTCTTCTTTGTAAACACAATTTGAGCTATAAAAATATATTTTGAGCGTGTTTTGCACTATGTGGAGCTAAACCTTTCTCTGGGACGACGGAGGAAACCAAAATTCGTCATGTGGTAAATTCATTTAATTATTTATATGACTATTTGCATTAAAATAAATTAGAAAAAGATTTTTCTTAATTAATTGTCATTTCGTTTGATGGTTTATGCTTAGGATTTATTCTTTTGATATGCCATGCTTAAGATTTACAATTAATATTTTAAGAATCTACATTAGGCAAAGAAATAGAGTCAAAATTCTTATTGAATGAGCTATATTGGTTTAGAATAAATAAGTGAATTACATGAATTTGAGTATTTGGTGGAATCCTAGTCCTAGTACCTCTCGAAACATTGTTATTATTTTGTATATATTTGCTAGTTTTATAATTTAAATCTAAAATTTAATTTCATCAAGTCTGAGTGAACGACAAACCTTACTACCACTTTCTACAACATCATTAAAAATATCATCAATTTTTGGCGCCGACGACGCGGACTTGTGTATAGATTTTTTTTTAGGTTTTATTTTTCTTTTTATTATTTTTGTTCTTTTTTACGCGTTTTGGTATTTCTGTTTGCTTTCAGATTTGGAGTGGAGCGAAAGAAAAGAGAAAGTCTTGAAAAGAAAAGCAAAGCCAAAATAGGAAAGAAAAGAGAGATCCGAACGGAGTGAAGAAGAAAATTTTGTATATAGTGTAATTATTTTTTTATTTTATTTTTTAGAAACTGTAATTAGGTAATTAATTTTGTAATTTTTATTTTTTGGACTTTTTAAATTTTTGGACTTTATTTTTGGACCATTGGACGTTTGTTTTTTAAACCCTAAGGAAGGGTTATTTAAATACAAACTGCACAGGGAAGGACGAAGATTACGATATCGTCTCGGCCCCTCGGGTTCGTACATGACATAGGAGTCGTGGCCCGAGTCGACTTCAACGGTTCATCCCCCGCCCTGGAACGGGAGGTAAGAATTCTAAACACCCGCGAATCCCCCGTCGCCGGGTTTACTTCGGATGATTTCGTGTGATTATATGTCGAGGAACCGAATCCGTCGCTTTAATTTCCTAGTAAAGGGCAAGGACTGGCCATAAAAGATAAGAGTTCGATTTCATCACCGTTCTCTTCTTGCCCGCCTTAGGAAAATAAAACCAAACGCGAACCTAAGCCTAAAATTTTGAATAGAACGAGACCGATAGGTAACGAGCTTAATAGGAAAGTCGTTCGAAAAATATTGGTTACTCTATTAAGCATACTTCGAAGTTCATGATGGTTTCGTGAGTTGAATGCGTGATCGCGCCGCCTTGTACGGTGAGGCCCCGGGTATCAAAGCTCCACGCAGCCTTCCCTCGCCTCTATTCAACTTACTTAAACTCGGATTGATTCCGAGAGGGGTTTGCTCAGATTGTAACGAATTCCCTTTCGAAGGATTAGAAGCTGGTCTAGAAAACAATCTAAGTGGAGCCATCATGCTTTTTGTTTGCTAGAAATCGCAGGTTTGCCGTGGTCGAGTCAGCCTTGTTTGTGCTTGTGTAGAATTCCCTTGCGCTAGAATGTCAAACTGGTATTACAATAGCCATCACAATGAATATGAATATCCAATCGAACAATATGGACATCACTCTTTTTATGACCATAGTGTGAATAGTGGTTGGGAACGCCAAACTTTTGAAGGTTATGGGTCATACCATGGTGAGCCCATTACTATCCACACGTGCATCGGTCTTATGAGCAAAACAATTCATCTATTTCTCTAAGAGGCTTTCAAGAGTCATTCCTTATTTGTGAAGAAAACCTTTAATATTACGGACGAGTCCCAGTGAGTAATCAACTAGGATATCTTTAGAAGAGACTCTTAAGCAATTTAATGAAAGTACAAATAGGATTGTCGAAAAACTTGCTCGAAATAATCTCAATTTCCAATACAAGTGTTTCCAATAATACCCATGAAAAGGAGGATATTTATTCGCATAATCAAGATGACGAGGTTAGAATTGGTAACACTACTTGTTTAGATGAGGTTCGATCATTTTCATGTTTTTATAATAATGATTATGATGAGGATAGTGTTGATGAAGAATTAAATAAATAGGCATAGTGATCGGAATTTGTTACTCCGATTGAACTTTATAATGATAGTACTATTTCTGGTTCAAATCCTAATAATTTTAATAATTATTCACCTATTCGAAAGGAAGAGGATTTGACTAGAGATGCCACCGTTTTAGACGATGTAGTTCATGATCCTTTAGCCTGCAATATGTTGGATAATCCATTATTTGATGTGCCTATAAGTGAATCGGAGGAAGTAATTATGATTAACACCTTAGTTAACGGGCCTTTACTAGAAACTTTCGATAATCCTTTATATGATTGTGATGATGGTTTAGAGGAAAGAGTTTACCCCGAGAATACTATTTTAGAGTCTAGTGATTTAGAAACACTAGTCTTAGAAGACGATAAACTCGTAGAGATGATTAAGGATGCATTTACCGATAATAACTTAGAAGAATCAATTGACCATTTTCAGGATTCGATGTTCTAGAAATTAGGGAAATTGTGACTAGTCTATCTAGAGACACGAAAACTCTAAGTTTGGGGGTGATTATCACTCTCCTAGTGCCTTACCTTTAACTCTCAGAAAGTACCCTCACTTAGGACTGGACATCCGTGCCTCAACCATTTTATAAGATTATCTTCATACACTTTTTCCGAACCTAGTTATGTCCATAAAGAAGTTCGGTTGTTAGAAACCCATCCTCTGGTTGATGTGGTTAACCTGTGCTATGATACCACGATTGACTTTGTTTTCCCACCAAAAACCTTCCTTCCAATTGTGGGTACGTATAAGTTTCAGATGTGTCAATTATTAAGTTTTGAGACTAAACCTAATTACTTTAGGATATTAGGGATGACACATTTGCTTAAGGAAGACCACCAATCTTATTGTGGTCAGCTATGTAAGTCAAAACTGATTGACTTAGAGGATCCTCAATTATTCAGGTTATTATTATGTGCTTCTAAATTTTTATTTGAGTTTTTCCAGACTCTAGAACCTGAACATTCGGATCTAACTTATGAGGAAACGCAACCCATGAAAACTTTTTATCTAGACCCTTTTATAGAGCATGAACCCGAACCACAACTAGATGTAGTTATCTTAAACAAAAAAATAGATAAGGGTGTATTGGATATCTTCCTGGTTTGTTGCAGTCTCCTCTTCTTGTGGTTAGCACTTTTTGATCCAAATGACCCGCAGTTATTCCGGCTGTTGTTATATGATTCTTCGAGGTGACTAACCCTTTCCAATGTCTGGCTAAAGACTTTAAACTTAGCACTTCTTGGGAGGTAACCCATGCTCATGCAACACGGTAATATCTTTCCTTATCTCTTTTCTTCAAGTGGTAACGGTTTCTTCTTGTTCATGTTTTTAATTTCATCTTTAGAACATTGAGGACAATGTTAGATTTAAGTTTGGGGGTATGGGAGAAACTTTTTAGTTGCAGTAAATAAAACTCCAGAGCCTAGAAATTTATGTTTATTAAGGATGACACTAACCAATCTAAGTGGATGGAAGCATCTTGGTTGTAGGAGTTGAGGAACCAATCTGATTAGATAACAACATCTAAAGAGTCTATTCATAAAAGCACAGAGCTCAGGTGTTAGAAATAACATGATAGTTTCACCATATCTCGTTGAGTCCTTTTCACTTCTGTTTTTATTTTGTTTTGTTCTTTGTAAACTATGTTTCTCTAAGTGATTAGGTGGGGCCCACGAATCAAGTTGTTACCAATGCTAGGGTGAATTAGAGTGATTGAGATACAACAAAAAAAAAAAAAAAAGTGAAAAAAAAAAGTAAAAAAAAAAGTGGAAAAAAAAAAAAAAAAATTGAGACCAGACCATCAGACCAACCTAATAAATTCAATAAAGTCGACCACCGGAACCCTTGTATATGCCGGTTGTGTTGACCTAGAGTTAGATTATCGACCACTTTGGTTCCCTTGTATATGCCAAAGTGTGTTGATATTAGTCAGACTAGTATCTCAGTCCATTAGATAGGTTCATTTTGGCGGAGGCCTTCAGACAGATATGGGAAACACCGTTCACTTAGTAAACATCAAAACCATATATGTTTTTCTCTATATCCATCTTCTTGATCTATCCATGTGATTAGTTTTGACTCCGGGTATTGATGTCCATAGTGCGACTATCTGAGTAGAGCTCTGTGACTTATATATGAATTTTAGTATGCTTGAGTGCAAACTCGTGTACATCAATTGGAATTTCGCATCGGGGTACTTCCTCCTGTAGTCAATAAGTATGTCAACCAAGGAGATTCTTTAGTGCCTTCCAAGGTTCTCAGGTAGATAGCTAGGGTCCTGGAGTAAAGGTTTTGTGGGTACACCTGTAAACCCCTAGGAGACAACACTCGCCACTAGACCACCTAAGGGTTCAAATGATTTTTATTTTCTAGAATAAAATTGCTCGAGTTCTAGCAAATAATAAGTTTGGGGGTATTTGATAGACACATTTTTTGTGTCTGAATTGTCCTCAGTGTTGGTATTGTTGGAACTCGATTTTTGTACTAATATTGTGTTTTATGTATTTTTAGGTATTTTTGGAAATAAATATTTTTTGAAAAAATCGGCGTAAAAGTTGCGCGGAACACCCCCGGAGGACATTTGATATTCGGACTCCCACTGTTGGATAAGGGGTAACCCAATTACTAAGGGGCACCTATGTAGAGCACTTACTATTCGCACCCCAGAACAGGATAAGGGGACACCATCTTCATCATTTGAAAGTTGGTTTTGGCGGGAAAAGTTTTAACAGAGATGGCAGATTTTAGTTCGTGATTTGGAGGGGTTAGAGTGTGACTCAATGGTGGGTTTTAGGGAAGACTTGACGGACATTAACGGGCATGGTATGGTTGATATTCTCGGTTAGAATTGGCTGCATCGTGAGATTGAAGTTCACGAGCAACACGTACTGCATACAGCCTTGCATGAGTTTTGGTGTTTTTCAACGTGTTCTATGCATGTTAGTTGACTCGAGCAACAACCAGGAGCGTGTAAGAGATAAACAAGGAAATATTTCATCTGGCAGACGCGTGCATGAAACAAAAAAAGAAAGAAAATATATTTTCTTCACTGCGAGTGATGACAGATTATTTTGAGTCATTGCGTGTGATTCGTGTGATTTTTTGCAAAAATTGATGATATTTTCAATGATGTTATAGAAAGTGGTAGTAAGGTTTGTCGTTCACTCGGACTTGATGAAATTAAATTTTAGATTTAAATTATAAAACTAGCAAATATATACAAAATAATAACAATGTTTCGAGAGGTACTAGGACTAGGATTCCACCAAATATTCAAATTCATGTAATTCACTTATTTATTCTAAACCAATATAGCTCATTCAATAAGAATTTTGACTCTATTTCTTTGCCTAATGTAGATTCTTAAAATATTAATTCTAAATCTTAAGCATGGCATATCAAAAGAATAAATCCTAAGCATAAACCATCAAATGAAATGACAATTAATTGAGAAAAATCTTTTTCTAATTTTATTTTAATGCAAATAGTCATATAAATAATTAAATGAATTTACCACATGACGAATTTTGGTTTCCTCCGTCGTCCCGTGAGAAAGGTTTAGCTCCACATAGTGCAAAACACGCTTAAAATATATTTTTATAGCTCAAATTGTGTTTACAAAGAAGAAAATGGAGGAAAATAATATAAACCAAAAGTTTACTACAACTCTCGATTCTCTCCCCAAAACTCTCGATCCCCTTCTCTCGAGTCCCGTAACCTCTTTATATAGCCAATGTGGGATGAAAATATCTCGTCATAACTCCGAATATTCTCGGTTGAATGCAAGAATATTTTCTCTTTACTCTCACAGAATCACCGAGATTTCCTTCTATATCTTCTTCACGCGTTTGAAGTGCTTCAACTTTATCCAAACACGCACAAAATCTTCACAAAATCATCACGTAATCTTCAACTAACTCCGACTATTTTTCCTTCCCTGTTTTGGGAAATCTTCCCATATCTTCATTTATTCTCGTGCATGAATCAATTACCTCCCCTATTTTAGTGTAACAGATAATTACAAACCAAATCAACGAGAATATCACGTAAAATCTCGCCCAAATCATTCCCAAAATACACGTTGTAGCAGGATATTTCAAATAAAACTTTCCCGCCAAAACAATTCTCACGGTGATGAAGATAGGCGTCCCCTATCCAGTGTGGGGTGACGAATAACAACCAGGTGCCCCTTAGTAATTGAGGTGCCCCTTAACCAACAAGAAGAGTCCGAATAACACGTGTCCTCCGGTGCCAAAATCAACTTTTCGAGCCGAATTTTCCAAAAATGTTTATTTCCCAAAGATGCCTACAAACGCATAAAACACCAAAATTAATACAAAATCGAGTGCCAACAATATATAGTATTGAGATCAAATTAGACACAAAAATGTGTCTATCATTGATTAGGGCTTAATGACATTCCATACCGAAGTTAGCTTTTTAGTAGGCTAGTGTCTGTAGCGGCTTAATACATTGTGGTGTTCAAATCCGGACTAGGTCCCGGGTTTTTCTGCATTTGCGGTTTCCTCGTTAACAAAACTTCTGGTGTCTGTGTTATTTCTTTTCCACATTATATTTTGTTATATAATTGAGATATCACAGGTTGTGCGTTGAATCGATCAATTGGTAAATCCAAACTTTGGTTGTTGATTGAAATTGATTGATCCTTGAACATTGGTCTTTGGTACCGTTCAAGTTATTTCTCCTATATTCAATCAGGCTCGCAAATTCTTATTTGTTTGATTGCGGATTGGATTGATAAATTGAGATATAACTCTTTGATATACTTTTCTTAAGATTGAGTCTAACTGTCTAGTTGATTCTTTTGAAAGTATATTGGAGTTAGTCCATACAGATTTCTAAGAGAAATATTGGGTGAGGTTGTTGTACCCCCGCTTTTTCAATTGGTTGAGCAGGAAAACATGTTTAAGACCTCATAAGTCTGTATTTGTAGCGATCTGACTCTAAGGACGGCAGTGCTATCTCTGATAACGCAACACCAGTTCAGATTTTCTCTGATTTGGTTCAAAATCCTGAGACATCTGAGAAATCTCCCTTATCCTCTCCTTTGAATGAATCTGTGTTCAACTGGGAAAAATGTCTAGATGAAAAGTTGGATGATCTTTCGGATGAAAGTGATTCAGAAGAAGGACAATGTATTGATGATGAAGTCTCTCAATATATCAAGCTCTTTGACCATGTTTTAAAAGGAAAGAAGTCAACAACTTGTTTGGCTGAATTTCTGGCACCTCTCTGTCAAGAAAACAGAAAATTAAGAAAACTCTTTAAAGGTTATGATTGTGGCTACAAACTCTTACAATCTACCGTTAAAGATCGAGAATAAGATGTACGTTCGAAAAGGTCCGAATGTGATAATCTTCTTCAGAATCTCTTTGTGTCGAAAGAAAGACTTGCGTAATCTGAAGAAAGAAACGACTCTCAACAAAAATGTTTTTATGACACAGAAATCCGTCTTCTCACCAAAGAAAAACTATTGGAGACTGATCTACCTGCTGCTCTTGATAAGGTAAATTCACTGGAAGAGAATCTGAAAAAATTCAATTCTAGCTCTACAAAATTATCTTCTATGCTGGGAGCATGTAAGAACATCATGATACACGTGGTCCGGGCTAAAGGAATAGACGCTCCAAGTACTAGTAAGATCAATTTTGTCCGTGCTAATGACAAGTCTCTATGTGAAAAACCTTTTTTCAGCAGCTGATTTTCCTAGGAACAATAATTGTCCACCTTCGAAATCAACTCACATGAGAACAGTCAAGAACAAGTTATCATTGTGGAAACAATGGACACCTTTAAAGGATATGTCGTTTCCGACTGAGGAATGAAAAACTTCATAACATTGTTGTATGGATATCTAAAGAAGTAATTAAACCTGTTTCTCATCTAGGTGGAGTAAAAGGCCTTGTCTGCAATCAAGAAAAATGCTGTGATGAGCCGATTCTTGATTTTGATTATGACACAAAAACCACCTATAATTGTAGAAGAAAGAACATCAAGTGGACAACTAACTCTTTAAATTACCCTGAGAAGAGAAAAAGTCATAGGAGGAAGAAAAAAAGTTCAGACTCCTTTCCTCTCTCTGAAGAAGGTCTTCAACCTAAGATGTCTGCTCCAGACTTCATTCATATCAATTATAGAGTCTCGGAGCTCAAGACAAGTATAAACAGACTCAAACGGAGCATTAAGAAGGCAATGAAGGCAGCAGTTCCGGGTAACCCTTGTTCTCCTCTGTTTAAATCTCTTTCGACTAACCCTATTGATTTTTCTGAAAATCTTCATGAAGGAAAATTCTCAAGAAGATCTTTTTACTGCTCAATGTAGCACCCTTCGTGTATCTGTGGGAGGATGCTCATAATTCTCAAGAAGATCTTTTGTCTTGAGAAAGTAGTCGTTGCTATATTATTCTTTTCATTATTTTTTCCTTTTACATAATGATGATCATAATACTGTTGAGCCTCGCTCCAGTATATTACATGATGTAATATTTTTGATCATTAACTCTTGAGAATATTTTCTTTGTTGCTTGCCTTGAAGGATTCTTGTTCTTACTTCCCATTGACCAATTAGTTGTTGTTTATCAACAATTATATTATGTTCTCTTGGACTAAGACTGTCGTCAATTTGTTTAGAATGTGTCTTTGATTTTTTATCAAAGCTACTTCTAAATTCGTCTCCATTACTCTCTTGGTCTTGTACCAAGTGTGTAACCATAAGTGCACATACACCTGACCCGCACGGAACATATACGAGTAACTCTAGGGTTTTCCTATGAATCACTCATATATATATGTATCATGCTCTTTTTGATACATACACGTTCCGTAACGTCAAAAAGTTCCCTGAACCTTTTTGTGTATGCACAATGGTTATTACAACAAGGAAGACGAGGTTGAAAAGGGAAAGGCTATCGAGTTTCATGAGAACCCTGTTTTCATAACCTGCTATCATGTTGTTGATCATGAAAACAAACTGCCAGTTCAGATATCATCACAACTGGTAGGAAATATTCTCCGAGATTTTGATGTTGTACGTGAACAACTTGGAATTGCATCAAAGAATCTTGAATTTCTGAAAAACGAACTGAAGAAAGCAAATGATGAACTCGTCTATGTTCAATCTCTGGTTGCTTGCCATGTCTGATGTTTTTCGAACTATGTTCTCTAAGAGTTGTTTTTTTTTTTTCTAGGAAACTTCTTATGAGAATTTATTCTTATGTTTTAAGAAGGATAACTAGGGTTTGGAATAACAATTATTGTGAGTACACATAGCTATTTCCAACGATTTTCATCTTACAATATTTTTAGATTTATTTATTTAAATTCTAAAGTTTATTTGGAAGATGATTTTGCACTATTAATCTTTATGGTTTTATATATTGCAACTTGTTATGGGATATGTGTGTTTGCCTCCGTGAACTATGATTGTCCCATACGTGGTCAAAAGTTAAGTCTGAAAATGGGGGGATCTAACAACCACACCCAACAATTCGTTGGGCAATCTGAGAGGACTTACTCCAATATACTTTCTAGAGAATCAACTAGACAGTCAGACTCAATCTAGAGAAAAGTATATACAAGAGTTTTATATCTCTAACTCTTAATTCAATCCGCAACCAGCAAATAGAAATCTGCGAGCCCGATTGAATATAAAAGGAGTAAACTTGAACGGTACCAAAGAACAATGTTCAAGGATCAATCAACAACCAAAGGTTGGATTTCCTAATTGATCGATTCAACGCACAACCTGTGATATTTCAATTATATAACAAAATATAATGTGGAAACGAAATAACGCAGGCACCAGAATTTTGTTAACGAGGAAACCGCAAATGCAGAAAAACCCCGGGACCTAGTCCAGTTTGAACACCACACTGTATTAAGCCGCTACAGACACTAGCATACTACCAATGAACTTCAGACTAGACTGTAATTGAACCCTAATCAATCTCACACCGATTCAAGGTACGCTTGCACTCCTTACGTCTCGATCCCAACAGATACTACACACTTGATTCCCTTAGTCGATCTCACCCACAACTAAGAGTTGCTACGACCCAAAGTCGAAGACTTGATAAACAAATCTGTCTCACACAGAAAGGTCTATAGATTGAATAAATCTGTCTCCCACATAAATACCCAAGAGTTTTTGTTCCGTCTTTTGATAAATCAAGGTGAAAAGGAACCAATTGATAACCCGGACTTATATTCCCGAAGAGCATCCTAGTATTATTAATCACCTCACAATAATCTAAATCGTATGATGGCGAAACTAGATATTGTGGAATCACAAACGATGAGACGAAGATGTTTGTGATCACGTTTTATCTTGCCTATCGGGGAAATTAATCTCGATCAAATCTTAGAGAAGATAGTACTCAAACGATATAATCGGGCAAGATCAGAACACGCAACTACAAGAGAAATAGTTGGGTCTGGCTTCACAATCCCAAGTCGTTAACCTAGAGGGTCTCGATAGAAACCTAAGGTTAAAGGATAATCGACTCTAGCTTATGCAACTAGTAACACACGAGAGGTGTGAGGATTTGGTTTCCCAGTTGCTAGAGTTCTCCTTTATATAGTTTTCAAATCAGGGTTTGCAATCTAAGTTACCTTGGTAACAAAGCATTCAATATTCACCGTTAGATGAAAAACCTGATTCAACCAAGCTAATATCTTTCAACCGTTAGATCGAACTTAGCTTGTTACAAACAAATGAAATGTACCCTCATTTAGGTTTATGTAACCGTACCCAAACGTGTACATCATGTTGGCTCAATAATAGTTAACCGAAGTTATCCATATGATAACTCTCATATCAACCATATTCATCTTAACCATAACTAGTTCAAATGACTCAAATGAAACTAGTTAAAGAGTCGTTCAATTGATATATTCTCATAGAAGTATACAAGAACACAATCGAAACAAAGTCGGTTTCACTCGAATCAATTCATGAACATATAGCCACGGTTTGCAAAGATTGCATTCCTTATAATATAAATGTTTAAGTTCATGTACACAACCGATTTTAGAAAGTAACTCACTCAAGTACGCAAACGGGTACGCATACTTGAGTAGCCGGACTGAGTTTGGTTACGCCAGTATGCGTACAGGTGCGCATATTACTACACTCTCCAAACTCCAGCAGAAAAACTCGGACGTGAGCTTTCCGCCAGTATGCATAAGGGTACGCATAATTGCCCAGACATTAGCAGCCGCCAGTATGCGTATGGGTACGCATACCTCAGGCTCCCGGTTTTGGACTTGCACACTAATGTGATTAACACACTATGTTTATATCCAAACATGGTTACTTGATTCTAAACTCTTTATTTCAATCATTGAAACTTTCTTAGAGGATGACAATAGTCGTTTTCACATACTATTAGCATCAAAGCAATTTTCAAGTTATTGAAATTGTCATAATGAAACATTCCAAGATTACACCAAATGATTGTATCACAGAAACCATGTAAGATATTACTCGACAATTTTCATATGATCATATTCGGACTTTCGTCACGAATGTAAGACGAACTTGGCCGAAGCGAAAGCTTGCCAACACATATTCCGAGAAATATATAAGCGAGTTAAACTCAGCTCGAAATCTCAAATGTGTATAATAGAAAACTATATCGTAACACGATTTATGACTCGATATAGGAGATAAAGTAGAAATAGACTTTCCAAGTGATAGATGAGTTTCAGTCACCACATACCTTGTGCCGATGAAGTTCCATAAGCTCCCCTTAGACGTTCTTCGTCTTCAAATGATGAACGCCGTGAAGTCTAATGCTCAACTACACAATCTATGTCCTAGTCCGAGACATCTAAATAGGCTAGAAATCAAGACTTATAGGTTTGATCACTAACATTGACAAACATGTTTGAGATAGCAACTCATGCGAGTTCGACCGAGCAATGCTCTAACAAAGTCTTTCATGTGTCAATATTCAAGTATTGATAAACGATTGAATGGACTTTTGACAAACAAAAGTTAAGCCTATTATGTCATTATGCAAATATTGATGGAAGATAAGATAAACTTTTGTTTACAAAGATTAAGTCTATTGTATGTCATTCCGCAGTATTGATCTTCCCTGATCCATATTTTTATGTAAATACCATGCGGCTCCGTAGTTCTCATATGTGAGCATTTCTAATTAAATGAATCATGGGTTCTCTTGTGGTTAATTTAATTGAGATTTTTGGATAGAAATTCATGATTCATGTGATTCTTTAATGTCCAAAGAAATCCATCTTTTCTTGTGAAAGTAAGGTCGCTCTAGTTAATCTTTCGGGAATGACATTTTATGGGGGAGCGTTCTTATTTGAACTTGTGCTTAATTGCCAAATTTTTGTGGGGAGTGCGACTGTGGAATATTATAGGGGTTATCTTGTATCTTTATAAACTTCTTGATGAATGGATTTAGTTTCGGCTATATGATTGCATCTAAAAAGTTGATATGTGCTTTTCTTTTGGTCATGAAGTATCTCTATGGAAATTTCATTATGATCCCACTAATTTTCGTACCTTTGCCAATTTTATTGACAAAAAGAGGGAGAATTAATATGTAGTTCACACTACAAACACATATGGGTTTCATATCATTACGTAAGGGGGAGTGGTTTTCATGTGAGATGAAGTATTGACTAAGGGGGAGTGATACTGTAGATGAGGCAAAACGAGTTGCTGGTTTTTAAGGAATTGAGGAGACGACCATGCGGAGGAAACTCCTTGAACCGATCTAACTGTCAAGCCTCACACAGATGCACTGCAAAAAGGGAGTGCTTTGAATTCGAGAAATCAATCTGTAGGACTCCGGCCTAAACCAAGACAATGGCCGCCCAGTCAATTTGGTCACAATGCGAGGATGGGTCGATCTCGTAGGAGGAAAGCCGAGAAATGTGTGAGATCAATGGTGATCAAGATCGAAGATTGTAGGTGTGTTGTGTATTCTCGCGAGAAGAAATAAGATAAGTTCGATTGATTGAAATTGCTGTTGAGAGTAATTGCTCAGACATTGAGTTGTTAATCTCTTGATGTCTGTTTGACGAAAGATTGTCTTGTTTTCAATCATGATTCAAAGACTTGTTTATATTGCTAGAATTGTAAACACCTTGATCCCATGAAGTGTGACAGTTGCTGGATTCAAAGAGTGGGGAAGTGGAAATCGTGTTAAAAAAAGTTGCTCATCGTGCGGAGACTTGGTTGGTTTTCTGTCAACTACTTTGCTAACTCCTCCAACTGATTGCACGACTTGCTCACATTCTCATCATGTGTATGAACACACGTGCCGTAGACCGCCAGACCAAAACCCTAATTAATATCCCCCATATGACACGATTGATGTCTCGTGATTGTGGATTCTGCAAGGCAAACGTGTATTTAGTTAGTCAGTTGCTGACTTTATGGGACGATGAGTCCTTGTATTGCTGAGTCGAACGTGATTTGTAAATGTTCTAAGACTCATGAATCGAACGTGTCTGTTGAGACAGAGGTGTAATTCTCGAGTAAACGTTGACAGTTAAGGTGAGGAAATATTGCTCATTCGATGGATTGTTGAATATTGATAGTTGAACCAATATTCCTTAGTCTGAGCAAATATTGCTCATTTGAGCAAATGTTGCTCGTTTGATGAATTATTAATTTAAAATACTAGCAACTGAACCGAGTATAATAATTAAAGTGTTGATTACGGGATCAACATAAAATTATTAGTGTTTGAATCTAGAATTATGAACCTTGGATTCGAAACCCTAATTTTCGATCAATTGCTGATCAATTGATGATTTATTGAAAATCAACCACGAAGTGAAGGAGGGACCGGTCTACATGGGATAATGAACCGGCCATGTAGCGCCCAGATGCTCGAGTGAGCAAATACCAAAGTCTCTTGAAGACCAGTTGGTGAAAGGATGATTAAATGCTGGTTTAATTATTTATTAAAATAATGCTCGTCTGAGCCTTAGGTGATAAAACCTAATTATGAAGAGATGAGGGACCGACCAAGGGGTCATGAAACCGGCCCTGGTTGGTCACGGGACCGAATGACGATCGTTTTATGAAAATCCCAAATTGTTTGGAAGAGTTTGAACCTAATGTGAATAAATTCGGTGAAATGATGAAAGTATGTGGGACCGGCCTCTTGCAAGCCAAAGAGCCAACCTTGGTCGGTCAAGGTAATATGCTCATGTCACCAAAGTGTCTGCGTCTCAGTCCTGAGAATTTTGATATTTTCTGGCGTGCATTTGATCAATCATTTGAGAAAATATGAAGAAATCAAGGTTTTTGCTCAAACTGAGGAAACTTCATAAGATGAACTGATGAAGGAAAGAATAATAATAAAATAAGGAATCATGAAGTGTGGGACCGGCTATGTCCAAGGCATGGCCGGCCGGCCAATAAGCCCTAATTTTATATTATTTTCATGATTTTAGGGAAATATCATGAAATCAAGGAGTTTGTTGAAATAAAGGAGTTTTCCTTAAAGTGAAAGAGTTTCCATGAGATGAAGAAACCATAATAATTAATAATAATAAAATAAGGGGCGTATGGGACCGGCCACGACTAGGGCATGGTCTCGCTGGGCTAGGCCCCTGGCCCCGCGAGTCTTCCCTAATTTTACATCTTTTCCTTGATGTGAAGGAAATATCATGAAATCAAGGAATTTCATGAGATGAAGGAAATAATAATAAAATAATAAGGAATGCAAGGTGTGGGACCGGCCACGACTATGGCATGACCGGCCGGCTAGTGAGCTCGGTCCCACGACACCTTTCCTAATTTTTATTATTTCCTTGATACGGAGGAAACACCATGAAACTGAGGAGTTTCCTTAAAATGAAGGATATTTGTTCAAATGAAGGAATTTTCATGAGATCAAGGAAAAATAATATTAATATAATAAAATAGAGAATTAGGCATGGGGCTGGCCACGGCATGACTTGCCGGCCGGTGAGCCCAGTCCCCTAGCGTCTTAGCTAATATTTTATTATTATTATTATTCTTATATTGCATAGGTTCATCGTTCCTTCGTATTTTAGAATGCTCGTTCGTGCATTCAGGTGCTCGTTAGTGCATTATTGCTGAGTACACTTGCACCATTTTGGTCGGGGCTTACTCGATTGCGGCTCAGATGCCCGTACGTTAAATATTTATCACTAACTCATGGAATTCTGCTGGGAAGAACCACAAATTGAAGTAATGGAATATTATGAAGAACGTAGAATATTTCTGAATATTGAGTTAATGAATTTAAGGATTAGAAATAATTAATTGATGGCTCTATACTAGCAGGCATGCCGTCTAGGAGCATTAATTATTTATAGGATTGGGTGATATGAGCTAGTTGAAGCGTCATATTATTATGTATAGTATAGTCAGGAAAACACGTTGTTGCATCCTGAAGACATTATCGCTCTATACTAGCAGGCAAGCTGTTTAGGAGCCGTCCAATCATAATGATTCTATACACATGTCTTTTAAATAGTCAGGGAAAACATTGTTACATCCTGAAGACGTTATTGCTCCATACTAGCAGGAAAGCTGTCTAGTAGCCGTCCAATCGTTCGATTCTATATAAAAGTAATTACAGAAATTTCACAGTATCCATGAGATATGCCGTTGCCTCAGTTGAGAGACTGCATATTCACGTATGCTCTGAGAGATAATATACTCAGTCAGAGATTATTGTGGCATGAGCTTTCATGCTTCGATGAGAGACATGAGCCTCAATACTCATCTGATTGCTGGATCAGGAGCATGTATGTTAAGTGCATATTTTGCATATATTTAGTGTCGAATCCATGCTAGTATTTGCTATATTTTCTTGCAAATTATTGTATATTACGGTTGTTTTGTTTTATTTATGTTTTGCAAGGTGAATCATCCAAAAGAAGTGAATTTGCACGTAATTGTGCAATAAAAGAAGTTAGCTTAAAGCGGAGAAAGGAAAAAGATCAAGTGGAACTCATCCAAATCGAGGAGTTCTTGATATCATCTCGAAGAGGACGAAAAGACAAATCCAACGGCGAGAGAATGGAGTCAATCCGACATTGTATGAAGAATCTAGAAGCGTTTGAAGCAAGCCGAAGTTGGCGAAAGTGGAAAACCTACAGAATTGTTATAGGCACCCGATTTTCTACTCAGGGAAGCCGTGTAGGGGGTGATAAGAGAATTGACCTGTCAGTCCTGCAAGACTGATAGTTGAAAGGCGACATTTCGGCTTCTTCGTCAAGTGGCCAGTTCAGGGGAAAAAGTACCGGAGTGGCAGACGAGTTGGAGCTGTGGTTATCACGATGGTGTTGCTGCCATTATACATGAAGATTGGAGCTCGAGAACACTTCTAGAGAAGGTTTGTCAGTTGGTGAAGACTGATGGCAGTGAAGGTAAACTCGAGTCTGTCATGGCAGTGTTTACGTAATGGAAGTGATGTATGAAGAGCTCGAGCTGGCGATGGTCATTCTTCGAAAATGGAATTGTTTCAGTAGTGATTGCAACAAAGAATCAAGATCGATGGAGTTTGCTGCTGACGGAGAACATGTTGTCGACAGTTTAGGGAGGATATGGAGCTTGAGGTTGTTGCTGGAGCTGCTGCCAGTGATAGAGTAACTCGATATATATGGGGTGTTGATGTGGTCGATGGCAATGAGCTTGAGTTCGAAATGGAAAACTCGAGTGGAGTTTATTAGGTTTGTGATGTTCGAGTTGGCTGCTAATGATGGTTAGATCGAGAAGAGAATGAAATGCTGCCAGTTAAGCTCGAGTTGAACTAGGAACTGTGGTTGTTGGAGTTGTAAGAAATCATGAGTTGGACAGAGCTTGGAATAATGACGCTGATAGTTGATGGCAACAATATGGACAGGAGCTATGGCAGTCTCTGAATCGTTTCTTGATGAGTCGCGATCATGTTGATACCGTAATTGGTGGTAGCCGTGTCTGTGATTCTACTATGGGTTATGAAGAATGATAAGGAGATGGGTTTTGAGCTCGAGAGGCATTGGCAGTGATAAGAAGGCTGAGATGATGCTACCATTGGAGATCGAGTAAGAAGGAGCTGTTGATGGAGGATGAGCATCACCAGCGATTGACGAAACAGGCGTTGATGCTCGGTCTTTGTCAGAATCGAGAAGGACGCGAGCATGAAAGGAAGGTGGAGCTGTAGTTGATGTCTTTGGTGATGTCATCAGTGATGATCGATAATGGGGTTGAGCTAATTATAGGAGTTGGATGTTATAGAGAGATGACGGAGCTGGAGCTTATACAAATCATGGAGCATTGAAGCTCGAGTATGTGGTCATCCGTGATGGCAGGGACACAGAACCGAAGTGAAGAATGGAAGAGTCTGTGATGGAAGTAGTCAGTGATTGGAAGAACTCGATGAAGAAGTGTTGCTGCCATAGTTGGGTTGTTGGTAGACGTATGGAGAAAGCAGTGAGAAGTGGTTGCTGTCACTAAGAGATGGAAGGAGAGGAAGACCTTGGCTACTGTTAGGATTATCGATGGGAAGATGGGATGGCCGAATGTATGCAAACTCAGGGAATTAGAAAACTCACGGAGATATGAGTGTCCGAGAATTAGACGGGATGAAACTAAAAATCCAGGGACTTTAATATTTCAAGGAGATGTGATTATCCGTGGGAAGCTGGAGGTCATCGGGGAGTTTGCACTGTCAGTTACACAGAACTGATAGGCTAATGTTGATAACGGGCTGGACTATGCAGTATTAGACCCGAGCCCATTACTTGGGTTAGCACATATTTGTCTTTGCTGATTTGGCAAAGGACTAGTTTATGGAATTGGCAGCTTTTGGCAACCTACTTCTATCGGGATTCGGCGCACGGACACTTCTAAAACTTGAAGACTATAAAAGAGAACTTCTTAACCTAAATATATATCTCTACATCTCATAATACACTTTTGTTCTTCATCAATATTTTAGGGTTTACCCCTTTTGGGGGAAACCGGGAAACGGTGTAAACATGAGAGGCTAAACTTTTGTTGATTGAGGATGAATTCAATGTTCTAGCGTGAAGCTCTATTATTATACAAGTTTGTTCGGAGTTTTAATCACATCATCGTTTGTTTTCACTATTTGATCTTTATGAGTGATTCTTAGATTGATTTGGGATGCATACTAGATTAGTCTATTAATTATTCTAATGCTAGTATTGGGTTAGGAGATAATTAATCGTCGAATAATTCATACACAAGTAGAAATTGCAAGACCTTGCAGAGGGATTCTGTGGAGCAATTGCGAGTGAAGATAACACCAACAAGTGAACCTTGAGCTAAGAGTTTAACTACTGGGATCAACCTAATTCACAAAGCCTAAAACGTTCGATCGGATTACACCTTGAGTGAGCTACTACTTGGTGGTTCGGTTGGATAGAATCTGATATTGGAGAGCTTCCGTATCCGTGGTAAAAATAGTTTTGAGGATAGCACTGAGCTAGGTGCTTTCCTACGGTTGGTGATGAATGGTTCTAACGAAGATATATAAGTATACTAATCCAGTTATCGCTTGGTAACGGCGAAGGATTCCTTGATCATATCTTTATTTTATTTGTTATTCTTTATATTTTACTTTAACCAAACAATCTCCCTTGTCTTTTATTATTTTGCTGAACTAAATACATATCAATTACACAGCTCTCTGTGGGAACGATCCTTACTACCGCTATATTATTTATTTAATTAGTGGGAAATATATTGATTAATTTGTTGTGGTTACGACACGCATCAAATTTTGGCGCCGCTGCCGGGGAGCGGTTGTCAATTGATTTGTTATTTGTTTAGCTTGTTTTTGTTTTTAAATTTTTTCTTGTGTTCTTGTGAGTCGTCATGTTTCCTTATGGACATAACATGTACGGAGCACAAGATCAATCAACATATAATAGTGGTAATCAATATGGATTTCAATCTCATTCATATAACAACTACCAACCATACCCTACAGAGCTTTATGGATACTCTCATACATATCAACAACCTTATGACGGGTATGTAAGTGAGAAATCAAAGGGATGGAAGGATAGTTATGCTTCTGATCAGTTGTTTTCTAGTAATGTGCATATGACAGAGAGTTTGGAAAGACCTACTCCTCTTTATCATGTTCTTTCGTCATTTATGTCAAAAGAAGAGATATGGTCTGAACTTTCCATCGAGAATAACGGCGGAAAACGTATTAATATCAGAAAACTTTCTAAACAATATGATCAGTTAGAAGAAGCTGGAGCATCAGAAAAGACCCTCGAAGAAATCAACAAGGTAATACAAACGGAACTTCAACGTCGTTGGGATATTGAAGATTATGAGGTTGACGAAGACTCTGATGAAGATGAGCAACCTTTGGAAAATCCTTGAAATAATGGTAATGTTATTTCAACTCCGGATCATAATAACGATAACTCGCCTATTCAAAAGGAGGAGAATGAATATGACATAACCGTTGTTATAAATGGTGTAACGTACTCAAACAATGATTTTAAGACTTGCACCAATGAACTAGAATTTCTAGGAGATGATTCCGATTCCGATGACGAGGTTGTTGAAGAGATAGTTATTGAGAATGAAACTAATTTTATTGAAGTCGTGGAAGACCCAATTGAACTTGCCAAGGATTATAATGATGCTGAGATTTTGATTGAAGCAGAAACTAACGAAGAATGGCTAAATAGTTTGATAGAGGACCATGATACAAATGGGGTAAATAATTCATTGCAATTCTTTAAGAATGATGAGGATCCTGTAATACGAGAGATTGTGGAAGGTTTGTCTAATCCTTTGCATATTTCTGAATCTTTTGATCCACATCACTTAGGATTGGGTATTTGTGCTTCTAAAATTCTAAAGGATTATTTTACTTCTAAGTATAAACCACTTGATGTGTTTGATTCTAGCATTGTGCAGGTTCACCGAGAGGAACCCGAAGAAGTTCCCTTATATTATGTTCTGTATCCACTTTCGAGTGTAGAAAGGACTAAGTGTGGGGGAAGCTTTCAAGCTATAACAATTTCATTATTCATATATTATGCTAATCATTGTGTGAAGTTGTTACTAGAATTGCATATTGTTTTTCAAGGCGGACCAGATTTTCGATTGTTGGTATATGGACGATAGCAAGAGAAAATGACGACTTTAAACCAAGCGCTTAATGGGAGGCAACCCATAGGTTTTGTATCTTAAACCCTTTTATTTTTTGTTTTAATTGTTTTCATATCATATTTGCATCCCCATGTTTAATTTCATTGAGTCCGAATCTATCTTAGAAGAGAATTATGACGAATACCTTTCCGTCAGAAAAATTCAGACTGGGCGTAGTTCAGTCCAGAGACCATAACTGTCAGACCGTTTATCGAAACATTGTGCCCTTTTGATAGTGTGTACAAAACACGTAGATGAACAACTTTTGTGAAATGGAGTTTTTCCAAATTCCTTACCAATTTGTACAGTTTTTGCATTTTATCTGCTGTTACGTCAGAATTCAGAATTTTCAGTTTTACACATTGAGGACAATGTGAAGTTTAAGTGTGGGGGAGTCTTTTGCATATAGAGTTTTTTGCCTTTCTTTTGCATATAGAGTTTTTAGCCTTTTTGAGTCAAATTTTTTGTATATATTTGAATAAGACCTCCAACTTGTAGAGATTTTAGAGTCACTAGCATACTTTTAGGTACGTTTACATAGAGATTCTGACCGACATAAATGAACTTGGAAGTGTTAGAGAACTACATTCGGATTTCTTACTTGTTAGAGTGTTAAATAATGGATTTAATCATGCTGGTGATGCAAATTAGGAGCAGGGAGAAATGCATTATTAGAGTTGCTGATCAATCATTAGTGGAGACTACCTATTTTCAAATCAACAGAGGCACCGGACCAAATTTCTTTGTAGGCGACTAAAGAGATTTCTTTTGAGTGTGTGTCACCGTACGTTAATTCGGGTAGAATGGTGAGCTACCCAACCTCCCACTAATAGAAGCACTATTTTTGATCTCTTGAGTGCTAATTTTGTCAATCATGAGGGTGACGTCTATAGATGAAAACCACCTTCTTGTAGTTTGATTTGCAGTTAGCACCATTCTCTCTCTCGCCAACAACGGGTCCATAGAAACACCATCATCATCAACAAGTGGAGCAACATCAAAATCTACAAGGAAAGTTGAAGACGTTTGAGGTTTACAAGCAACAATACGAGTCAGAGCAAATTTCATATCCAAGTAAAGCAACATACAATGAGCAGATTTTTATATACATGTTGGAGACTTACACATTAGGAGCGGAATTCTATATCTAAGTATGAAGACTTATTTACAAGAGCGAAGAAAATCAAAAGATGAGAGTTATTGAAGTTTATGATACAAAGACAATACAAGTTGTGAAGATCAAAGTAGTAAAGTACTTCTTTCATGGCCATGTTATTTTGATTTTGTTATTATTTTTGTAGTTGCAATCTTTTTGTTAAAAAAAAAAAAGACAAAAAAAAAAGAAAAAAAAAAGAGAGAGAAAATACAAAAAGATTTGCATTTAGGTTGTTATTTGTTCAATAAGGCCATGGGGAAGAAAAATCTATAAGGAAGTATCACGCAATAAGGAAATTGAAGAGAAAGAGTTACAAATTGTAAGAGTTTTACGAAGTTCAAGAGTTCATCATCGCAGTTGGAGACCGAAGACGAAGACCAAGAAGATGAAGAAGACGAGCCGATCGAAGACGTTTCTATTGGATCTTTGTGAGAGTGGTGTCATCATCATTGCAATCGGATGTGAAGGTGGTAAGTACTCTCATCCTCGATAATAGTGGTTGATTTCCTTTCTTAGAGATCATCGAGAAAAAGTCTTTTATTTTCCACGATTTTGTGGAGTCTCGTAAATTATTTCGGAAGGTTTCCTTCCCACCATTCAACGTGTGTAGGATTTCTCTCTTCATTCCTACCTGCACACATGTGAGACCCATAAAAAGCCGTCTTATTGAGTGCAATTATCATAAAATCCTTTTAAGTGAGGTAGAAGTCGAGGCGAAATGCTTATTGATCGCTCTCAAACACGCGTTCTCTCATTATGGTGTGGTTATTTCTCACTCAAGATTTAAGAATGAATATGTTCTTTGGTATTTCTAACTTCTTATTACTAGCATGCGAAACTCTATGTCCTCATAGCTCTTTGGATGCTTGGGAAAGGGAATGCTTTGAAGTTGGAGCAGGTTTTGTGGGTATACCTCTCGTAAACCCTCACGAGACTATAACTCGTCCACTAGGGACACCTAGGGGTTTAAAGGCCTGTTGCACATGCTAAGTACAACCGTATCCTCAACGACATGGATTTGTTGTATTTTAGATAGTTTGCTCGAGGACTAGCAAAAGCCAAGTGTGGGGGAATTTGTTAAGTGCATATTTTGCATATATTTAGTGTCGAATCCATGCTAGTATTTGCTTTATTTTCTTGCAAATTATTGTATATTACGGTTGTTTTGTTTTATTTATGTTTTGCAAGGTGAATCATCCAAAAGAAGTTAATTTGCACGTAATTGTGCAATAAAAGAAGTTAGCTTAAAGCGGAGAAAGGACAAAGATCAAGTAGAACTCATCCAAATCGAGGAGTTCTTGATATCATCTCGAAGAGGACGAAAAGACGAAGCCAACGGCGAGAGAATGGAGTCAATCCGACATTGTATGAAGAATCTAAAAGCGTTTGAATCAAGCCGAAGTTGGCGAAAGTGGAAAACCTACAGAATTGTTATAGGCACCCGAGTTTTCTACTCAGGGCAGCCGTGTAGGGGGTGATAAGAGAATTGACCTGTCAGTCCTGCAAGACTGATAGTTGAAAGGAGACATTTCGGCTTCTTCGTCAAGTGGCCAGTTCAGGGGAAAAAGTACCGGAGTGGCAGACGAGTTGGAGCTGTCGTTATCACGATGGTGTTGCTGCCATTATACATGAAGCTTGGAGCTCGAGAACTCTTCGATAGAAGGTTTGTCAGTTGGTGAAGACTGATGGCAGCAATGGAGATGTCACTGATGGCAGTGAAGGTGAACTCGAGTCTGTCATGGCAGTGTTTACGTAATGGAAGTGATGTATGAAGAGCTCGAGCTGGGCGATGGTCATTCTTCGAAGATGGAATTGTTTCAGTGGTGATTGCAACAAAGAATCAAGATCGATGGAGTTTCTTTTGACGGAGAACATGTTGTCGGCGTTTAGGGAGGATATGGAGCTTGAGGTTGTTGGCCGGAGCTGCCGATGATAGAGTAACTCGATATATATGGGGTGTTGATGTGGTCGATGGCAATGAGCTTGAGTTCGAAATGGAAAACTCGAGTGGAGTTTATTAGGTTTGTGATGTTCGAGTTGGCTGCTAATGATGGTTAGATCGAGAAGAGAATGAAATGCCGCCGCTTAAGCTCGAGTTGAACTGGGAACTATGGTTGCTGGAGTTGTAAGAAATCACGAGTTGGACAGAGCTTGGAATAATGACGCCGATAGTTGATGGCAGCAATATGGACAGGAGCTATGGCAGTCTCTGAATCGTTCTTGATGAGTCGCGATCATGTTGATACTGTGAATTGGTGGTAGCCGTGTCCGTGATTCTACTATGGGTTATGAAGAATGATAAGGAGATGGGTTTTGAGCTCGAGAGGCATTGGCAAAGTGATAAGAAGGCCGAGATGATGCTACCATTGGAGATCGAGTAAGAAGGAGCTGTTGATGGAGGATGAGCATCACCAGCGATTGACGAATAGAGAAGCAGTGATGCTCGGGCTTTGCTGTGACTGAGAAGGACGCGAGCATGAAAGGAAGGTAGAGCTGTAGTTGATGATGCTGGTGATGTCATCAGTGATGATCGATAATGGGGTTGAGCTAGTTATAGGAGTTGGATGTTATAGAGAGATGACGGAGCTGGAGCTTATAAAAATCATGGAGCATTGAAGCTCGAGTATGTGGTCATCCTTGATGGAAGGGACACAGAACCGAAGTGAAGAATGGAAGAGTCTATGATGAAAGTAGTCAGTGATTGGAAGAACTCGATGAAGAAGTGTTGCTGCCATAGTTGGGTTGTTGGTAGACGTATGGAGAAAGCAGTGAGAAGTGGTTGCTGTCACTAAGAGATGGAAGGAGAGGCAGACCTTGGCTACTGTTAGGATTATCGATGAGAAGATGTGATGGCCGAATGTATGCAAACTCAGGGAATTAGAAAACTCACGGAGATATGAGTGTCCGAGAATTCGACGGGATGAAACTAAAAATCCAGGGACTTTAATATTTCACGGAGATGTGATTATCCGTGGGAAGTTGGAGGTCATCGGGAGTTTGCACCGTCGATTACGGGCGATAGGCTAATGTTGATAACGGGTCGGACTATGCAAAGTATTAGACCCGAGCCCATTACTTGGGTTAGCACATATTTGTCATTGCTACAGGTTTAGCGGTGACTATTTTATGGAATTGGCGATCTTTTGGCAACCTACTTATCGGGATTCGGCAAGCACGGACACTTCTACAACTTGAAGACTATAAAAGAGAACTTCTTAACCTAAATATATATCTCTACATCTCATAATACACTTTTGTTCTTCATCAATATTTTAGGTTTACCCTTTGGGGGAAACAGAAAAGGTGTAAACATGATAGGCTAAACTTTTGTTGATTGAGGATGAATTCAATGTTCTAGCGTGAAGCTCTATTATTATACAAGTTTGTTCGGAGTTTTAATCACATCATCGTTTGTTTTCACTATTTGATCTTTATGAGTGATTCTTAGATTGATTTTGGACGCATACTAGATTAGTCTATTAATTGTTCTAATGCTAGTATTGGGTTAGGAGATAAGTAATCGTCGAATAATTCGTACACAAGTAGAAATTGCAAGACCTTGCAGAGGGATTCTGTGGAGCAATTGAAAGTGAAGATAACACCAAACAAGTGAACCTTGAGCTAAGAGTTTAACTAATGGGATCAACCTAATTCACAAAGCCTAAAGCGTTCGATCGGATTACACCTTGAGTGAGCTACTACTTGGTGGTTCGGTTGGATAGAATCTGATATTGGAGAGCTTCCGTATCCGTGGTAAAAGGAGTTTTGAGGATAGCACTGAGCTAGGTGCTTTCCTACGGTTGGTGATGAATGGTCCTAACGAAGATAGATAAGTATACTAATCTAGTTATCGCTTGGTAACGGCGAAGGATTCCTTGATCATATCTTTCTTTTATTTGTTATTCTTTCTATTTTACTTTAATCAAACAATCCCCCTTGTCTTTTATTATTTTGTTGAACTAAATACATATCAATTACACAGCTCTCTGTGGGAACGATCCTTACTACCGCTATATTATTTATTTAATTAGTGGGAAATATATTGATTAATTTGTTGTGGTTATATAATTACGACACGCATCAATGTACAATTATGGTTTTACGATTTTAGCCTTTATCGAAGATTCGCCATCTACATATACATATCACCATAGTATTGTTGTCGAAGTTGTGATACAATTGAACTTTGATACTGTGTAATAATACTATGACACTGTATAACAATGATTGAGAGCTATTGTTTTCTTATTGTTATAACTACGGATCTTCAACAACGATGATGCTGAGTTGAACGCATTTAGAATCATTGGAGTACTTGGAAGTGACGAAGATTTCGAGTAATGTTGAAGAACCAAGGAGATTAGGCATTTGGATGAGAAGCTACAAAGTTTATTTATTTTGTATTCCATATGTATTGATACTTTTGTCACTAAAATTGGCAAAGGGGGAGATCTTTAGAGCATTGCTCGGTCGAACTAGCAAGCGTTTATATCTCAAGCTTGTTTGTCAAGTTTAGTTGACAAAACTATAAGTCTTGATTTCTAGTCTACTTATAGCTAAGTCTCGGATTAGGAGAGTAAGTGTAGTTGAGCTCTAGACTCCACGACGTTCATCGAATGAAGACGAAGAACTACTCAAGGGAACTTGTGGAACTTCATCAACAAATGGTATATGGAGACTTAAACTTATCTATCACTCAAAAGTCTATCTACTCTAACTCCTATTTGAGACAAAAGCCGTATTGCTATATAAACTTCAATTATACACATTTGCTATTTCGAGTTGAGTTTATCTCGCTTATCTATTTCTCTAAATATGTGTTGGTAAGCTTTCGCTTTAGCCAAGTTCATCTTTACTCGTGACGAAAGTCATGTTGATTATTTCAATAACTTGAAAATCGCTTTGATGCTAATAGTTTGTGGATAACAACTATTTAAACATCCTCTAAGAAAGTTTCAATGATTGAAATGAGAGTTTAGAACAAGTAACCATGTTTGGACATAAACATAGTGTGTTCTCACATTTGTGTGTAAGTCCAAAACCGGGAACCTAAAGTATGCGTACCCGTACACGTACTGACGGTTATGCGTACATGTACGCATACTGGTGGAAGTTTCACGTCCGTGGATTTCGTCTGGAGTTTGAAAGTAAAAAACAAACTCAATCTGGATACTTAAGTATGCGTACCCGTTTGCATACTTAAGCAAGTTACTTTCTAAAATCGGTTTGTTCATGAACTAAAACATTTATATAATAAGGAATGCAATCTTTGCAAACCGTGGCTATAATGTTCATGAATTGATTCGAGTGAATCAAAATCGATTTTTCTTCGATTGCTTGTATACTTCTATGAGATCTAAGCAATTGAACAACTCTCTAACTAGTTCATTTGAGTCATTTGAACTAGTTATGGTAAAGATGAATAAGGTTGATATGAAATTGCTCATATGGCTAACCATTGGTTAACTATTGTTGAACCGACTAAGTGTACACGTTTAGGTACGGTTACTCAAACCTAAATAAAGGTGCATTTCATTTGTGTATAAAAAGCTAAGTTCGATCTAACGGTTGAAAGATATTAGCTTGAATCTAATCAGGTTTTCATCTAACAGTGAATATTGAATGCTTTGTTACCAAGGTAACTTAGATTACAAACCCTGATTTGAAATATATATAAAGGAGAACTCTAGTAACTGGGAAACCTAATCCCCCACACATTCTGTGTGATACTAGTTGCATAAGCTAGAGTCGATTCTCCTTTACCCTTAGGTTTTTCACGAAACCCTGTAGGTTAACGACTTAAAGACTTCAGTGGGATTGTGAAGCCAGACCCAACTATTTTCTCTGTAGTTGCGTGATCTGATCTTGCTATTTTCTATCGTGATTGAGTACAATCGTAAGATTGGCTTGAGACTTATTTCTCCGAAAGGCAAGATTGAAAGTATTCACAAACATCTTCGTCTCATCGTTTGTGATTCCACAATATCTTGTTTTGTTAATAGATTAGGATTATTGTGAGGTGATTGATAATACTAGGCCGTTCTTCGGGAATATAAGTTCGGGTTATCAATTGGTTCATGTTCACCTTGATTAATCAAAAGACGGAACAAAAACTCGTAGGTATATCTGTGGGAGACAGATTTGTCTACTAAATAGACTTTTCTGTGTGAGACAGATTTGTTTATTGAGTTTTCGACTTTGGGTCGTAGAAACTCTTGGTTGCGAGTGAGATCAGCTAAGGGAATCAAGTGCGTAGTATCCTGCTGGGATTAGAGACGTAAGGAACGCGACTGTACCTTGATCAGTGTGAGATTGATTAGGGCTCAACTACATTCCGGACCAGAAGTTAGCTTTGTAGTAGGCTAGTGTATGTAGCGGCTTAATACAAAGGTGTGGTGTTCAAATCGGACTAGGTCAGGGTTTTTCTCGCATTTGCGGTTTCCTCGTTAACAAAACTTCCGGTGTATGTGTGTTATTTCTTTTCCGCATTATATTTTGTTATATAATTGAAATATCACAGGTTGTGCGTTGAATGGATCAATTGGTAAATCCAACCTTTGGTTGTTGATTGAAATTGATTGATCCTTGAACATTGGTCTTTGGTACCGTTCAAGTTATTTCTCCTATATTCAATCAGGCTCCCAAATTCTTATTTGTTTGATTGCGGATTGAATTAGGAAATTGAGATACTCTTTGATATACTTTTCTTAAGATTGAGTCTAACTGTCTAGTTGATTCTCTTGAAAGTATATTGGAGTTAGTCCATACAGATTGCTAAGCGAAATATTGGGTGAGGTTGTTGTACCCCCGCCTTTTCAAAACCTTACTTCTTCTTTGTAATGACAATCAAGTAGAAACTTCTGCCCACTTGTACTGCTCTTATAATTTCACCAGAGTGGTGTGGTTTGGTCTTGGAATGGTAGGAAGTTTACAGTACTATCTGTTGGCAGATTTGGACTCATATAGATAATGTACATTTAAAAAAATTAAGCATGATCCTATGCTTTGTGTAAAGGAGATATCACAAGTTTTGGGAAGAATGGAGGAGTCACTCTGGCATAACAATATCTAAATGCATGACTCTCTCCAAAAACAATCCTAAAGGATGTGCCTTATCTTTTGTGTAATAATAATTCGGTAGATATTAAATATGTATATTTAAACTATAATGGGGAAGCGGATAAACTAGCAAAATGGAGGTAATAATAATTCCGTAGATATTAAATATGTATATTTAAACTATAATAGGGGAGCGGATAAACTAGCAAAATTGAGAAGGGTAAAAGGGAAAATCCGATGGCCCCAGTAGTGTAAATTTAAAGTTTAAGATCCTAGATGAAATCGTAAAAGAGCATAACATTTTGATATATAGTTGCTAGTTTCTCAATAAAACTTCTTCTTATTAAAAAAATAAAATTGCACTTCATGTGGCATTATAACTAGCACATGATCTGTTTTAGTAAGTTGCACTTGCACTGTGTCATTTGTGCATCTTGTAGTGTATAACATCTAAAAAACTTATATCTAAAATGATTAGATTCAGTATCATCATTAAACAAGAAACTATCTAAATTAGTGAAACATTATTTACATCATGCTGGTTAATTTATTGAAAGCATAGTTCCCTTGATCAAATTCTTGAAGGGTGTGCAAATCGAGCCGAGAATGATCTAGAGTAGTTATCTGGTTCATTTAAAGAACACCCTTGATCAAAATTCTTCAAGTAGCTGGAAGGATCATATGAAACTCTAACCCGGTCATCATTACATTCATGACGAATGGACCTGAAAATTTTCTTCTTTTCTTTCTTTATCCTCCTCCATATCTTCACTCTCCATTCCTTAGTTACCGAACATCTTGTCATCTTAATGTAACTTACCGTTGTCATTGTTTTTGCCGAAGATTTATGGTTTGACAATGTCATGGATGATCTTTGGCGACCCAACCGAATACTTTTGTTGCATGATGATGATGATGATTTGTTGCACCAATTTTGAATACCTTCCATAGTCATAATGGAGTTGCACTAGTATGTTTTTTCTTGATGAGAAGCTTGCAAAGAGTAGTATTACAGTTTTATGCTTGTATTTTGTAGTTGTTTGTGTTGAGATGAAGTTGGTGTACTACATGGTATGTTTATTTATACTTGGCTG
>JAJJWW010007334.1:0-111438 GCA_023531295.1 Papaver armeniacum
CCATTGGCACGGTGGTGCGTGGCATGGTCGGCATGCCTTGGCGGAAACGTGGCTGGCATGGTTTGCCGTTGGCACGGTGGTGCACGGCATGGTCGGCATGCCTTGGCGCGGAGACATGGTCGGCATGGTTTTCCATTGGCACGGTGGTGCAAAGGCATGGCATGGTCGGCATGCCCCGGCGTGGAGACGTGGCTGGCATGGTTTGCAATTGGCACGGTGCTACCGGGGTATGGTTGACATGCCCTGCGTGGGAGACGTGGGGCATGGTTTTCCTTTAGCACGGTGGTGCGGCCGGCATGGTAGACATGCCTTGGCGCGAGATGTGGCCGGCATGGTTTTCATTGGCAGTGAGTACGCTGGAATGGTTGGCATGCCTTGGCGCGAAGACGTGGCTGGCATGGTTTGCCATTGGCACGGTGGTGCGTCTGGCATGGTCGGCATGCCTTGGCGCGGAGACGTGGATGGCATGGTGGTGCGTCTGGCATGGTCGGCATGCCTTGGCGCGAAGACGTGGCTGGCATGGTTGGCATGCCTTGGCGCGGAGACGTGGCTGGCATGGTTTTCCATTGGCACGGTGGTGAGAGAATTAGGGTTTGGTATATACGAAGATGTTGTCGGTCAATACTAAGGGTTAGTGGAACATGACACTTGTATATATAAAAAAAGGTACCGGGTAATTCTTACGTAGGCATCCGATTGATTCAATAAATGCGCTAGTGTTCATAGTGACGTCATGTCAGATGTACGTTTTACGATTTTAAACCTAAGCTAAAAACCACCATCAACATTAAGTCCCCTGCTTAGCTCGGAACATGAGCATTGTTGCGGGGTAAGCATAAGATGGTGACAGGAAAGGACAAAATTGAAACGGTAAGTCATGAAAGATGGCTAGGAAGATTCGTCTAACCTTTTTCGAGAGTGTTTTGAGAATTCGTGATCCTTGTGTTGGCGGCCTTGCATGAATTCTACTTGCATCGTTACTGGCTAGACCGTGAAATAGTAGATGTGGTTGCTGGTTGAGATGCAGGATGTCATCTTGGTTTGGTCATGTGTTACCTTGGAATGGGAGCCGGAGGCATTGCGCGGCTTGGAATGGAGCCGCTAGCGATCGGCTTGAAGGGAGTCAGCATTGGTGCTTGGAAGGGAGCCGTCGTAATTGGTTGGCTTGGAAAGGAAATGTCAGCATTGGTCGGCTTGGAAAGGAGACGCTATCATAAACTTGGCGCCGGCTTGGAGTGAAAGCCGTGGAATGATGGCAACTTGCTTCAGTTCCGTGGAAGGATGACGATTGGCTTCAGTTCTGTGGGATGATGGAAACTTGCTTCAGTTCCGTGGAAGGATGACGATTGGCTTCAGTTCCGTGGAATGATGGAAACTTTGTCTAAATTAGGGTTTGGCATGCTGAAACCCTAATTAATGCCCCTTACTAAAATCGTTGTAGAATTCTCATACGAACTCGGATTTTGACGGTCCGCCCCTCCATTCTGATCGGAAAAGAATTTCCTATCTCCTCACGAGGGAATATTTAGGTTTTGAGTTCATTTCGGAGGCGAAAATAGCCCGACAGTAAAACTCAGGAAGAAATCATGAGGGATGTTGCGGGACCGAGGTGGCATAGTCGCGCCCAGTCATCTATTCCCGTTCATGGAGCGAGAAGGAACCTTTATTCTGTTCAAACTCTAGAAACTCCGCCGCATGAAAAAGAGGTATTGACCCTCTTATGCTTTCTATTGTTCGTCTGGATCCGTGCTTTCGTTTGCAGTGTCTAGTGGATTCCAAAATTTACCAAACTCCATTGCATTCTTGGGATGGATGGATGAAATATATGCTCGGTAACGATTATGTCAGGGCTAATCTTGGAGATTGTAGTTGCGTTATCGGTCCATCCTTGACTTTAGGTTGTTCAGTGTCCGGACCTTCTGATCGCGTTGATGATATGCTGTGGATGATTGTATGGTAGAAATCTTCCAAAGCCACAAGATGAAATAGATGAGTTGGGAGACATTCGTTCCCGATGTGTCTTTATCAAGTCTTCAAGGACTTTGTTCCAAGAGATATCTTCGAACCAACTCTGAATCTTGGACTATCATGTGGAATGGGATGGGTGAGCTCCCTGTTATATTTCGTTAGATTCGATAGCATGGTTGAATATGTGAATGCATCTTTGTGGCGTGCCTTTGGAGTCTTCGATGCACATGTACGACTTCATGTTGAGAAATTCCCAAGCTCGTAAAACCGGCAGTGATGATGTTGAAATCGAAATAACCAGGTTGAGGGGAGTGAAAGCATCCCATGCCGATAGTCCCCATGTGTAGTTTACATGTTTATATCCGGTATGGTGGTAGGGTTGACCATGATAAAGATATCTCCATCTCGCATCCGTACTAGTGACTCTATTACTTCTTCCATGTGAAACCTGAAATATGGGAAGTACGGATTACCCTTGTAGCGGTTGTTGCTATGGTCAAGCTCGGCTGGTATCAATAAATGAGCAGCGGTTCTTGAAGCAAATTGTGATCGTAGAGATTACATTATCGTAGCAACAAAATAGGTCGGCTAGGGAATTGCACAGGCGTCCATGGAAGCAAAGGGATTGGCTGGATGCGTAAGTGATTAAACTGCCCACGGCTACGAGGTTTAGCGAGATGGATCAAAAAGTGTCCATAACTGCGATCCTTGGCTGGCTGTGATCACGATCCTTGACAGGGAGGAGTGTGGTGGCTACGACACGATTTTTGGCAGGAAGAAGTGGCGTTGAAGCGGATTCGGCTCTTGGAGAGGATGTTGAAGCTTATGGAGCAAAAGTCAAGCTTCGCCGGATCCTCGGGAGCAGCTTATTGAGAGAATGCTGAAGCGGGCGTCTTCGGCTCGAAGCGGAGCGGCTTCCGAGAGAATGTTGAAGCGGAGCGGCCCGGTGACGGTTGGAGATGTCACGTTTGAAGAAACGTTGGGGTAGCAGCGACCCTGGATCTGGTGAATGGAGGTGTAACACCTGAAGGAATATTTTCCGCATCGCTGGTGTTGACAAGTGGCGTATTAACGTCACTTTGTTAGGAGGCATGAAGAATCTGCGATCCTTGCATTCGCGGCTTGGCATAAATTTTGTTTGGCCATTGAGTGTTGGCGGCAGCACTGCAACTTTGGCACACCGATCGGTAGCGGTGGTGCGCAACTTGGTCCGTGAGACGGTGCTTCACGGATGGCTATGGAAAAAGGGGGATGGCGCTGCCGGCCGACTAAGGAATGGCTCATGGTGTTGTTGGCTAGGACGAGCTGTTGGCGCGGTTTGATATGGAGCAGTATTTGGTGTTGGTTATTGAAGTGGATGCTAGCATTGGCTCGGCGTGCGCCATCTTGGCTTGGTGAGCCGTCAATGTCTGGTCGCTTCGGCTTGGGACGCGGAGGAGTTGTCGGTGCAATCGCTATAGAGGCGGAGAAGTTGTCCGGGAAAGGTGCAAACTCTTGGCGTTAGAAAGATGTGTCGTTAATACTGGAAGAGATGTGCAATCCAGCGCTAGAAAGGGACAAAGTCTGTTAGCGCTCGTATTATTGGCTTTATTTCCATGTCTTGGTGCTAGCGCGGCGAGTGGTAAGAATAAAGCGGTGAACATATTCCAGGTACGTATCTCCGTGTTTCTTCTTTCTGTTTGCTCTTCTGTTGTTTGTGCAAACCCTAGCCATAGGCATGTCCGCCATAGTTTTAAGGGCGACGCCGTCCGATCGCGAGAAGTCCCTAGTCACTCCTTGTCGTGTGATAACCGTAACCGAGCCGTTTGGTGACTGAGCCATTGATGAAGATGATGAAAACGCTTCTGAAAGTAACGCTGAATCTTCCTCTGGCGATCCCGCAAATGAGTCGGTAAGTTTACGCGTTTTTCTCCTCCTTCTTCTTTTTATTTTTTGAAACAAAACTAAAACGTAATGTCACAAGGAGGAATCGTTTCCGAAGATGGCCTTGAGGTGGGGACCCGTCACGATGAAGATCCAACCGTGGAAACCGTACTGTGGTGGTTTGGAAATGGAGGTTGATAACACTACGACCTGAGATGGTGGAAAGTATTGGCTGATTTGTTAGCGCAATCGTACGGAATCCTTGGTCATAGATTGATTGGCGCCAAATTTTACTCCTCCATATTTGACTCCCCATGAAGACCACGTGTTGATTGGAGGCTTCATTGTACCAGCTAAGCGTGCAAAGTTGTATACCAGGATATGGGAAAATACAGACATATTGCCATAACCAAAAAAGCTCACTAGCCGATTTTCGTTGGTCAAGCGCGTGGAAGAAGCTTTATCCTCAATTCATCATATGTGCAACGTGCTTGGTCATATCTACATTTTAGGAGATGTGATCTCAAGATGGAAGTTTCACCGGATATGTGCGTAGACTTTGAGTTTAATGCCTCCCGGTTCCGCAAGGGATTTTCCGAGATCCAAAGACTGCAATTGAAACGGTTGATGGCCCTTCCGCGGATTTGATCATCAACAAGAGATAGAAATCGAGAAGTTTGTCAGGAGTTCAAGTCAAGCTGTGCCCTTCAAAGCGTGAGAGACATTTTCTAGTTTATGGTTCGGTTTTTTCTGGTTTTTTGGACTGATAGATGATTGCTTTTTATAAGAGTTTTGGATTATTTTGGAATAATAGCCTTTTGATCAATTGGTATGTTAAAGTATGAATTTGCGAGTATAAGTAGAAAATTATCCGGGAAAATTGTGAAACCGTGAATGTTGCACGTGAAGGAAAAGATAAGAAACCTTAGGATGATTGGGTCATCGGCTTCCATGGAAAATGTGAAAATCCAAACGACAGGTTATGTAAATATCATCTGGCAAACTTACTCGTTTTAGGGTCTTTTACCAAAACTGAATTTTCAGGGAGTGAATCTGAGTTTTCACGCGACGCCCTCGTTGTTGTGCGAAGTCCCAGTTGCTATTTTGTTGTCTGTGGAATGCTTTCACGACGATCCATGGTAAGGCGGAGAATCCCTAGTCCCCGCACGCAATTCTCCCGAAAGCCATTCATTTTGGTAGGATGATGGAAACCAGAGTTGAATTTTAACCGAGAGATTAATCTCCCACCGTGGTCGCCAATAGTTTGAGGGTGAAAACGGTTTCGCTTGATTTTGGTAATTTCGCGTGAGTGGGTGAGAAATCGAGTCTAAACTCTAAACAATGTACTTGCAAAAGGGAGTACTTTAGATTCGATAGATCAACTGGCAAATAGGCCTAAAACAAGAAATGGCCGTTCCAGGCTTGCTTCGGTCACAAAGTGAAGGAGAAGGGTTGGTTTTAGGGAGGGAAGCGAAAGAAAGTGTTGAGACCGAGAATAGTTGATTCGGAAGAGTAGTTGTTTGACTTGTATCAGAAAGTGAAAGCTAACAGATGGGAAAGCTAACAAGTGGTTTATGAGTGTTGTATGCTCCTGACCAAAACTTGTTGTTTGGTGGAAATAGGTAAGACCTATTTATACAAGTCGTAACAAAACGTACTCTGGTCTCGTAAGATATGGGAACAACTGAGTAAAGTGGTGGTAACGGGTAACGCCTGGAATTGATGTTCCATAATGAAAGAAACGTTTCACCATTACTCCTTGTATTTACTAACCGACTCATTCTTATGACACTTTCTTGTAACGGGCGTAGTGTACGCCGCACGCTGTAAACCGCCAATGTAACACCCCGATTTTCGGGCCCGGATCCTGCCCGGATCCATGCCCGAAAACCCGAAGTGCTACTTCGATACCATAGCCGGCTCCTTGGCTACTAAGCCCAAGCTCTTTAAGTAATTCATTTGGGCTAATTTAATTCATGCTCAAATTAATATTTTTACCGCAGAGGAATACTTAGAAAAATTATTTTGGAAAATCTAACCGTTGATTTAGCCTCATTTTAAAGCCACCGGAAACAAAACACATTTTGGTTCATAAATAAAAATATCAATATCAATCTAGTTCATGTTTTATGATTTAATTAATAAGTAACTATTACAACACCAAATTGTACTGTTCAAAACAGAGACCTAGGTTGATTCCTAGAATTTTACGGGGATTCATACGAGTTCCAAAATTTATGATAATTATACGGATACAGTAGTGATTGAAACTAATATTATATATCAATTTTCCATAATTTATAGATTAAGTTTAATTGCCTAAGACCACGGTCAAACATGTAGTTGACTAGCACTGCAGAAATTTAAAACTGTGACACTCTGTTTTAGAAAAACTACATTAAATCGCGTACAACTCAAAATTGGATGAGTCATGTCATTTTAGAAAGAAAAAAAACATAGATGATGATTTCCTCTGTGGACACTAACATCTAAAAACCAATATATCATAGCTTTTAATTAGGATTTTTATAAGACATTTAAAACATTCAGATATTTTCTGGATTTAACACTCGTATAAAGAATTATTTTAAAAATAGTTATACAACTCAGAAAATTCTATAAATTTTATCAAATATCCCTTAAGATGTTTTACATTTATTACAAAAACAATCATATCTAAACATATTGATAATTTAAAATGAAGATCAGTCAACTAAACATCATACAATATTTTTACAGCATTCAAACTAAGATTAATTACATCTTAAAATAGAATTTTAGGCATAAATGATAACTTTAGACATCTCTAATCATTCTCTAGGCTCCAAGTTGATCAACTCCCTTGTCACGCATCAAATATGGAATTTTTGTCATAATACGACGTGAGTTGTGACACCGATAGGAAAGAAGCAACAAAACATTTTATGCAATATTTTTCAATTCATTTTAAAAACATCTAACATGATTCACAACACCGCAAACACATGGAAACACCTCATCTATAAACAACAATAAATTCAATCAATCCGCTCGCCCCAGGGAGCCCCACATGGGTTTAGGGAAACCAAACCGTTCCCAAGGATATCTCGTATCCCATCAAAGTTGTTTTTAAGAATCACAATCTATGGACCGCAGCCCAACATTCATAATCATACTCACAACATCGATTATCATTCATATATTAATGAAAACTTGCAAAATAAATTTAATTAAAAGAAACTTAAATAAAAAGAAGGTTTTGATTGTGTTGCGCCTACCTCAAATCGCAAGATCCAGAAGCTATGAAAATACAAGCTATTAACTTTATAACCACTATGTTTCACCGTCCTAAATACCAAAATAATCATCTCCAATACTATTCTCTATTTTATCTAGTGACAAAACTATTTTGTTTTCTAAACGACATAATCGTCTTCCATGGTTTCTCCCAAAATATCAAATAATAGCACCTCTAATAATAATCTTTTGTTTTTGTTTTCTTATAAATAATAAAGCATCTTGCTTAATAATAAAGATATTCTTTCCCTCCTAACACTAAGTAAAATTCTTAATTAATATTATTACCATATTTATCAAAATCTACCATTCATACACCTAACCATAATTTGAAAATTATATATACTTCCTTCTTTCTCAAATCTAAAATAAATTCCACATTTATTCTCAATATTTAATCATGTAAAGTCAATAAATATAATTAAGATTTTTAGTTTCACATTTTGAATTAGCTAGAGCACAAACTATTAAGTTACCAAAATAGTTCAAATTTTCCAATTTAAAATCCATGCAAAAATTCCATTAATCACTAACCGTGACAACTAAGGAAAGCGATTTTTCTTTATTTACATTTACCAAATAATCATTCAACAACCAATAATATAGTGACATGCAAAACTACTTATTTTCATTTTCACCTCAAGTGACAACTAGCAATAATAATTCTTATAATTAAATTAACGAATTTAAAACATTACCAAAAATATAATCAATACTTAATTAAATTATTTATATTTATGAAGTGACACCTAATAATATGTACACACTTTCCAAAAAATAATCCGAAGACATTCATAAGCTCATGCAAAACAAATTTTGTATTTTTTGTTAATATAATTAATTATCAAGTTTCACAAATGTCAACATGCTACATGTCAAGCTCCATCAATTAATTATATTCTTGTTAAAATCAATCAAATCTAATCAATTAGTAAAAATATATTAACGACGTCCTTGATCAAGCACTAGTTCGCCGAGATAATCTAAGTATACTAAATTATGAAATTACCCTTTGTTGATGGTGGATTTTCATTTAAGGTTAAAATTGTAAAAACCAGAAAATCATAAAACCGACATCTTGTAAAAGATAAAGCCATTAATAAGTGTTGGATACTCCTTCACTTTACTAATTCACCTAGAATGGAGCATGTGGCAACAATCTCATTCTGTGAATACATGAAATTCATCCAGGTTGGAGCATGTAGCAACAATCCCATATACCATGTGAACTTATAGCATTATTAATTAATGCTTAAGCGACCTTGTATTTCGTACTCATTATTATCGGTGGGCATGACGACCGAGTGTTGCTCTCGCAGAGCAACACGAACCTCCAAGCATTATAATGAAAGCATGTACGAAATACCCGTATAGGTTGCAACTCTCGGTGTGTTATACTAGCCCGATTGAGAACTCTCGGTGTGTTATACTAGCCCGATTGAGCATCCTGGGACTGACCGATCGATCTAGATATGATCTCGTTCATCCAACTTCACCAAAGATGATTGGATGGCCCGGATCGATTCCATAACCCCCAAGCGGGTATGGAATATTCTTGCCGAACCAACGCGGACCCGCATGGTCGGCCTCCGAATTGGCCTAGCTTGCCAAAACGTCCAAACCGAGCAGTATGGGCGGAAAACCTAAATTAGGGTTTGCGGCACATTACATGTGTCGCAAAATAGTCTCAACCATCCATCTTCGCAGTATAGATGGAGGGTGTAGATGTAGATTCAAAGGGCCCGGAGCATGTCAACACAATCACCGTGGGCCCGCCTACATACTTGACCAATCGGTCAGGACCAACCATGGATGGTCGTCCCAATTTGTGCGCCCAAACAAAGCATGGTCGCACTAGCCGTGAAACCAAAATTAGGGTTTTGAGCATCACGAGCGTCCATCTTCTCCAGGCACGAATGGAGGGTCCCAGCATTAGATTACGCAGTCCGGTCATACCAAAGCATGACCACCGTGGGCCCGTCTATCCCATCACACGATCGGCCAAGGCATATCATGCACAGCTATCCCAAAACGCGTCCAAACTTGCGTGGTCACACTTCCAAGTTGCAACCGATCTCGACCACTCAACTTCAAGGACGATTTGAGGGGCTTAGATCACGTTTTCATGGGGCAGTCAGGTATAGGCGTGAACACCAGCCTACCGCCTACACTCCAGACCGATCGGCCAAGACCGACCAAGAATTAGTTGTCTTGGAACGCGCGCCTGAAGATGGCGTGATGTGCGGCTCTTGCGGCGCTAATTTTTTGTCACAAATTGATCTCGACCACTCAACTTCACCGGACGAGTTGAGTGGCCCAGATCATACTTTCGTGAGGTAATGGGGTATGGATGCCTGCACCGTCATGCCGTCTACACGCATGTACGATCGGCCTGGCCAAAATCGTCTCCCAAGCTTGGATTCAACCAAGCTGAAGAATGATGGATGCGCACCTCTTCAAAACCCTAATTCCATCAATGGTCGCAGATGAGTGTCTCAAAGATCATCTCATCCGTCCAACTTCACCGGCTTGGTTATACAACCCTGGTCGGAGTTAATTGGTCAAGTGAGGCGTCATGGTGATCACCACCCGTCACTTTACCACACCATGATGCGAAGACTCGCATACAATACACATGATACTTCACAAGTATCAACTTCCGAATAACGCAGTTATTCAATTTAGCATTACATGCTACCTTTTGTGGGTCCCACGATCCACACACTCGAGACATCAATCATGTCACAAACTGGGGGATACATACTGGGGTATTGGTCTGGCGGTTTACAGCGTGCAGCGTGCAACGCGCCATCACAAGAACGTGTCAGGAAGTCATGGACGGTTAGAGATGACAGGAGAAGTGGGCAAGACTGGTCGTGTGACACCAACACACACCTCCACTACTCCATCACTCCACTTCCTCCACTTCCCACGAGAGACGTGAATAAGGCTCAAATGACTTGTATAAATAGGTTCTCCTCCCTATTTTCAACACGGGAGAAAAAACAACACAAGTCCGGATTTGAGATTAAACCAAGTGTTAATACAAAACGTATTCAAACACCTAGAGCCTGCTTGCATCAATCGTAAGCTCCGCTCACCTTTTCGTTACAAGTCATAAGCAAGCCAACTCCTTCACAATCTCAACACCTTCTTCGCTTCCCTCCCTAAGATCAACCCCGTCTCCTTCACTTTGTGACCGAAACAAGTCTGGGGAACGGCCATTTCTTGGTTTAGGCCGGACTTGCACATTAATTTCCGAATCTACAAGCACTCACCGCGCAGTGCATTTGTTTAGGGTTTAGATTCATTCCTCATCCACACACCCAAAATTACCAAATCCGGCAAGAATAGTTTTCACCCATAAACACCCTTTTACCAATATACAAAAATACCCTTAAAAATTGGATCGGGTATTACAGCCAAACCAATACCCTAATGAGCATCCCCAGTTTGTGACATGTGTTGATGTCTCGAGTGTTTTGGTGGAAAACGTGTAGCGTGTTGCTGTTGCTTGGAAAGTTGAGCTTGGGAGACTTGCCGGCTCGGTGGTGACCCTCTACGGTCGAGATTTTACATCTTGATAGGAAGGGTAGTGTTGATTGTTGCAACCCTTCGTTTTGGCAGCCAGCGTCATGCATAGCTTTGGCATGTGTTAGGCGCGGCCAAAATTAGGGTTTAGTACAAACCGTGATGTTTGGCTTTGGGCCGCAAGTTTCCATGCGTCAGGTGGCGAACTTGTGTGGCTAAAATTTGCATCTCAGATGGAAGGGTAGCCGTTGATTATTGCAACCCTTCGTTTGGCAGCCAGAGGCATGACCGATCTGGTTTTGGCATGCTCGTGCATGTTTTAGGCGCGGCCAAAATTTAGGGTTTGGTACAAACCGTGTAGTTTTCACATTGGGCCAGAAGTTGCCACGAGTTGGGTGGAGAACTTGGATGGCTGAGATTTGCATCTCAGGAGAAAGGGCAGCCGTTGATCGTGGCTACCTTCCGTTTGTAGCCCTGGCAACTTTGTCTAAATTAGGGTTTGGCATGTCGAAACCCTAATTAGCGCCTTACTAGGATCGTTGAGAATTCTCGTACGGGAGTCGGATTTTGACGGTCCGCTCCTTCATTCGATAGGAAAAGAATTTCCTATCTCTCATCGCGAGGATATATAGGTTTTGAGCTCGTTCGGGAGGTGAAAACATCCCGACAGTAAAACTCAGGAATAATTCATGAGGGATATTGCGGGCCCGAGGTAGCATAGCCGCGCCTGTGTCATGGAGGCATGGATGGAATGGCTTTTTGGTATGCACGTGTAACATGTTGGCGTGGTTTTGGGATGCTAGCGCGTTTTGGGAAGCTAGCTTGTTTTGGGAAGCTAGCCTCTTTTGAGAACGTAAAGGTTTGGAGCAAACTGATTAGTCAATGAAAGTAGGGGACCAACAAGCTTTGGCATAGTTTAGGCGCGGCCAAAATTAGGGTTTGGTACAAACCGTGATGTCTGGCCTTGGGCTAGAAGTTGCCATGCGTTAGGTGGTGAACTTGGACGGCTGAGATCTGCATCTCAGATGGAAGGGTAGCCGATTGATCGTTGCAACCCTCTCGTTTGGCGGGTGGCATGTGGTAGGGCCGGCATAGCTTTGGCATGGAGATGTGGCTGGCATGGTTTGCCATTGGCACGGTGGTGCGGCTTTCATGGTTGGCATGCCTTGGCGCGGAGACGTGCTGGCATGGTTTGCCATTGGCTGGCACGGTGGTGTGGCTGGCATGGCTCTGCATGCCTTGGCACCTGAGCGCGAGCGTGGGCGGCATGGTGGTGCGGGCAGGCATGGTTGGCATGCCTTGGCGCGGAGATGTGGTTGGCATGGTATGCCATTGTCACGGTGGTGCGGTGGCATGGTCGGCATGCCTTGGTGCGGAGACGTGGCTGGCATGGTTTGCCATTGGCACGGTGGTGCGGTTGGCATGGTCGGCATGCCTTGGCGCGGAGACGTGGCTGACATGGTTTTCCATTGGCACGGTGGTGCATCTGGCATGGTCGGCATGCCTTGGCGCGGAGACGTGGCTGGCATGGTTTGCCATTGGCACGGTGGTGCTGCTGGCATGGTTGGCATGCCTTGGCGCGGAGACGTGGTTGGCATGCCTTGGCCGGATACATGGTTGGCATGGTTTGCCATTGGCACGGTGGTGCGGCTGGCATGGTCGGCATGCCTTGGAGCGAAGACGTGGCTGGCATGGTCGGCATGCCTTGGCGCGGAGAGATGGCTGGCATGGTTTGCCATTGGCACGGTGGTGCGGCTGGCATGGTCGGCATGCCTTGGCGCGGAGACGTGGCTGGCATGGTTTTCCATTGGCACGGTGGTGTGGCTGGCATGGTCGGCATGCCTTGGCGCGGATACGTGGCTGGCATGGTTTTCCATTGGCACGGTGGTGCGTCTAGCATGGTCGGCATGCCTTGGCGCGGAGACGTGGCTGGCTGATAAGCACGTGAGTGCGACACAATTGTACCCATAATTACATTAGCTAGGCTTCATTATTTTGCTAATAATATTGTTTTAGTGCTTTTGTAGAAAGTACGAGCAAATCCCAGTCATCAAAAATAAAAGAAAAATAAATACGCATCTGCGACAAAAAGAACCACTATCGGCTCACGGCACATCAGATATGCGGCTTACTTGGGATGAATTTAAGGCTGTAGAATCTCATCTTGTATTTGACGGTGCAGGAAGGATATATTTTAATCAATAAATTCAAAGATATTGTATACTAAAGAGCTGCTGGTAAGGAATGCTTTAGAGCAAGTGGCGACAAAAGAATCATTTGGCAGGACTGATCACATGCAACTGAGTCTCATATATTTGGAAAGAATGAAAATATATTACCCTAGTTGGTTAGTTTAATTTGGAAAGTGGACTTAATTGGCTGCATGGTGGAGATTCCCTTGCAAGAGACTATTATGGGTGATTTAAAGAGAGAATATAATTTGCATGGCACTGATTTATGACAGTAAAACATGAGATATCTTTCCCCCCTTGTGTGGCACTGATTGATCATTAGAATATATTTTAAGGCATGAATATCATGGATTGATGTGGTGTTATTTGGAGGATCTCTTGGAATGGAATAATAATGTCAACATAATGATTTAAGAAGGAGGAATGAGGTTTTGCATTTTTGGGCACAACCGTGAAGGTTGAGGAGGAGATACAACAAGAGAGGAAGACGATCATTTGTCGGGGTGACAACGGTGATATCGGTTTATTATTATTTTCTCTTGTAATTTATTTTATGGGTTTTGAGAAATCCATTTCTATGGTGTGCTAGATTTTGTAACTAAGGTTCATGGAGAAAGCTACATTGAGCATAAACCATTATGAAATAAATTGGAATTATTTTGGTATTAAGCTATAAAAATGAATCTTGAAGTATATAATCATGTTTATTGATTCTATTAGAATATGAGTTGTTGCACACCGGCTTTGTATGATATGTTAGCCTAAATTCAAAAAAATCATATAGTTTGCATTGGTATTTGTTAGTATTTGATAATTCATGCTTATGTTAATTCTTTTGATGGGTTATGCTTAGACGAATCAAATAATAATTGTAAATCTATAAATTATGTTTTCGATAATTCTCTCGTCGTTATAATTTGATAGGTCATGCTTAGAAATTTGATGGGCTATACTTAGGAGATGCGAGTTTATGATCGGAAATTATATCAATAATAGGTGTTGTAATAGAACAAAGTTATAAACACATATTTGGAATTAGAGTTCTTTTCGGTGCATAATTATAAATAGTAGTGGAATCCATAGACCATGGTTACCTGACTTCTTCTCATTGCATTTAATTATTATTTTTCTTTTCTTTTCGTTCATTTTAAATCCTTAATTCTAAAAATCCCAAAAACATCATCTCTGGTTTGTTTTATTAGAAATATTGATTATAGTATTTCCACCGCTCCTCGTGGGAACGACCCATACTTGCCTCTGTCTACTAGTTAGACACCGTGCGATTGCGGTTTATTATATAGGCATCTCCGGATCCTATCACTGGCATGGTTTGCCATTGGCACGGTGGTGCGGCTGGCATGGTTGGCATGCCTTGGCGCGGAGACGTGGCTGGCATGGTTTTCCATTGGCACGGTGGTGCGGCTGGCATGGTCGGCATGCCTTGGCGCGAAGACGTGGATGTCATGGTTGGCATGCCTTGGCGCGAAGACGTGGCTGGCATGGTTGGCATGCCTTGGCGCAGAGACGTGGCTGGCATGGTTTTCCATTGGCACGGTGGTACGGCTGGGCATAGTTGGCATGCCTTGGCGCGGAGACGTGGCTGGCATGGTTTGCCATTGGCACGGTGGTGCGGCTTGGCATAGTTGGCATGCCTTGGCGCGGAGACGTGGCTGGCATGGTTTGCCACGGTGTGCACGGTGGTGCGACTGGCATGGTTGGCATGCCTTGGCGCGAGACGTGGCTGGCATGGTTTGCCATTGGCACGGTGGTGCGGCTGGCATGGTCGGCATGCCTTGTCGTGGAGACGTGGCTGGCATGGTTTGCCATTGGCACGGTGGTGCGGCTGGCATGGTTGGCATGCCTTGGAGCGGAGACGTGGCTGGCATGGTTTTCCATTGGCACGGTGGTGCGAATGGCATGGTTGGCATGCCTTGGCACGGTGGTGTGACTGGCATGGTTGGCATGCCTTGGCGCGGAGACGTGGCTGGCATGGTTTGCCATTGGCACGGTGGTGAGAGAATTAAGGTTTGGTATATACGAAGATGTTGTCGGTCAATACTAAGGGTTTTGCCGTGGAACATGACACATGTATATAAAAAAAAAAGGTACCCTGGTAATTCTTACGTAGGCATACTGATTGATTCAATAAATGCGCTAGTGGTCATAGTGACGTCATGTCAGATGTACGTTTTATGATTTTAACCCTAAGCTAAAAACCACCATCAACAACTTCGTATTATAATTCCTTAATACTACGTCTAACTAGAGTATAATCATTCAAAGTTTCGCAGTTATGTTTTCAATATAGCACGACTTGAAAGATACATTAGGAATGAAACAGTTCAAGTCAAAATATTACTAACCTCAAGAGGAAGGATGATGTCGTCGTTGTAGCTCTTTACTTCTTCACATTCTTCAAGTCTTCGAGTAATACTTGTATGTATCATATCCTAATAACTTTCTAGCTAACCTATACGAAGTTGACTCTAGTAAATAATCAAGCGACTCTTAAAATTAGTTTTGATTCACTAAAATATGACAACCAAACTTGACATACCAACGCTTGGTGGGTTCAACCGAGCTATGCTCTAACGAACATATCTTTCAAGTCGGATTATATTGAAAACATAACATGAGAAGCTGTAGATATATAATACTCTAATTATTAGACTTGGTCATATCATTATGATCAAAGTGTCAAAGAATTTATTGAATTATGAAGTATAAACGCTTATCTTTTGGAACTTCGTAAATACGACATCAACATATACTTTGTATTTAGTTACTTGATTATGTGTAAGATATAGGTATGATTTCATTCTAGAAAACTATGTATTATTACATTAGTTTAAGGAAGTAGATGTATGAACTTGTTTCATAATCAAAATGGAAATCATGATTGGTGGGTTCTTTATTGAATATCTTTTTAGATGACCAATGCAAGATGACAAGTTATTACCTATCTTAACTTATCTTGAGAATTGAGGTATAACCGGTCAGAGCCTATAATATGTAGCATGTTGTAATCGGTCATAAGCTACTTTGTGAAGCATGGTGTAACCCGTCACAAGTTATATGGGGAAGCTAGTTGTAATCGGTCACAAGCTACCTTTTGGAAGCAAGGTATAACAGATCACAAGATAATTTGGGAAGTTAGTTATAATCGGCCACAATCTACTTTGGGTACCAAGATGTCTTAGGTCATAATCTAACTCGGGAAGTAAGGTGTAACTGACACAAGCTACCGCTGGGAAGCATGGTGTAACTGGTCACAACCTAGTTTGGGAAGCATGGTATAACCGGTCATAACTTACATTATGAGTCATGGTAGAACCGATCCCAAGGAGCAAATATGAGTTTCCAATATTCACATATCTCTTTATGTTTTTTGTGAAGCTTGGAATTAGGGTTTGCTGAGAAACTTCTAGATGTAGACATTATTTCAACATGTACATAAATCTTATCATTAATTGTTTAAAGATATTCCTTATACTCAAGGTGATCCCGAACCGAAATATTGAAAAGCATTTAATTATGATTTTCATAATATATGTTTTAATTACCAGCAATTAAAGCATATCATCTGGAAAATATTATTAGTTAATGTGCTACACTAATAATAGAAGTTTTCTAAGGGAGATTTCGGAAATATGGTTTGGTGATTATTAGAAATAGGAAAACCGAAATTAGGTACTTTAATGAATATCTTGAGAATATTTTCGGTTTTGGAATTTCCTTGTTGTCCGAACAACCTTGGTATATAAATACTTGAGTTTGCATTTCTTGCAAACTATCTAAGATCCAGGAAAACTTCAATCGTGTTGTTTCTGTGGAGACATCTATCTAGAGAGGAAAGTACCCTAATTAGGTGAAACCTCTTACGACCGCTAGTTTAGAGACTTCGGTGGGATCAAGAAGCTATACGAATACCGTTGGTGAGAATAGATAATTGCATTGTTATTTTAGTTTTCGATTATGAATTTGATTGACTAACAAATTTTCAAACTTTGACTGCACCAAGTTTGTTTATTCTTGAGAACCTTTTATTCTGATATAAGCTCACTCAAACTAGATCAAAGTATCTACGAGATATTTGGAACCATTTTCGGATCTAAAGACATCTTGTGATAATTCATAGTTAACAAACTCTGTTTTGTGTAGGATTGATCACAAGAGGATTCAAGTTGTGTTGTGCAGGTTATTAAGAAGACAATCGAAGATTTGAAGACGAAGAAGATTTTCTTATTAGTTTTCGTATCTTGTGAATTTAGTGCACAAACCTTGATCGGCTGGGATCCAACTACAATCGTGTTTATCCTTGATAAACTTGATTGGCTAGTTGCGGGAGATCGACATCACTTTATACTTACTTTTTAATTTCTATATCGATTGATTGCAAATTTATAAACTGGTTATATTTCGGTAATCAAAGTTTAGATTGGTCTAACCAGACAAAGGAGTTTATTAGATTAAACGGAAGATCCTTTGTCAACGACTAAAATATCTTATTACCAAAGATTGAATAGATTGGTTACCAAACAACTTTATCCTTTATTGTTTGGAATACGATAAAAAGGATTGGTGATTCACGTGCGTAATTCTAGAAGTCGAGGGTGCAGGGAAACTGAGGAAACTAAATTAGCTAGGCGTAGTCTACTTGGTCTCAACTATACGAAGTTGGTATTAGATTTTGTATAGCGGCTTAATTCTGAGAGTATTCAAAACTGGACTAGGTCCCGGGGGTTTTCTGCATTTGAGGTTTCCTCATTAACAAAATATTTTTGTGTCATTTACTTTATTTCTGCATTATAATTGTTATTATAATTAAATAAATTACACACGTACGTTAATCCTAGTCACTTGATATTGAACATATAGTGTTTCGGTTTAATACCGTACCTATTATCAAGTGAACACTTTGTTGTTGTATTGTCTCGATCTCGTATCCATAGACGATCACACAAAGTGTATACAATAGTTGTTGTATTGTCTCGACTTTGTTCATAGACGATCACACTTGGTATCGGACTTATAGGTGGACATTTAAAAGATTGTGGTGTATTTGGGTACCCTCATCTTTTCAAATATTAAATCTGATAGACTATGTTTAAGTTTTGAGAACCGAAAGTATGGGGGAATAGATCTGTAAAAAATGGAATCTATAGAGCAAGATACAAAGACTGATTTAAAATGAGGGATTAATATCCAGTAGTGGATGATACTAATGAAAACAAAACTGAGAATAAGAAGCGGAGAGAATGTGGAATCAGCATCCTTTTATGTACTTCTCAAACCCACCACCAAAGAATCAATTCCATTGGATCCGACTAGTTAAGTAAGGAACATAAGGTCATCAGTCATCTAATTTTTAATCGTATATTCCCTTCATGGATAAATATTTTCCCTGGTATACTCAAAATGATCGATATCTTTCCCAAATTACCGATGAACATTTGAGCGCACACTTGCAATAATTTGATCGATTTTAGGATTATCCCATACTTACATAATTGTCAGATTTCTCTTGGCGCCAAGTAAGCAAAGATACACTTGATATTAAGAGTTTTTTAAAATTACGACCGAATTTTATTTGCGCTAGAAAATCGGTAAAATATCTTTGGTTAAACCCTGAGTTTGCTAAGGTCATATATATAAGACCCAACGATAAGTTTCTAGATGATCTAGCAACGTGAGATCATTTTTTTTTTCTTCTAATTTCAGCTTGTATTAAGTACCCGCCAAACCATAAAATCAGAATATGAAGTTAAAAAGTTATTGTTGAGTTGCTGATCTGGCCAGATACTCGGTTTCCATGAACTAACTATTGCTAAGAATTGCAGGTGAAAGTTTTATATGCATGGATCCGATGACAAGAACAATGGTGGTGAAGGTGCCAAGTACACCATAATCTTTTCGTATCAACCTATTATAGATACACCTTTTGTAATCTTGTAGAAACAATAACTCTCAAAAGATTACTTCAACAAGATGTAACATGGTATATAGCTTAAGTTCGTGACCGAACCAATCTATGGAATCGTACCAAGTTTGATTAACATACAAGTGTTTTTACTTTAATTATAATGATAAGTAATATAACGCGGAGGTAAAATAAATCGCAATACACAAAAGATTTTGTTATCGAGGAAAACCGCAAGGCAGAAATACTTGGATCTAGTCAAGTATTGAATACTCACATAATTAAGCTTCTATATAAGTTGATTACCGCAACTTCGTATAGTTGGGGCCAAGTAAACTACTTCTAGTTACTAAGTTTTTCAGTATCCCGTGCCTACAACCAATTTGGTCTACGCACATGAGTCTCAAGATAGAGTCCACTATCTCAAGTTGCTTCACCAGATGTGAAGACTTCTATTATCTCAAATCCTTTGGATCATAACTCGAAATTATAAAAGTACTAACCTATTTCATTAACCACATAACTGTGTATCGTCCAAACTTAGGTAGATTGGAGATATACTTGAGCATAAAGGATCTTCCGTTTAATCAATATAAACTCCTTTAGTCAAGAGATCAATACCAAGAGAAAGATCAATAAAAATAATCTATCACAATCAGCAAGATCTGGTCAAGCAATTCCACGAGGAAAAGCAACTAACCGATTATTGATGGTACATTTTTGGAAAAGGCTAAAATCGTAACTTTACATATTCCTGATCCAGTAGTCATACGAATATTAAGACTTATGTCTCTTATTAAAGCATGAAAACTCATGCCACGATGATCTCTCGATTGAGTGTACCGCCTCTTAGAACATCCCTAAGAACCTCTGATCAGTGTATTGTCTCTCAGAGCATACATATGCAGTCTCTCTCAAGTATAAATACAACAAGGTTGTTTGGACAACAAGAAAATTCCAAACTCAAAAATATTCTCAAGATATTATCATTAACCTGAACAAACTTAGACCCATCGTCAATCAGAGAAATAGAAAGTGAAAGCCAAGGAAACATCCCCGGCTGCTGATCCTGAAGTCTCTACAATTCACGTGGTGGATGATGATGAAGTCCACAAAGCTGCAGACAACCCACTGGCGAAGGAGCCGTCCATTTTCATCACTCGTGAAGAATTGGAACGCCTCTTGGAGAACCGTGGAAAAGATAAGACGTCATATGTCCACCGTCACCAACCTCCATACTCTGCCGCTACACAAAGGATTCCTCTGCCAAAAGGTTATACCTATCCAACATTTACCCTTTATGATGGAACGGGCAATGCTCGAGAGCGTGTCTCTCGGTTTCTAGAATCACTGGGTGAGCATGAGCACAACCACGTAGTCCGTCTTAAGTAATTTTCAAAGTCTCGACAGTAGAGCATACACAGTACAACAACATCGCACTGGGAAGTATCACTAGTTGGGGAGAGATGATTAATGCTTTCTACAGAAAGTATTTCTTCGTTTCAGAGCAAGTCACTCTCTTTGATCTAGGAAGGATGTTTCAAAGGAGCAATGAACATCCCAATGACTATGTGAAAAGGTTCAGAGTCCAAGCTTTGGACTGTCATGATCCGAACATCACAGAGCAACAACTTGTAGATTTGTTCATCAACGGAATGATCCCGGTCTTCAGAGCTTTACTGGAAAATCTCCGATTCCGCACCTTTCGTAACTTCATGAAGCGACTAAGAGATCGGAACTCATCGCACTTTCTTCGAAAAAACAAAAGCTACAAAAGCTGAGGAACCACGACAAACTCGATGTAGTAGGCGTTTGATCAACAAACAGTACAACCTCCAACCTTCCACAAATGTTGTTGCAAAAGGGAGCAAACGGAAAGCCGAGCCACAACACAAGCACGCTTCCTCTGCTCATCCGAAAGCACCAAGGAAGGATAATCAAACCCGGGATGTACAGGCTCCAACCCAGCGTGCAAGAACCGACCAAACAGAACCTGATTTCCCTTTTCCCATTGAAGAGGTGATTGAACTACTTGAGGTCTGGATCCAAGACGGGGAAATCAAGATACCATATGTCAGAAAAGAACCAAATGAAGAAGAAATGGAAAATCCTCGGTACTGTCGTTTTTATAGATTCGTCAATCATCCCACAAGCGACTGTAGGACTTTGAAGCGCATCTTCAAAGAAAAAGTCGAATCAGGGGAGCTTAACTTGGGGACTGAAGGAGTACACAGAGACCCTCTCCCAGTGAGAACCTTCACTCTCTTTGAACCACCTGTCAAGGAAGCAGTTCAATCCTTAATCGAGCATGTATGTGAATTGTTATACTTATCAAAGGCTCAAAGGAAGGACATGTTTGCTGCATTGAATCACATCGTGTCAGGGAAACGTTTATCAATTCAAGAGACACTCCCTGAGCCTCCAGTAACAGACAAGGAGATGTATGACTGGGGACTTCTCACCACAGTCCATCTCAAAGGAAACGAATTCAAGTGAGCGTTGATTGATGTTGGCACTGCTGTCAATGTCATCCCTTTGAAAACTCCGAGAGCTGCTGGTGTCACTCGACAATAAGCTATTCATGCTCCAATCTCAACCATGGATCATGAAGGGACACCCAGAGATGCTTATGGCTACAGTCCTCTCAAGATGAAGGTAAACTCGACCTGGATAGAAACCAAATTTTACATAATCCGAAAAGATCCAGGATATGATATGATCATCGGACGTACGTGGATTCATGTTGAAATGGTAACTCCAACACCTTCAATTGCACATTTCTCTGTGGAAGAAAGCTCCGATTCGTAAGAAATAGAGGGTACTCCATCGTTCGAGCATCTGAAAGAAGTCAAAGCCTTGATGGAGCTAACACAAAAACCTGAAGAAAATGTGCATGCTTTCATCAAAAGGTTCCGCACTCAGGCAAGGCTTATTCCCCCTCATGCGTTTATATTATCAATTTTCAAACATGTTGCTCTGGTCCGGGGTTTCACTCCACCAACAACTTAGCTATTGAAAAATGCTATGAATGGATAACCTCACTCAACAATATTTCATTAAGTGGTTGGACACGAAGCCTCTCCGAGTTGAGCATCTCACTGATACAGGCATTGCTGAAATAATGACTGAACACAATAAGCAGTATCCTAGATATTATCCCTTGCACGAGTGTCCATATGTGCCGCAAGATTGTAAGGCTCCACAAACATGGAATCCCACTGTACGAGGAGTTCCGAACCAACAGAAGATATTCTGGGTGCAGACTATCAACTCTAACAAGTTCCATGAAGGAGATTTAGTTCTCAAAGCAACTACGCGTAATCTTCATTCGACAAGGAACTCCAACTGGGAAGGACCTTTCATGATATCTAAGTCTGTTGCCGGTGGATATTACAGATTAATCAACATGGATGGGAAGGAAAACGTGGCAGTAATACACGAGACTTGGCTCAAAGCATTTGATACCTAAGATATTGGATCTTTGAGGTATTGGGGTTCAAGGCACGAACGCCAAAAATATCTAAATTTGGCATTTGGGATTTTCTTTCACTGTATTTCAATTTCCTCCAAAATGTTTGCAATACTCGCATTCAGAAATTTGAGTTCAGCAATTTATCAAAGTTCAGTTTACTTAAAGAAAATCTCTATCAAATCCAAAAGAAAATCCTCAATCATCTACTTATCCAAAACCAATCAAAAATCAAAGCTAAAAAATAATAATAATAAAACCTCACATCTTTCAGAAGTTCAAAAGTTCAAGAGATCATGGAAAGGAAATCAAAGAAAATCAGAAAAGTAAGAATTTTGCTCCTCTGCATCCTTCAAGACTTGTAAAGACGCCTTCTCCATCTCCAGCTCTTCAGTCAACCTAACAATCTTATCTTCCTTCTCCATCACAACATCATTGGGAAAGGGTATGTTATTCTCGTATGAATCCTTGATAGCATTTATCTTCTTACTGTTAGAGCACTGCTCGGTCGAACTCGCAAGCGTTGTTATCTCAAGCTTGTTTGTCAAGTTTAGTTGATCAAAACTATATACTTGATTTCTAGTCTACTTATAGATAAGTCTCGGACTAGGATAGAAAGTGTAGTTGAGCTCTAGACTCCACGACGATCATCATACAAAGACGAAGAACTACTCAAGGAACTGGTGGAACTTCATCGACAAAAAGGTATGTGGAGACTTGAACTTATCTATCACTCAAAAGTCTATCTACTCTATCTCCTATCTTGAGACAAAAGTAGTATTGCTATATAGACTTCGATTGTACACATTTGCTATTTCGAGCCGAGTTTATCTCGCTTATCTATTTCTCGAAATATGTGTTGGTAAGCTTTCGCTTTGGCCAAGTTCATCTTTACAAGTCAAGAAAGTCATGTTGATTATTTCAATATCTTGAAAATCGCTTTGATGAAGAATAGTGTGTGAGTAACCTCTATTTAACATCCTCTAAGAATGTTTCAATGATTGAAATGAGAGCTTAGAATATATAACCATGGTTGGATATAAACATTGTGTGATAACTCATACGTGTGTAAGTCCATAATCCTTGAACCAAAGTATGCGTACTGCCGCTTGCTCAAGGATAATTCCGAACTAAAGTCCGCGTGCATGTACGCGCATCTTGTCGGAAGATAACGTCCCGTGAATTTTTGGTGGAGTTTGTGAACTGAAAACAAAATTAATCCGGGTGCTTAAGTATGCGTACCGGTATGCATACTTGAGTGGGTTATTTTCTAAAAACGATTTATTTGTGAACTTAAACTTATATAAACTAAGGAATGCATATTTGCAAACCGTGGCTATAAAGTTCATGAATTGATTCGAGTGAATCAAAATCGTTTTTGCTTCGATTGTGTCTTGTATACTTCTATGAGATCTAAGCAATTGAACAACTCTCTAACTAGTTCTTTTGAGTCATTTGAACTAGTTATGGTGAAGATGAATATGGTTGATATGAAATTAATCATATGGCTAACCATTTGGTTAACTACTATTGAACCAAATAGGTGTACACGTTTAGGTACGGTTACACAAACCTAAATGAACGTGCATTTCATTTGTGTATAACAAGCTAAGTTCGATCTAACGGTTGAAAGATATTAGCACAGAATCTAATCGGGTTTTCATCTAACGGTGAATATTGAATGCTTTGTTACCAAGGTAACTTAGATTGCAAACCCTGATTTGGAAGACTATATAAATGAGAACTCTAGCAACTGGGAAACCTAATCCCCACACCTCCTGCGTGATACTAGTTGTATAAGCTATAGTGGATTCTCCTTTAACCTTAGGTTTCTACCGAGACCTTGTAGGTTAACGACTTGAAGACTTCATTAGAATTGTGATGCCAGACCCAACTATTTTTTATGTAGTTGCGTGGTTTGATCTTTCTGTTTCTTTCGTATTTGAGTACAATCGTAAGATTGGCTTGAGATTAATTTCTCCGATAGGCAAGATAGAAAAGTAATCACAAACACCTTCGTCTCATCGTTTGTGATTCCACAATATCTTGTTTCGCTAGTCAATTAAGATTATTGTGAGGTGATTGATAATTCAAGGTTGTTCTTCGGGAATATAAGTCCGGGTTATCAATTGGTTCATGTTCACCTTGATTTATCAAAAGACGGAACAAAACTCGTAGGTATTTCTGTGGGAGATAGATTTATCTATTCCTGTAAAATTTTCTGTGTGATACAGATTTGTTTATTAAAGTCTTCAACTTTGGGTCATAGCAACTCTTAGTTGTGGGTGAGATCAGCTAATGGAATCAAGTACGTAGTATCCTGCTAGGATCAGAGACGTAAGAAGCGCAACTGTACCTTGGATCAGTGTGAGATTTATTGGGGTTAAACTACAGTCCAGATCGAAGTTAGTTTGTAGTAGGCTAGTGTCTGTAGCGGCTTAATACAATGCGTGTTCAATCTAGACTAGGTCCTGGTATTTTTCTGCATTTGCGGTTTTCTCGTTAACAAAACTTCTGGTGTCTGTGTTATTTCTTTTCCGCATTATATTTTTTTATATAATTGAAATATCATAGGTTGTGCGTTGAATCGATCAATTGGAAAATACGACCTTTGGTTGTTGATTGAAATTGATTGATCCTTGAACATTGGTCTTTGGTACCGTTCAAGTTAATTTCTCTTGTATTCAATTATACTCGCAGATTTCTATTTGCTTGAGTAAGTATAGAATCGAGAAATTGAGATATAACTCTTTGATATAATTTTTATTAATATTGAGTCTGAATGTCTAGTTGATTCTCTTAAAAGTATATTAGAGTTAGTCCATACAGATTGCTAAGCGAATTATTGGATGAGGTTGTTGTACCCCTACTTTTTCAATAAGCTAGAGTCGATTCTCCTTTAACCTTAGGTTTCTACCGAGACCCTGTAGGTTAACGACTTGAAGACTTCATTGAGATTGTGAAACCATAACCAACTATTTTCTCTGTAGTTGCGTGATCTGATCTTGATATTTCTATCGTATTTGAGTACAATCGTAAGATTGCCTTGAGATAAATTTCTCCGATAGGCAAGATAAAAAAGTAATCACAAACACCATCGTCTCATCGTTTGTGATTCCACAATATCTTATTTCGCTAGTCGATTAAGATTATTGTGAGGTGATTTATAATTCTAGGCTGTTCTTAGGGAATATAAGTCCGGGTTATCAATTGGTTCCTGTTCACCTTGATTTATCAAAAGACGGAACAAAACTCGTAGGTATTTCTGTGGGAGACAAATTTATCTATTCACGTAGACTTTTCTGTATGATACATATTTGTTTATTAAAGTCTTCGACTTTGGGTCGTAGCAACTCTTAGTTGTGGGTGAGACCAGCTAAGGGAATCAAGTGCGTAGTATCATGTTGGGATCAGAGACGTAAGGAGCGCAACTGTACCTTGGATCGGTGTGAGATTGATTGGGGTTCAACTACAGTCCAGATCAAAGTTAGGTTGTAGTAGGCTAGTGTTTGTAGCGGCTGAATACATTGTGTGTTCAATCTGGACTAGGTCCCGAGGTTTTTCTGCATTTGTGGTTTCCTCGTTAACAAAACTTATGGTGTCTGTGTTATTTCTTTTCCGCATTATATTTTGTTATATAATTGAAATATCATAGGTTGTGCATTGAATCAATCAATTGGGAAATCCAACCTTTGGTTGTTGATTGAAATTGATTGATCCTTGAACATTGGTCTTTGGTACCGTTCAAGTTAATTTCTCTTGTATTCAATTAGACTCGCAGATTTCTATTTGCTTGAGTAAGTATAGAATCGAGAAATTGAGATATAACTCTTTGATATACTTTTTATTAAGATTGAGTCTGACTGTCTAGTTGATTCTCTTAAAAGTATATTATAGTTAGTCCTTACAGATTGCTAAGCGAATTATTGGATGAGGTTGTTATACCCTCACTTTTTCAATAAGCTAGAGTTGATTCTCCTTTAACCTTAGGTTTCTACCGAGACCCTTTAGGTTAACGACTTGAAGACTTCATTGGGATTGTGAAGCCAGACCCAACTAATTTCTCTGTAGCTGCGTGATCTGATCTTGCTGCTTCTATCCAATTTGAGTACAATCGTAAGATTACCTTGAGATTAATTTCTCCGATAGGCAAGATAGAAAAGTAATCACAAACACCTTCGTCTCATCGTTTGTGATTCCACAATATCTTGTTTCGCTAGTCGATTAAGATTATTGTGAGGTGATTGATAATTCTAGGTTGTTCTTCGGGAATATAAGTCCGGGTTATCAATTGGTTCCTGTTCACCTTGATTTATCAAAAGACGGAACAAAACTTGTAGGTATTTTTGTGGGAGACAGATTTATCTTTTCATGTAGACTTTTTTGTATGATACAGATTTGTTATTAAAGTCTTCGACTTTGGGTCGTAGCAACTCTTAGTTGTGGGTGAGATCGTCTAAGGGAATCAAGTGTGTCGTATCCTGCTGGGATCAGAGACGTAAGGAGCGCAACTGTACCTTGGATCAGTGTGAGATTGATTGGGGTTCAACTACGATCCATATTAAAGTTAGTTTGTAGTAGGCTAGTATACGTAGCGGCTTAATAAAATGTGTGTTCAATCTGGACTAGGTCCCGGGGTTTTTCTGCATTTGCGGTTTCCTCATTAACAAAACTTATGGTATCTGTGTTATTTATTTTCCGCATTAGATTTTGTTATATAATTGAAATATCAAAGGTTGTGCGTTGAATCGATCAATTGGGAAATTCGACCTTTGGTTGTTGATTGAAATTGATTGATCCTTGGACATTGGTCTTTGGTACCGTTCAAGTTAATTTCTCTTGTATTCAATTAGACTCGCAGATTTCTATTTGCTTGAGTAAGTATAAAATCGAGAAATTGAGATATACCTCTTTGAAATACTTTTTATTAAGATTGAGTCTGACTGTCTAGTTGATTCTCTTAAAAGTATATTAGAGTTAGTCCATACAGATTGCTAAGCGAATTATTGGATGAGGTTTTTGTACCCCCACTTTTTCAATAAGTTAGAGTCGATTCTCCTTTAACCTTAGGTTTCTACCGAGACCCTGTAAGTTAACGACTTGCGGCTTAATACAGTGTGTGTTCAATCTGGACTAAGTCCCGGGGTTTTTCTGTATTTTCGGTTTCCTTGCTAAAAAAACTTCTGGTGTTTTTGTTATTTCTTTTCCGCATTATATTTTTTTATATAATTGAAATATCACAGGTTGTGCGTTGAATCGATCAATTGGGAAATCCGACCTTTGGTTGTTGATTGAAATTGATTGGTCCTTGAACATTGGTCTTTGGTAGCGTTCAATTTAATTTCTCTTGTATTCAATTAGACTCGCAGATTTATATTTGCTTGATTAAGTATTGAATCGAGAAATTGAGATATAACTCTTTGATATACTTTTTATTAAGATTGAGTTTGACTGTCTAGTTGATTCTTTTAAAAGTATATTAGAGTTAGTCCATACAAATTTCTAAGAGAATTATTGGGTGAGGTTGTTGTACCCCCACTTTTTCAATAAGCTAGAGTCGATTCTCCTTTAACCCTAAGTTTCTACCGAGACCCTATAGGTTAACGACTTGAAGACTTCATTGGGATTGTGAAACCATAACCAACTATTTTCTCTGTAGTTGCGTGATCGATCTTGATATTTCTATCGTATTTGAGTACAATCGTAAGATTGGCTTGAGATTAATTTTTCCGATAGGCAAGATAAAAGTAATCACAAACACCTTCGTCTCATTGTTTGTGATTCTATAATATCTTGTTTCACTAGTCGAATAAGATTATTGTGAGGTGATTGATAATTCTAGGTTGTTCTTCGGGAATATAAGTCGGGTTATCAATTGGTTCCTGTTCACCTTGATTTATCAAAAGACGGAACAAAACTCGTAGGTATTTCTGTGGGAGACAAATTTATCTATTCACGTAGACTTTTCTGTATGATACATATTTGTTTATTAAAGTCTTCGACTTTGGGTCGTAGCAACTCTTAGTTGTGGGTGAGACCAGCTAAGGGAATCAAGTGCGTGGTATCCTATTGGTATCAGAGACGTAAGGAGCGCAACTGTACCTTGGATCAGTGTGAGATTGATTGGGGTTCAACTACAGTCCATACCGAAGTTAGTTTGTAGTAGGCTAGTGTCTGTAGCGGCTTAATAAAATGTGTGTTCAATCTGGACTAGGTCCCGTGGTTTTTCTGCATTTGCGGTTTCCTCGTCAACAAAACTTATGGTGTCTGTGTTATTTCTTTTCCGCATTATATTTTGTTATATAATTAAAATATCACAGGTTGTGCGTTGAATCAATCAATTGGGAAATCGACCTTTGGTTGTTGATTGAAATTGATTGATCCTTGAACATTGGTCTTTGGTACATTGTTCAAGTTAATTTCTCTTGTATTCAATTAGACTGCAGATTTCTATTTGCTTGAGTAAGTATTGAATCGAGAAATTGAGATATAACTCTTTGATATACTTTTTATTTAGATTGAGTCTGACTGTCTAGTTGATTCTATTAAAAGTATATTCGAGTTAGTCCATACAGATTGCTAAGCGAATTATTGGGTGAGGTTGTTGTACCCCCACTTTCACTTACGAAGCCACTTCACGTTGAAGCCGAGTCTTTCAGAATTATCCAAGTTTAACTCCCAATCAAAGTGTACATCTTGAGTAACAATATTTCTAGCCCTGGTGCATATATCATTTATAACATGCAAGATAACACCTACTTTCATTGTCAAAGAATAGGCACGTTTAGGGTCTTTGGTAATGATGATGTGACCAAACTTCTTCCATATCTTCTCGTACAAGCCTGCATATCCATTAGGAACGCTAATCCGCCAACTAGTTCGTGGTATGGGAGTAATTCACCAAATGGAGGTTCGAAAGCAACTCCTGCACTAGGGTATTCATGCACCACTATACGAGTCTCCACCATTGGAACAGTCTCGTCTATCTCAAGAGCAGTCTTCCATCTATGGGGCGGTTTCTTCTATTATTGGAGCAGCTTCTTGTATCTCCATCGATGGATCATGATCAGTTTGGTTTATCACAGTTTCTTCCATACGAGGCGTGGTTTCTTCTATCTCTGGAGTAATGGCGATCTGAGCCTCATTTTCCTTACTAGATTCAATAACGAACTCTTCATGATCTTGAGGTGCAGAAATGGTTGTGTTGCCACTTTGATTCATAATGCCGCTCGTACCGTCATCATCAACTCGGTTATTCTCAACTTCGTCATTTGGCACCTAATATGATGAATACATGAGATTAGAGCACTCCAAGCATGAAAAGCAAGGTTAATCGTAAATTCAGGATGTAAGTGGTCTAACATCATCAAATTTCATCATTATGCATTCACAACATGAGCAAATAGCTTGAAAGTCATAAAAACACTTTTTACAACAAGCTCGTCTGAAGATATTTTACACTTCCCTGTATAAGACGACGAACTGGGAGCAATTGGTAACGAATCTAAGGTTGACTTATATACCATTCTCTTCGTATGGATGTTCTTAACAACATATCAAAATTTCATAACAATTGGATAAACGAGCAAAGAGATGTGGCCAAAACATTGAACTACATAACAGCTGGAAAATTTCTGGAAATCTCCTGGAAGTTTACTGCTTCATCTATTTAGACCTCTAAACGTGCTCAAAACTCAAAACAATTATTGAATAAAGCTTGGAAATTTCCTGGGCATAATAAAACTGGGGTAGACCGTAAAAATCCGACATCGGACGAAGATTCTACAACATTTTTACTAAAGGGATGAATTCTGGATTTTATGGTGGCGTATTTCGGCAAAACTTTTCATGTATTCACATGGATTCTCATTCATTCATTCACAAATCAACAATTTTATGCTTCTATTAATCAAATACAAGAGAAATACTTACTTGGCTGGTCCCCGGAGCATTCAAAGAGACAGAATCGCCTGTATCAACATTAGGAGCATTATTGTTCTCATTCGGTCTTGAGTTCTGGGAATCTTCTTTGTCACAATCTTCCGAAGATGAATGAGCATCACCAGTATTCTCCACATCCATGGGAATATCCTCCTGGATGTATTCAAAATAATTAGTATTTTATTCACAATGTATCATAACTGGTCGTGTGAAGGGATACTTACATCAACCTCTTCTTCAACACTCGAGTCAGAAACTGCTTTCCCAGTAGCATTGAATTAAAGACCATCGATACATGACGGAGCAAATTTCTGTAACGAAGTAACGAACATCGGTTTTGTAATCCTAATTACACGGATAAGAAGAAGTCATGGCAAAAGAAGTATTGACAACTCACCAAAGAAACAATTGGGGACTTTATGGTATTAGGCAACATCTTATAATTTTTACTCCTGCCTTCTCCGCTGTGAATAATTGCTTCCGTTTCCGAGAAGTCTACATCGATTCGAGGTCTCATGATACAACCATCCTGTGAAAAAACTGATGAAATAATCAAAATACAATTATCATGGCTTTATGAAGATTACAAAAAGGATACATACTTGTGATCTCCCTGGAAGTGTCTTTCTTTTATCACCGCCAGAGAGATACTTCAGTCTTGGTCGAGTAGAAATCATCTCAGCAGAAGGAGGATCTTTCACCAAAGGCTGAACAGCCATCACGAAGTCATGTAAACGCTCAAGTTGTTGATCCCAAAAGTCTATGTAACCTGGAGTTACATATGTAATTCGGTCAGAGCAAGGGAACCAGTAATTGCTTCCTTCCACATGTGTATGGTCTAAAAGTGTCTTAAGTTGTTCAACCGATGGTTTCCTCCTTCGAAAAGTCGGAACACACTGATCCATACCCATTTGTCGAGCTGCTCTATCGATGTTGTATTCTTCCACTGAAAAGTCTCCGTATGTTATTGATACTAAATAACCAGGAGTGCAACTCAGCATAAAAGATCTCTCGCCATCACTCAGATTTGCACCAGATTTCAAAGTGATACTTTCTCCAGCATTGAAAGTTCTCAATTGAGAAATATAAGAAGGAATTGACACCCATGGGCGAAAATTGAACTCAGACTCATTGTCTAACACATCGACGAGGTGTGCCTTGAGTCGGGGCTGTTTTGTAGACCAGCGCATAATTCTGGCATTATCCCTCTCAAAGAAAACATGACGAGCATCAACATTCGGTTCTTGTACAATATTACGAGGAATGGGTGCATAATTTTTTGAAGCGTTCCCACATTAAAGCTTGGAGAAACATCGTATTAGCATAACATTCAACCTTCATAAAGCTGTTAGAGATGCTGGAGTCTATAACCAAGGAGTCTAAGTTGGAGTATAAAGAACCCAAGAATAGACTACCGATTGGAAGTTGCTCACCTTGGGCCATCTTAATAGCAAAGTGAATCACGAACGGCTTCAACAAATTTCCACTATCTTCAAATACATCTCTGGACAACCATAAACACAAGAAAGCAGCGATAGACAACGTACCATCAACAGGCCTTCCAGGAGCATTATCTCACGGCCACCAGTGTGTCAACCAGTGAGCATAACAACATTTGCTGGATACTTTATTAATTTCCTCCATTTTGGCTGTCAATATGTTAGAGATTGCCATCTCCTCTGCCGAAAGACTTTCGGGAAGATTGCCTGTGATTGGGAGATGCAACAAAGCAACAACATCCTCTAAAGTGATGGTAAACTCTCCCCATCTGCATATGAAAGTGTTTATGGGTGAAAACTATTTCCCGGGTTTTGGTAATTTGGGGTCTGTAGATGAGAAATGAGTCTAAACCTTAAACAAATGCACTACACGGTAGTGCTTGTAGATTCGAGAAATCAATCTGTGCAAATCCGGCCTAAACCAAGAAATGGCCATTCCAGACTTGTTTCGGTCACAAAGTAAAGGAGATGGGGTTGATCTTAGGGAGGGAAGCGAAGAAGGTGTTGAGATTGTGAAGGTGTTGGCTATGTATGACTTGTATCGGAAAGTCGAATCGCTTGCAGGATGTAAGCTATCTCGATTCCGGTGATTGAATACGATGGTATCAACACATGCCTCGTTGTCCGGACTTGTTCTTGTCGTTTGGAAATAGGAGGAGAACCTATTTATACAAGTCATTTGAGCCTTATTCACGTCTCACATGGGAAGTGGAGGAAGTGGAGTGATGGAGTAGTGGAGTTGTGTGTTAGTGTTACACGACCGTCTTGCCCACTTCTCCCGTCATCTCTAACCGTCCATGACTTCCCCGACACCTTCTTATGATGGCGCATTGCACGCTGCACGCTGTAAACCGCCAGACCAATACCCCAGTATGTATCCCCCAGTTTGTGACATGATTGATGTCTCGAGTGTGTGGATCGTGGGACCCACAGAAAGTAGCATGTAATGCTAGACTAAATAATTTAGTTATTTAGGAAGTCGATACTTGTGAAGTATCGTGTGTATTCTATGCAGGTATTGCATCATGGTGTGGTAAAGTGACGGGTGGTGATCACCATGACGCCTCACTGACCAATTAACTCCTGACCAGGTTGTATAATCAAGCCGGTGAAGTTGGACGGACGAGATGATCTTTGAGACACTCATCTCACGACCGTTGATGGAATTAGGGTTTTTGAAGAGGTGCGCAAGCATCACTCTTCAGCTTGGTCGAATCCAAGCTTGGGATACAATTTTGACAGGGCGGATCGTGCATGTGTGTAGACAACATGACGGTGTAGGCGCCTATATCTCATTGTCTCGTTAAAGTGTGATCTGGGCCACTCAATTTATCCGGCGAAGTTGAGTGGTCGAGATCAATTTGCAACAGAAATTTGGTGCCGCAAAAGCCGCGCATCATGTCAATTTTGGGCGCGCGTTCCAAGACGACCAAGCTTGGTCGATCTTGGCCGATCAGCCCGGCGTGCATACGGTGGGGTGATGTATATACCTGTACTTCATCGTCCCATAGAAACGTGATATAAGCCACTCAATTTGTCCCAGAAACTTGAGCGGTCGAGATCGGTTGCGGTTGGGAAGTGTGACCACGCCTAGCTTGGGCGCGCGAATCAAGGTGTCTGACCAAGTTTGGTCTTGGCCGATCGGGTGTGGAGATAGGTGGGCCCACAATGATCGTGTTGATACTTACAGGACTCCTTAGTCTATTTTTGGACCCTTCATTCGCAAGGTGAGAAAATGGACGTTGTGATCGCGACAAAAACCCTAATTAGGTTTTGCCGGCCGTGTGTCATACCCAGTTGGGGCGCATGAATCAAGACGACCAACCATAGTTGGTCCCGACCGATCGATCGAGGTATGTAGGCGGGCCCTCGGTGTTTGTGTTGACATGCTCTCGGGGCTCTTTGAATCTACATCTACACCCTCCATGTATGCCTGCGAAGATGGATGGTTGAGATCCATTTTTGTGATACATGTAATGTGCCGCAAACCCTAATTTAGGGTTTTTTCGTCCATCTTGCTCCGGTTTGGACGGTTTGGCAAGGAGACCGACCATGCGGGCCGCGTTGGGTCGGTAGTGAATGTTCCAATACCGCTTGGGGTCATGGATTCAATCTAAGCCATCCAATCATGCTAGTGAAGTTGGATGGTCGTGATCGCTTTCGAGACCGATATGGTCCGCCCAGTTCAAATGTGCTCAATCGGGTTAGTATAACACACCGAGAGTTGTAGCCTCAGTATGGGTATTTCGTACATGCTTCATTATTAATGCTTGGAGATTCGTGTTGCTCACGAGAACAACACTAAGTCGTCATGCCGCACCAGTAATGAGTACATGAAATACGAGGCCGGTAAATTCATTGGGTATATGGGATTGTTGCTACATGCTCCAACCCGGATGAATTTGTGTATTTAATTCACAGAATGCTGGGAATGTTGCCACATGCTCCATTCTAGGTGAATTAGTAAAGTGAAGAAGTATTCATCACTTATTAATGGCTTTATCTTTTGCAAGATGTTAGCGTATAATTTTGGCCCTTTACAATTTTAGCCTTATGAAAATCCACCATCAATATTAAGTCCCTCGCTTAGCGCATAATGGATACGCTATTGTGGGGTAGGCATAAGATGGTGACAAGTTTGTATACTGTAAATGACTAAGCTAAGGTGAATATACATTTACCGTATAGGTCGACATCGTCGGTGTTGTCCAGAACCGGTCTGGCCCCGATTAGGATGATGGAGGGAGCAGACTTGATCTCGCGAGTCACTTTGGGTTTCTCTCCGTATTATCCGGATAGATCTCGGCCCATTTCTTGGACTAGGCGCACTCCCCTTCGTTACACGTGACAGCCTTTCTCGATATATCCGATAAGCATCATTGATCGCTATCTTGAATCGGTAGCCTTTATAGGTGGCAAGTAGAGACTCCTTTTCTCCTGGGATTCTGTTGACTTGCTAGATTATAAAGAAAAATTCTAAGGATTCTTCTCATCACATAGTCGTTCCTTTTGTATCTCAGGTATTGCTCCATACTCATCTGATCTTTTGATTGACTGATGATGATACACATATTTTTGTGTGCCTATAACTTGTTTTTTTCTTTGCAGCCTATCATGGAAGCAACGGGCGATAATTATTCTGTAACTTCTCCAGAAGAGAGTTTTTAAGTTGACAAACCTGAGACTAATACGCACGAGGAGGTAATGGCTAAAATTCATCTCCCACTTCGTGAAGTTGGTCGTGCTATACAGGGGATGTCTGTTCTGCACCTGCGTATCACCAGGGGACGCATATGTGCCCTTTCAGCTGCGATCGACATGGAAGAACGGTGGAGGCATGAGGAAGCGTTGCTAGCACCAGTAAGCGCAAGGGCAGAAAGATTTGCAGCGCGGTTAAAGAGGCGGAGAGTGGAGCATAAACGGCCTCCGGATGAAGATAGGCGTGATTATCCAATCCAGGACGGTGTGATAATTTTTTATTCTGACACAGACGGACCTGAGTGTTCGAAGGCAATCAGCGCGAACCCTAATGTTGTTGTGGGCTTTGAGGAAGACTTGGAAGCTGTTCCTGCCGATGATGTTAGGACGGAGAACGTTGCTCGTCAAGGGAAACATCCGGCGGAAGCCGATGCTCAAGGGAGAAGCGGTAGCAGGTGTAATGGCGTTGAAGCAGACCCAAAGATGGTGCAGCGCGGTTATTCTTCTTGACGGCTAAACCTCTTTGCTTCTTTTTCTCTTTTTAAGTGTATTCCCGTAATTTTTGAACCTCTTTATTATACTTGGGTGGTGAGTTCAAGATATTTTCTTATGTTTGCTTACCATTGAATAAAGTTTTATGTCATAACCCCTCGTTAAGATTGCATCTATATGTGCTCCTGACGTGAGATCTCCTTGGTCTTGCTGGGGCAGATGGCTCAAATCACTTTCTTTTTGTGCACACATTCTATTTCCTTCTTCCCATGAGATGTTTGCTTAGGGTTTCTTTCCTTGCTCCAAAGTGGGTCGATTTAGGGCCGACTCGAGGACTTTGTGTTTTTAGGGGTAGAGAGGTTCTCGGATGGAAATAACGCTTCAATTAAATTGAAAATTGAAAATTGAAAACCCTAACTATGAATGCAAGTATTGCAATCATTTTCTCGGAGGAATTACAAATATGACATGAAATTGTAAAAGGAAACACGCTGGAGGAAATGCACAAATATTTTTAAAGTGTGGAGGACGCTGGAAAGTGGTAGCACAACGTCTTAAGTTCGGTAGGGTTTGAGCCATTGTGAGTGAATTGTTATGCCTTCTAGTTTATCAGCGTTGATGAGCTTGCAGTAGCCGCCTAGGATAAAATTTGCTACCATGTACAGTTCATCTTCTCTTTCGGTGGGTGAGTCAGGTGGAGTGGTCATTTTCACCGTCATGCTCCTAACCTTGAATGCAGTCGTCTTCGTCACCAGATCTCCAATTCCAAATGGGTTTGGGCGTGCAGATACCCGGACCTTGGCCTTATCGTCTTTGACCAAAACAGCCTCTACGCTCTTGATAAAACGTTTGAAGGGGCCAGCTTCCCATTCACATCTCTTAGCCGGGGTTGGTTTGTTGGTTAGAGCCAGTCCCCAGGACTTATCAGAGTGAGGAGTGATTGGTTGCAAGAAGGGTTGCGTGATGAGACTTACTTGAGCTCGGAACCTCTTAATGTATGCTGATGGGATCTCTCCAGGAAGTTGTGTCACGTTGGCAAGCTGTAGGTGCGGAAACAGACAGCCTTCAGGTCCAGACGGCTTGTTAGAGATCCTTTCAGGTGTCGTAACCGGTAGAGGGCAAACTCCAGTGTTGTCTTGTTGTCGTGTATCCAAGAGCGTCCTAGGATCATGTCGTAATTCGGATGCTCTCTGACTATGTAGAACTTTGCTTGTGTCGAGGCATCGCCCAATTTTACTTCAAGATCGATGTATCCATATGCATCTCTATGAGTTCTCCTTCCTGGGAGTCTTAATCACAATTGGGTTGCGAGTAGCCTCCTGTTTTGAAATCTTTGTCGCTTTTAAGGTCCGGAGAGTGATGATGTTGAATTCAGAGGCCGTATTGATCAATGTGTTATCGAACTCGATATCCTTCAAACTGGAAACGGTTAAGAGTCCCCAATTTCCCTTGCTTGCATCTTCCAGCAAGGACTGAGGTTTCGAGACCGCTTCTTCTTCCAGATACAAGCGTTTTCCTGAGACAACACGGTTGAGGCTGTAAATATGTCCTGACGTTGTGCTTTGGAGAAGTACAAGATCTCGTATAAATGTTCCATCATAGATTGTACAGTCTTGCGAAAGGAATCCCTAGAAATCATGCAGTTCCTGACAGGAAGAGGGTCTCTACGAACACCTTCGTTTCCAAGCTGGAGTTCTCATGTCTCTATCTTTTCTCTGAAGATTTGTTTCAGCCTGTTGCAGTCTTTGGTTGGATGATGAACGAACCTATGGTAGCGACAGTACTTAGGATCCGCCATATCTTTCTCAGTTGGTGGACGTCCGATAGGAGGCAAAGTTGATGGCATCGTCTTGAATCCACGCCTCCAAGAGTTCCACTACTTCATTCATGGGGAACGGGAAACATGTATCTTCGGTGTCTTGTGCATGAGTCTTGCCCGCTCCCTTTGAGAAGAAGTCATGTGTGGCCGGAGCCGCATACTTGGGTTGTTGTTCTTCTGTCAAGCTTTCCTTTTCCTCCTTCGCCTACCACGCTCTGAAGGACCAATGTTGTATTGTTTGTTTGTGAGGCGCCCGCTTTCTCGAATCTCATGTGGATCTTCATTTCGAACAACCCGGTTCTCTCTAGCAACGCTCGGGAGGTTGTGGTCGATCGTTTGCGAACCTTCATGGAGTTCTGAGAATGTCCGAAATCCCAAATTCTCTAGTAAAGCGCGGTATATGGGTATCATCCCGTCTCAAGATGATGCATGTCCCTACCACCAACTGGCGTTCGGTGATGTTCGGATCATGACAATCTAGTGCTTGAGTTCCGAACCTCTTGACGAAGTCGTTCGATGCTCGTTGTTGGCGATTGCCACCATTAATAATTCTCATGGCAGTTGAGAGACTGCCACTCCTAGATCCGAAAAGGTGATCTCGGATACGAAGAAATACATATATGCCGGCTATACTATCAATACAGTTCGAAAACTAAGTTTGCAATACTAATAAATTAAGACAAAATTTATGAATTTGATTTATTTTTAGTAGAAATAAGTACCCAGAGCACCACCATCTCGCCCCAATTGGATACTATTTTTTAGCACAAATCAAGTTCAATTTCTAGAAATGGGTGCGATGTTGTTGTACCATGTGTACGCCCTTCCCATGTACACTAATTTACACTACCAACTACTCAATCTTGACAATAAGAGTAAGTGATTTCGAGAACTCTTTCAAAGTAAACTAAGAAAGTTTAAACGCAAGGAGAACATGATTGTACTCATGCTCCCCCAAGGATTCCAAAATCGAGAGATGTGTTCTAAGTCTTCTCATACTAATTCCAGAATTTCTCATTTCATTAACAGGGAGACATAAAGAAACAGAAAGAAAATCAAAGAATTTTCTCCTTTCTTCCTACTAGTTTTATTTCTGCAATTTACAAAGGTACCCTCAAATGTCTCTAAACTCACGTGCTCCACCAAGGAGAGCCAAACTTCCTATTAATAAAATTTTCAATTTTCTAGGGTGTAATTTGATTTCTAACCATAAGAGATGTGTTCACGAGCGTACTCATTACCAGATGTGCAGCGCGATTCGCCATCGAGGGAGAACTTAGGCGAGGTGTATCCTCTTGGAAGAGGGATTCGTTGCATATCTTGAGGGTACGACGGCTGATGTTGGTGTGCATCCATCAGATTTCCTTTGTCTCGATTTTGGAGAAGTCGTTCCAGGTCCTAACATGTGATGAAGTTGGATGGCTGGTCCATCTCTCTGGGGAGTTCAGGAGCAACACAAGCTTCTTCACTCATGTGGGTCCGAGTGGAAACGCCTGCTTCGGGTGTATTGAAGGCATCCCTTGCTGGCTCCAAGGGTTGCCGTGAATCTTGTGGCAATCGTTCGTTAAAGTTTTAAGGAAAGTGAGTACCTCTTTTCGAGTTGCGGCCATATCCGTTTGAGTCTTAGCAAGAATTTCCGCTTCTCCATCAAGTCTCGCAAGGGTAATAGACGTCGGTCCTCCTCTTGTGCCTCCGGCTCCTCGTCCTGATGAAGGAGTGAAAGTTGTTACTCTAGTGACCACTGGAGGTGTTACACTTGAGGATATGCCGAGATTTGCGTCGCCCGGCTCTAGTGATGGGAGGCGTTACACCTACTGTAATGTCTCCTGCTCCTCTAGCGTTGGTGATAGAAGTAACGGCTCCACGAGATGTATTGACCACCGTAGCTCCACCGACGGTACATCGACACCGGGAGTGTTATCCGTACTAGCTCCATCAGATTGATTACCGATCCGGCACTGGTTCTACCATCTTGAAATGAAATGATTGAATTGATTCTAAGATCTACCCTTTTGAAATTGATAAAATTGGATCGGATTTCGAAGAAATTGACTTTACAACCGAGAGATTAACTCCTCCCGCTGTGGTCGCCAATTGTTTATGGGTGAAAACTATTTCTCACGGTTTTAGTAATTTGGGGTGTGTGGATGATAAATGAGTCTAAACCTTAAACAAATGCACTACACGGAGTGCTTGTAGATTCGAGAAATCAACCGTGCAAATCCCGGCTTAAACCAAGAAATGGCCGTTCTGCACTTGTTTCGGCCACAGAGTGAAGGAGATGGGGTTGATCTTAGGGAGGAAGCGAAGAAGGTGTTGAGATTGTGAAGGTGTTGGCTATGTATGACTTATATCGTAAAGTTGAACTGGCTTGCAGTATGTAAGCTATCAGTTCCGGTGTTTGAATACGATGGTATAGACACTTGCCTCTGTTGTCTGGACTTGTTCTGTTTTTGGAAATAGGGAGGAGAACCTATTTATACAAGTCATTTGAGCCTTATTCACGTCTCTCGTGGGAAGTGGAGGAAGTGGAGTGATGGAGTAGTGGAGTTGTGTGTTAGTGTTACACGACCAGTCTTGCCCACTTCTCATGTCATCTCTAACCGTCCATGACTTCCCCGACACGTTCTTGTGTGATGGCGCGTTGCACGCCGCATGTCAGAAACCGCCATACCAATACCCCAAGATGTATCCCCAGTTTGTGACATGATTGATGTCTCGAGTGTGTGGATCGTGGGACCCTGAAAGTAGCATGTAATGCAAGATTAAATAACTAAGTTATTTAGGAAGTCGATACTTGTGAAGTATCGTGTGTATTCTATGTGTCTCGCATCATGGTGTGGTAAAGTGACGGTGGTGATCACCATGACGCCTCACCGACCAATTAACTCCCGACCTGTGGTTGTATAACCAAGCCGGTGAAGTTGGACGGACGAGATGATCTTTGAGACACTCATCTCGCGACCGTTAATGGAATTAGGGTTTTTGAAGTGGTGCGCAAGCATCACTCTTCGGCCTTGGTCGAATCCAAGCTTGGGATACAATTTTTGGTACGATCGTGCATGTGTGTAGACAACATGATGGTGTAGGCGCTATATCTCATTGTCTCGTGAAAGTGTGATCCGGGGCCACTCAATTTTTCCGGCGAAGTTGAGTGGTCGAGATCAATTTGCAACAGAAATTTGGTGCCTCAAAAGCCGCGCATCATGTCAATTTTGGCGCGCGTTCCAAGACGACCAAGCTTGGTCGGTCTTGGCCGATCAGCCCGACGTGCATACAGTGGGGTGATGTATATACCTGTACTTCATCGTCCCATAGAAACGTGATCTAATCCACTTAATTTGTCCGGTAAACTTGAGCGGTCGAGATCAGTTTGCGGTTGGGAAGTGTGACCACGCCTAGCTTGGGCGCGCGAATCAAGGTGTACAACCAAGTTTGGTCTTGGCCGATTGGGTGTGGAGATAGGTGGGCCCACAAAGGATCGTGTTGATACTTACTGGGACCCGCTTAGTCTATTCCTGGACCCTTCATTCGTGCAGGAGAAAATGGACGTCTGGTGATCGCGACACAAACCCTAATTAGGTTTTGTCTACCGTGTGTCATACCCATTTGGGGCGCACGAATCAAGACGACCAACCATAGTTGGTCCCGACCGATCGGTCAGGTATGTAGGCGGGCCCTCGGTGTTTATGTTGACATGCTCGGGCTCTTTAAATCTATATCTACACCCTCCATCTATGCCCTGCGAAGATGGATGGTTGAGACTTTTGCGATACATGTAATGTGCCGCAAACCCTAATTTAGGGTTTTTCGTCCATCCGCTCCGGTTTGGACGGTTTGGCAAGGGTGACCGACCATGCGGGCCCGCGTTGGCGGTAGTGAGTGAATATTCCAATACCGCTTGGGGTCATGGATTCAATCTAAGTCATCCAATCATGCTAGTGAAGTTGGATGGTCGTGATCGTTTCCGAGACCGGATACGGCCACCAGTTCAAATGTGCTCAATCAAAGTTAGTATAACACACCGAGAGTTGTAGCCTGTATGGGTATTTCGTACATGCTTCATTATTAATGCTTGGAGATTCGTGTTGCTCTACTGAGAACAACACTCAGTCGTCATGCCGCACTGTAATGAGTACAGAAATACGAGGCCGGTAAATTCATTGTGGTATATGGGATTGTTGCTACATGCTCCAACCTCGGATGAATTTTGTGTATTTAATTCATTGAACGTCGGGAATGTTGCCACATGCTCCATTCTAGGTGAATTAGTAAAGTGAAGAAGTATTCATCACTTATTAATGGCTTTATCTTTTGCAAGATGTTAGCGCATAATTTTGGCCCTTTACAATTTTAGCCTTGAGTGAAAATCCACCATCAACAGAAAGTATGTGTCAGAATGCACCAGCGAACAAGCAGAGCTACAATACCTCGCACATCGTGAAAAATAAACAAGTCTCCAACTGCTTGAATATCCCTTGTTACCTGTGCACGATCCAGCATGGCCCGAACATCAGGAAAACCAAGCATATTCCTTTCCCATCCAGAATTTTTTCCAAAGGTCGTCGAGAAAGCTTAAATTCTATGATTGAAGCAGAAAAATGTCTTCGCTGAAGACATAATCGGATGACCGCTCGAGGAGTCACCAATTTATTCTGAGTAATATCTCTGGGATTTATCAGAAGACGAAATAATGGGGTCCTGAGACGTTTTGCAGATCTATTCTGAACCACGAAGAACACATCCTCTGTATTCGGAATATTTTTGATTCCATGTGTTTCTTCTTCTCCTTCTTCGCCAATAGAAGTCTCATCCATGCATTTATCATCTCTGGAGGCATCATTATCTTGGGAATCATACGACCTTGCTAAGTAGCTGTAACATACACACAATACTCTACTTCAGTATATCATCCATACAAGATGCAAACCTCGACGAAGCGATGAAATGAAGCAATTGGATGATAAAAATGCTCATACCAAAGATCTACAAAAATGGTAATTATTAACTCTTAATTGTTTACGATTCCACTAACACTAGTGATTGTGATACAAGAGTTAACACTTCAAAAACTCGCTTGTTTCTTTAAACCTGCAAAAACGAGCAAAACTTTAATTTTCGAAAGTCGAAACCTGATTTTTCATAAAATCATGAACATAATTTCCACCGTGTGAACATTCACCACTAAGTTATGAAAAAACTCACACCAAAGCAATATTTCATCATAAATAATTGTCTACTTTTAATGATTACTCAAAATCAATTTTTGATTTTCAACAAAAAAATAATATATATATAAAATACTCACGTAATTTTAATTTTTTTTTGTGAGCCAAACTCACGTAAATAAAAAAGAATCGTGAATATGTCACAGTTTTGTCAAAAAAAAAAAACTTTTCCTTCGTACGATCGTCTGTCTTTGAAACGAGGGTTTATTTCGATTTTGTGAAAACTCACACTTTTAAGATAAAATTTTGGTTTTCAACAAATCTCATAAACAAAATTTTATCACTAGACACAGGTTTATAACAAAAAAAAAAAACTCTCCTAAGTTAGGGATTATTACTCGCTTCTTAAACTAGCGAACAAACGAACGTCCGTTCCTAAAACAAGGGTTTTCTATATAACTCACGCTTATATATGCATATGTATATATAATTTTAATATGAACAAGGCATAAGCAACTCATGAAACAGCAAAAAAAAAAATCGTACCTGGTCGGGGCCGGCCGGAAGTTGGCCGGACGGTGGCGGCGACGGTCAGACGGTGGCGGCTCCGGCGAATTTTTCTGCTCGGACATGAAGGAAGGAAGAAGATGAAGGTGGTGGTCGGTCGTGGGAGAAATTTTTTTAAAAAAGGTGCTAATCTCTTTTATATCAAATTTTATTTCCAAAACCTAATCCCACAAGGATTTCCTTTCTTGTGCCCGGACCCGTGAATCTTAAATCGACCAAGGTTAGACATCTCATCACCAAATCAGCAATGCTAAACCAATTTACGCTCGTTAGACGGTGCTCCATCATGTTACTGGGATCTTCATTCAAGTCATGGCTCGCTCGTACACAACATCATTTGAGCAAATCGAAAAGTCGGTAACATTTTTTCTTACGACTAAGTTCAATTACTTATTTCGTCTGTAATTAGAAAAATCACCATCCAGTGTTGACTGGGGATCATGACTGTCCCTCACTAAGAAGGGGACTTAATGCTGACGGTGGATTTTTGGCAAAGGCTAAAATCGTAACTTTACATATTCCTGATCCAGTAGTCAGACGAATATTAAGTCTGATGTCTCTTATTAAAGCATGAAAACTCATGCCACGATGATCACTGACTGAGTGTACCGCCTCTCAGAACATCCCTAAGAACCTCTGATCGAGTGTATCGTCTCTCAGAGCATACATATGCAGTCTCTCAACCGAGACCACAACATATTTCATTTACTGAGCAATTTCGGTAATCACTTTTATATAGAATCGAACGATTGACGGCTCCTAGACAGCTTGCCTGCTAGTATAGAGTGTAAACGTCTTCAGGATGTAACAATGCTTTCCATGACTATATAAAATACATATGTATAAAATTTTAACGATTGGACGGCTCCTAGACAAATTTGTCTGCAAGTATAAAACGATAACGTCTTCGGGATGTAACAATGTTTTCCCCGACTATATATAATAAATACGACGCTTAAGTTAGCACATATCGCTCAATTATCGAATAATTATAATGCTCCTAGCTTATTTGCTAGTATAGAGCCATCAATTAATTATTTCTAGTCACAAGATTCATCAATTGGATTCATAGAAAATATTTTACGTTCTTCATAATATTTCATTACTTCAATTCATGGTTCTTCCCAGCAGAATCCATGAGTTAGTAATAAATATTCAACGTACGGGCATCTGAGCTACCACCGAGTAAGACCCTAGAAAATGGTGCAAGTGTACTCAGCAATAATGCACTAACGAGCACCTGAATGCACGAACGAGCATTCAAAAATACGAAGGAATGAGGAAACCTATGCAAAATAGGGAAAATAATAATAATAATAAAATATTAATTGAGACGTCTAAGGGGACCACGCCCACTGGCCAGCCGGTCATGCCGTCATGTCCGGTCCCACGCCTCTTCCTTTATTTTATCGTATTTTATTATTTTTCCTTGATCTCATGAAAATCCCTTCATTTGAACAAATTTCTTCATTTTGGCAAAACTCTTTAGTTTCATAATATTTCCTTCACATCATGGAAATAATATAAAATTAGGAAAGGTGTCACGGGACTGGGCCTACTAGCCGTCCGACCATGCCCTAGCCGTGGCCGGTCCCACACCTTGTAATTCCTTATTTTATTATTATTTCCTTCATCTCATGGAAACTCCTTAGTTTCAACAAACTCCTCAGTTTCATGAGAATTCCTTCACATCATGGAAATAATGTAAAATTAGGAAAGGTGTCGCGGGACCGGGCTTACTAGCCGTCCGATCACGCCCTAGCCGTGGCCGGTCCCACACCTTGTAATTCCTTATTATTTTATTATTATTATTTCCTTCGTCTCATGGAAACTCCTTAGTTTCAACAAACTCCTCAGTTTCATGAGATTTCCTTCGCATCGTGGAAATAATATAAAATTGGGAAAGGTGTCACGGGACCGGGCCTACTAGCCGGTCGACCATGCCCTAGCCATGGCCGGTCCCACACCTTGTAATCCCTTATTTCATTATTATTATTATTTCCTTCTTTTTATGAAGTTCCTCAGTTTGAACAAAACCCTGACCTCTTCATATTTTCAAAAATGTTGCTCAAACGCACACTAGAAAATACCAGAATTCTCAGGACTGAGACACGAACACTATGGTAACATGGGCATGCTATCTTGACCGAATAGGGTCAGCCCTTTGGCTTGCAGGAAGCCGGTCCCACATGTTTTCTTTGACCTAATTTGTTCATATTAGGTTCAAAATCTTCCGAACAACTTGGACTTTCATCAAACGATCGTCAGTCGGTCCCATGACCACTAGGGCCGGTTCCATGACCCCTTGGTCGGTCCCTCACTTCTCCATAATTAGGTTTTATTACCTAACGCTCAGACGAGCACTATTTTAATAAATGATTAAACCAGCATTTAATCATCCTTTCACCAACTAGTCTTCAAGAGACTTTGGTATTAGCTCACTTTAGCTATCAACATTCATTCGACAATTATACATCTGTCTCAACAGACATGTCAATTCATGAATACTAGAACATTCGTAAATCATGTTCTACAAAGACTCATCGTCTCATCGAGTCAACAACTGACTAATTAAATACACGTCTGCCTTGCAGACTCCACAATCATGAGACATCAATTGTGTCACATGGGGGATATTAACTAGGGTTTTGGTCTGGCGGCCTACGACACGTGTGTTCATCCACGATGAGAATGTGACTAAGTCATGCAAGCGGTTGAAGGAGTTAACGAAGTAGTGGGTGGACAATCAACCAAGTCTCCGCACGATGGGTAACTAGTTTTAACACGATTTTTCACTTTCCCACTCCTTGACTTCAGTAACCGTCACACTTACTGGGATTAATGTGTCTACCACTTCTTGCAATATAAATAAGTCTCTGAACCCATGATTGAAACAACCGACAACAAGAGAGAACAAGAACTCAGCGTTTAAGCAATTACTCTCAACAGAGCAAATTCAATCATCAGAACTTATTTCTTACACAGAATACACAACACATTTACAATCCTTGATCATCATTGATCTCACACACTTCTCAGAATACTTTTAAAATTTTGATTCAAAATCATATTTCTTCGGATATACGGTTGTCATATCCTGTTGCAGCCTATCGTCTAGCTATATTACGACTATTCACATGACAATCGTTAAGTTTAGGCTGACCAATATTTGGTGGGCATATTTCATTTACACTATTTTGTTGTTTCTTGTAAGGAAATATTGATTATTGGATATTGACATGGCTAATAAATCCGTGGTAGAAAATAATGGATGAAAACAAAATTACATGATGAGGAGTCTAACAGTATGGACACTCAATGACTCACTAATGGTGCCAAGTTATTATTTTTTCAAAAAGGATAAAAATAGAATCCTATTATTGGAGCTTCAACACTTTGGATTTTGGGGCTTCATAGGATTCTAATATCCAAAAAGTGGATATGGGGCATCTAATCTATAGAAAAGGTCAAAAATACCCTTACCCATAAATAAATCTACATCTAACTATTCTTTGAAAAAAAAACATAAAATCATTACCTTCTCCTTTTCATGATGAAGATAAAAAAAAAAATAAAAAAAAAAAAACTATCTTGTCCTTCTCTTCTTCTTGGTAAATCATGATGAAGATGATAATCGTAAAAAAAACCTAAATCCAGTATTCATCTTCCTCTCTTCTTCTTCTTTATCCCATCGTGATAAAGATGATGATTATAAAAAACCCTAAATCTATTAGTTTTGTTCCTCTCTTCTTCTTCTTCTTCTTTTTCTTCTTCTTCTTCTCCATTCCATCGTGATTCTCCATCACATCTTGATGAAGATGAAGATCATAAAAAAAAAATTGAGAAAACCACAATTTATTTTTGCTTTTGATTGGATAAAAATTTGATTCGATTAAGTTGAGGTTAAAAAAAAAGAACAGTTTCTGAAACTGTTTACGGCTGCGAGTTCTTACTTTCCAAACCGTATATATATTACAGATGGGAAAATATAAACTTTTAGCCGTAAAGTAGGTACACGGTAGGGAAAACAAGAATTCTCAGCCATAAGTAGGTACCTATGAATAGGTTTCCCAACCGTGAGTAATTTTGATAATAACACACAAAAAATAGAGGTCTACTTTAGGCTAGGATTTCCCAACCAAAATATTTTTTGATTTTTAGAACTACTTTGGCTAGGTTTTCCCAACCATATCTAGTACTTTCGTCTGGGAAAACCTAGTCAAAAGTAGTTCTGAAAATAAAATAAAAACTATTGGCCGAGAGTTCTTTATTTCACAGTCGTAAAGTGCCTATCTCAATTGGGATATAACATTTTCCCGCTGTAAATACCGGAAAAACTATATTTATTTATTTATTGCAAACTTTAATGAGGAGGGATCCCCTTACACTTTTATTATCACACTATCTCACATGTTGGGCATCATTTTTGCCAATAAAAACCAAACTGTAAGGATTTGAAGCTAATATTTTGGGGATATGTTCCTCTTACCAAGTTCTACATACCTATCAAAAATGAGCGTATTCCGAGACATATAACACCACCATCTATTACTTTGAAAATGAGCCGTTGAAATTTAATGGATTTCTGGCCGTCGAAATAAGACCGGTAGATTGTGAGGTTTTATATTTCAGAATGTGCTCATTTTTGGTAGGCATGTATACCTTGGAAAGAGGAACATACCCCCAAAATATTAGCTTCAAATCCATTACGGTTTGATTTTTATTCGCAAAAATGACGCCCGACATGTGAGATAGTGTGATGACAAAAGTGTGAGGGGATCCTTCCTCAATACCCTCAACTTTAATGGATTAGAAACAACAAAAAAGATTGGAGTTAAATTATAGGTGTCCATGGCTATTTTGAGCATATGTTTCTTCATATTCCTCTAAGGTTCTCAAACATCATCAAGATCCTCCCAAATCAAAGGAAGAAAAAAAAGGCTTTGATTTTCAAAATATTAATCCGATGATTAATCTAGTTCAATCATTAATCACAATTAGTTTGGTTAATCACCACAACTAGCAGTATTCAAATTAAATCAGGGGCATATTTGCCATCATCGAAAATAGTTGGACAAGGGATTATTAAGATTCCTACTTCATAACCCTTTTTGTCTTCTAGTCAGTCCCAAAATACACTCTCATGCAGTCTGAATAATATGATTCTAAAAGTACATATCATACCGTCAAATTGACCTCATAGTGCGCCAATATTTCCAAAAACACCCACCAATATTATTAGGGGAGGAGCCAACGGTTGACTAAACCCGACTCTACCCCTTAAAATCTAATTAATCAGATGGCGTAATATTGCAGTATTTAACATGGAAGGTAGAGTTAGTTTGTCCCCTTGCGACATAATCAGCCTCCCTATCCGCTTCGGCTTACTTGTCTAATTCCTCATGAGACTCGCTGGTAGGCTAGCACGACAACCTATTCAATTAATGTAGTAGTACGCCGTTGGAACTTAGTTTGTTAGGCTTCCAACTAGCTTTATGTAATATTCGTTATCCAATAATTAGTCTTTTATGTTTAGCCCACTAAATAGCCCATCAAAGTTTCCAAATATTTAAAAAATCTTTTTGGCCCATCCTTAATATTTTTTTCTGGCTCGGCCATTGAATGCCGTACTAGGAGTGAATGACAAGTGGGTGGGGTCTGGAGGCATTATAAGTAAGTATGACATTTCATGTTACTCCTTTTGACATCTAACGTTAGAGGGATGGAAAAGTAATCGCAGGATCATATTTCAAAAGTTAACTCAAGTGTTGTTGAGACACAAAAGCTTAATACTTAATTAGATATGAACCAAGAGGAAGTTCGGTTAAGGAAAATATTAATAAATAAAGAAATCAAAATTTTATCACTAATAGTTTTGATGACCTTTAGTTGTTATCATTTCCTATATAAACTCTTCAGATATCACTTCACAAACATCTTATCTCTGAACTCAACATTTCTATATAGAGCAACAAACGATCTTCTTCCATCAATAGCTCCTTGTCTAGTTGGGAAAATGGTGACCGAAGTGGAAATCAAGACGAATCTTGACGGGCATTACAAATTGTATAAGCACTACCAAGAACTTCCAAAAGTATTACCTCAAATTTACAATAGCGTCTAAGTTATCGAAGGAGATGGAGCTCACTCTGGCTGCGTCAAGGAGTGGGGCTATGCTTGTGGTATGTGCACATCATTACCATACCTATCACTTCTTCCTCATATTTTATCGCATCGCATGCGCTCTATATATGACTGTAATTACGTACATAGACGAAGCAATGACCATCTGTCATTGTGCCGTTGGAGGTGATATGATGAAGGACTACAAGAAGTTCCATTTAATACTTACAGTTAGTCCAAAGGCTGACGGATGCGGGGGTATTGTGAGTCTCGGTATTGACTATGAGAAGGTTAATGAGGATTCTTCGGCTCCGGTTGCTTATCTAGCTCTGTGCCAAAAGATCATTGAAGGCATGAATTCTTATCTTTGCTCTTCTGAATAAACTATCGGTATGCATATATATATATATATATATGCACGGATGCAGCAAAAAAGTATTTAAGGGCGTATCTATATATGTTTGTGCTTTGTTTGAATAAAAAGTAAGTATCCAAACAGTGAAGTTGGTTATCAACTTACAGTTTTATACTTATACCTACCTGGGTTTGTTGGTAGAAATCCTCTTCTTATAAAACCTGGCTTGATTGGGGTATACCCAGATTAATTGGGGTATACCCAATAAGACAAAATAGGGTCATTTTGAAGTAAAAGAAGCCACCCCTTAGCAATATATTTTTCTAAATGGCTAATATACCCTTGTTTAATTAACACTAAAAAATCTTATTAGCTTAATTAATTGAGTTTAGATTGATTAATTGAGTGGATTAAAACTTATGAATTGAAATTTTGTTTTTGATTGAACTTATTTGGGAAGATTTTTTATGAAAAAAAAATTGTTTTGAGAAAATCTTTGCACTTGAAATGAAAGCACACAACCCAAACACTTCTAAAAAGGGGATTGCAAAAGTCGTTGTATGAAATCATACTCAAAATTAGATCAAAAATCAACACTTTCGCCTGAAAGTATGATGAAAATTGGCAAGGTCGACTAATGAATATCTTGCTAGGCCACCAAAAGTGGCCTAAGATGATCTTCATCGTCGACCTTGCCGACTTTTGTTTTTTGACATACAGGAGATGACATAAAAAATTTATTGGCCGGCAAGGTATTCAAAAAATACCCTTCCGGCTGTTTTTGGCCGGCAAGGTATTCAAAAAATACCCTTCCGGCTGTTGTTTGGCCGGCAAGGTATTTTGAAAATACTCTGCCGGCTGTATTTGGCCGGCAAGGTATTCAAAAAATACCCTTCCGGCTGTTGAAAAAATTTACAGTCGCCGCCATGGTCGTTATGAAAAGTCATGCAAGATATGCATGTTACGACCTTGCCGGCCAAAAACACAGAAATCATAATTTTCGATTTCTAACCTAATATAACAATCAAATCACACAACACAATGATGGGTTTGAGTTTAAACATCATTTATAGTCTTCTTTTTGCCGGTAGAGTCAACGATTTTTTTGGAAAATCAAAGTTCAAGATTTTCGTTTGATGTAAGAAATGGAAGAAGATGAAGCGGAAGAGCAGAGAGATTAGAGAAGAGAGATTAGGGAAGATTAGGAGTTTTTTAATTTTAGGGTTTAATTTTAAGTTAATTAGTTCAAGGGTATTGAAGTAAAATCAACCTATTTTGTCTTATTGGGTATACCCCAATTAATCTGAGTATACCCCAATCAAGCCAGGTTATAAAAGAGGTGTTTTCAAAGAAAATTGTTTGATTAAATCTGTATGTCATGTGTGTATATTACATGTATTTCTGTGTGTACTGCAAGCTACACTGTGTTAATCACTAATATAATAATGTTTGCTCGCTATTAATTTATGGCCTAAATCTATCTTTAGTTCTTTACACACAAATAGGGATAATTTTGATATGAAATGCATTTTTTGTGAGCATGAATGTGAATCTCTAAAACATCTGTTTTTTGAATGCCCATATGCTAAATCAGTTGCCCTATTACCTCCAGTAGTGGGAATAAATGCTAGTAATGATATAGATTTCTCTTTTGCTCAACTGTACACAAATTGGATAGCAGGGTGTGTGATACCGCTGATATAGAAATCATGGCCACTAAATGTTGGTTGATTTGGAAGGAAAGATGTCTAAGAATATTCCAATCCAAATCAACCACAAGTATTCAATTATCCCTTGCTGTGCAGAGACATTTGGTTTTTTGGTCTCCACTAAGAAAACTAAAACAGGGAGGAACTTCTAACTCTTCTTCTATTGTAAGTAATCAATTAAATACTCATACTATTGGATGGTCAAAACCTCAGGCTAATCAACTCAAAGTTAATTTTGATGCATCATGGATTGACTCTATATCTCCTGCTGGTTATGGTATAATTTTGAGATGTGATACAGGCAATGCAAAGCAAGCTACAGCTGGGACTTTCAGGGCTTCCTCAGCTGAAGAAGCAGAGGCTCTGAGCATGCTAGAGGCAGCAAATTGGGCAAAGACCATGAAGTTAAAGAATTTTTGGATTGAAGGTGATTGCCAAAGGATAATTTTTTATGCTCAAGACAAGCAAAGCAGTATTTTTTGGAGGAACAAAGCCATAGTCTCAGAAGCAGTGAAGATTCTGAAGACCTGTGACAATTTTTTGGGCTTTATGTTTTCAAACAGGCTAGGAAATGAAGCGGCAGACACTTTGGCTAAGGAAGCTTGAAACAAGAAATTCACAAACAACATTGGTTGTTAATGCCTTGTTTTTTAAACTCAGTCTTGTCGTCGGATTTAAGTTTTTCTTGCTCAGTTGTTATGTGTGGTTCACAATCTAGGGATAATCTAGTGTTGGTTGACACCAATATCTCAAATCAGTTTGTAGAGATAAGGGCAACCAACATCATAGAGTATCCCGTGTAAGCGTTCTCTTTTCAATTTAAGTAATTTTCAAAAAAAAAAACAAGTTCTTTACCCACAAGTCCAAGAAATATTTGTTTCAGAGTGTGGCCTAATTGGAGTCGCAGTATTTTTTTTTTCTTTCTTTTTATAACAAAGTACCTTTTCCTTAATAGAAATTCAAGGAAACAATGAGTTTAAGATCGAAAGTAAGAAAATACAAAGAAGCATGTCGTAAAAGTACAATTCCGAAAAACCCGACAAGAGAAAGAGAAGGATTATCGGTATAGACCAAATACAAGTATGAATGAGAACCGAATAAATCGGAGGAATAAATCGGAGGAGTGAGCGGATACCAGACACGGTTGGTAACGGGACGGAGGCTAAAGTTCTTAGTCTGCACATATGTCTTTATCGAGCGCCAACACTAGGCAAATACACATCAATACACCCAAGAATTGGGGGATAAGCATAACCGAATAGTGACGAACGTGCAAATTCTTTATCATTATTGGCTCGGCTTCCGCATATAGAAGCATGGTTTTTCTTGGAAATTAAATTCCAACCATTAAAATTGTTTTTCTTCTTAGAAAGATGTGCTCCCAAAGTAGGAGTGATTTGCTCAAATCCTTGAACCTAGTCATGAAGCTTCCGTCGTCAAAAACAATGTTGATGAAGTTTCCGTCACCGGATAATTCAACGATGAAGATTTCGGTGAAGATTCCATCACCGGAGACAACAAAGATGATGATCTCGTCATAGGAGAGCTTTGCTAGTGATCTATAAACCAAATAAAGTAACCAAGAACAGCCATTAAATCCAAGATAAATCTCTATAAAAGAGAAGACAAAACCACCATCATGGTGTAGATGAGAAAACATAATAAAACTAATACAAAACCTGAATCTAAGCTAAGAAACAATATAGATCGAAAGAACCTGCTCAGATCCAGCCCTAAACGGACGGATCCGAGTTTTTAAGATTTTGCCACGGTAGTTTTTTCTCTTGTTAGCAGAGTGATAGACAGGAGAGAGGAGAAAAACGGGATTAGCAGTCATAGTGTCAAACACATAAGGCCCAAGGCTTATTCTTATTATTTTTTTCGATAGGTAGAATGGCGGGATTCAAACCCTTACCTTAACAATGAGAGAGAATATTACTAATTCAAACTTTTTCTTTTTAATTCAAAAAAAGATGATGAAACTTATGTTCGCCGACTCCATCCTAGTTTTGATTCTTACTGAATCCATTATAAGGGCTCTAAAGATTTGATCTTGAGGACTCCAATGAATTCAGTTGTTTTAAATAGAACGCGAAATTGGGGATATAAGAAAATGACAAAAACTGGATCCAGATATCAATTCGGGTCACCCTTATCTAAGTATTTTACGTAATACCTAATCTACCCTCACTAATCAGGATTGGTGATTAATAATAATTAGTAAAATCATATTTTTTATAAATGATTAGTGTGTGTTTTATTTGAATTTGGGTTAGTGAGGTGAGAGTAGAAGGAGGGAAAATATTTTGAGAGAGAAATTTTTTTGGGAAAAATGGAGGATGATTGTGAAGAGAGAATTGATGTCTTGAATCTTTTGCTCAACTACAACAAGGAGCATATCTTGAATCTTCAGCCTAACGACAACAACTCTCAATTGAAACTCTTTGTTGAGCCAACACCCTTGAATGATGATTTTGACGAGTATGGAGAGTTTCTTGAAGAACCAACACAAGAAAGTAAACTTGCACAACATAGTAGCATCCCTAACACACAGGTAAAGCTGCTAAGGTGTTGAAAAATCGATTTTTTTCTTTAAACCCGCCATTTTTTCAACTGAAATACCTAGGTGCCGGCATAGTAGTTGTATGAATCCCATGCCAGTAGACCGATATCCCCCATTTTGAATATTGATCCGGCATAGCATTCTTCTAAAAAACTATGCCGGTACGCAGTTAACCTTTTTACCTACCAAGGAATATACTACGGAATATTCAACCGGTATGGTTTCATTGATAGGTTACCATGCCGGTACTGCATGAAAAACATACAGGAAACAATACCATTCCAAACCAAAAACCGGCATTGAAACTTAATAAAAATCAACGCACGAATCGGGTACCGGGCGTGGTACCATCAATATCGATAATGCCGGCACCAAAACCGGCGTTCAATATCAATTATTTTCAATGCCGGAATTTTGTACCGGCTTGGGACAATAGATTACGAGAATGCCGGCACCCGTGATTCCGGCGTTGTTTTCTAATGAAACATTTATGCCGGAATAGGTTTCAAATTTGGTCTTCCATTTTGGTTAACTTAGACTATGCCGGAACAATGGTCGAGCATGCCGGTACGGGTTTCCGGCATAGTGTTTTAATTTTGTTTGGAACTAATTTTCATTCGATCTTTAGGTGGTGACATATAGTGATCCAACAAATGCAAAGCCGCTTTATCGGGATACGTCGGAATACTATAAAATCCCTCCTAGATGTGACCAAAGAATACTTTTCACCTAGTATCTTGAACTTTACTAATGGATTGCTAGTAATGAACCTTCTAATGAACGCGAAATTGTTCTTATGTAGGGAATAACATATCGAAAGGAAGCAATCGCTTGGGCTAAAAAGACGGCTCTTAAGAACATGGTTTTATAAAACATTTCACTGCCGGTACTGGAACCAGCATTGAATTGTAATTATCGTGCATAAATAGCAGTCGTAAATAAATCTTGCAAAAATAAACTTTCACTAGAAATCTAAACATGTTCAACATAAAGCAATCACTAGAAATCTAAACATGTTCAACATAATCGAAACAACTGGATTCTGCTTAAATGTTCTTAATCCAGGTATCATAAACTAAAAGCAAACCAAACAACTAAAGAGTTAACCACGAGGTACAAACAAAAACAAGTTTGGAATTGTTCAAGACGTAACAACCACCATCGGAAAAAAAAAAACACAACTAAAGAGTTAATCACTTGGTCTTTTGCTTCTTTTGGGCCGGTTTCTTCTTAGTTTCCCCGAACAAAGCTTTTGCACTAGGGTCGGTTTCTTCAATTCTATCAAGCTTTTCCTCGACTTCCTTCATTTATTCAAGGGATATCACCTCTCCTTCCTGGTACTTGCAACCCAACATCTTCTTTAACTTGCCAAGCCGACGCCGCTAGTTTAATACATCAAACACATAATTAGTATACATAGAAGATTATGTGTACATTAAACGACTAAGCAAATAACAATACTTACTAGCAATCCAACGTTCGTATTAAGTTGGGTCATCGTAGGTGGTGCCTGTGCGGGAGTTGGAACGAGAGGGTTTTTCTGGGGAGGAACTTGGACGTCATCCGGGCGGACGACATAAGGATGTGACCATTGCAGGTAATCTTCTATGTAGTCGCCATCAACTTCATCACCGTTTTCAACAATCTCCTACTTCTCCCACTGACTAATATCTACCAAACGACGTGGTTCCCTATCACTCCAATCTGTTGGGTCTGGTTTTGGAACATACTCTACATGCAACCGATTTGGAATTGAAAAGCACCGAGAAAGGTCAAGATCAAAACATTGAAAAGAGGTCGTCTGGAAATGTGCTAATTGCTTATATCCAAGTTGGCGCATCACACGTGTATGATTAGCCATAACGTATCCTTTTGGGTGGAACAACGACCCATGGTAAAATGCAACGTTACCAAACCTCAAAACATGGCAGTTTCCTCTAGACTCCTTGTAAGGGTCGAACAAAACATCTTTGGTACTCATTGCGTCCAAAGCCAATCTCATATCGATCAGTCGACCTATGTTACCGGGCTTCGAAGTATTGTTGAACTCGTATCTCTTAACTATAGGCGTATCGGGTTCGGGAGGGTTTATGATCTTCAAGGAGGGGTAGACCTTGAACAAGGTTGGGAAGTGTTCATAAGCCCACACCTATTCCAATGTGAAGCAATAAGTTTTGTTTCTAAGTTCACGATAAGGGTACATGTGAACAATATACACAATAACATAAGTTTAAAAACAAAATTACTTGTAGTAGAGTGAAATTACCGACAAATTGGTTGGTTTTAGCCTTAGAGGCCCTTCTCATCTCCGTCATCAAATGTGCCATTACATGGTGCCCCAAGAATAATTATAGACATCTTCCAACGGATCCAATCATGAAGATAGTTCGCACTAACCCTGTTGCCATTGGTGTCGGGAATACCCTAGTGCCCAAGATGTATAATGGTATGCAACGACAAAGATAACGAATTTGTTTAGGTCCCATCCATCCTCCAAACTTCTTTTCTTTGTGTTTTCAAAATTCTTACTAAGCAACGTCAACTTGATTGTCTTTGTCTTACCAGACGTGGATTCATAAAAGCTCTCCACGGAAGTTTTTTAGTCCCAACCAAACAGCTTGTTAGTCAGACCGTGTAACTTCGACCATTCTAGGTCCAGAGACTCAACTCCTTCTGCAATTGATTTGCCGATAACATTCAAGCCTAGAATTTTCTCGAGCATCTTCTAGGGATGAAGGTCATCTCCCCAAAAGGGAAGTGCATGGTATCGGTTTCACCATGATACCTTTCGACGAAGCAATTGACAGTAACAGAATCAGGCTTCACATAATTTTCAACCAAAGCATATAAACCAGTATCCTTTACTATTTGTTGGACCTCTTCACATTCGTCGGACAATTTCCAACAATCCGCGGCTTGGTTTCGGCAAACACGCACAACCTTCTTATGATCCTACAATTAAAGACAATACAATTAAGAGATTTTACATAAATACACAACAATACATATGTACAAGATAAAAAATGCTTACATAGGTTTGATAGATAGTGCGAGCCCACGAGTGGTTGTATCCAAATAGTGTTTTTGGTTCCGGAGCTTCACACCAAATTCTACCACGTTCAAGGTCAGGTATCATGTCATTAATATGAGGAAGGTGGGAACCTTTAACTTTCACTTTGACGTTTCCCTTTTTGCCATTGCCTTGTGTTGGTTGTTGACTTGTCCCACCAACTTTGCTTTGGCTTTCTAATTGACTTTCCTCTTCATCTTGCTCATCTTGATCATCGTGCTCACGGATTGCAAGTCGACTACGGTCACCACCACTCTCCCAAATTATCCATCTTGTATCAGACCCCAAATGCATCTTACGACCTTGATCTTTCCCTCGAGGAGGCAGAGACTGAGGAGTATCAAGATCGTCCTTCCTTCTTCTCTTAGTGACAACATCTTTAGTTTTTCTTTTGTTAGCTTCCTTAGCTTTTGACCTATATCGTAAGCACACGAAAATCAATGAATATAAGACAACTCACCTTCAGTTTTAGTACCGGCATTGACTACCTGTTTGTAGGTGAAAATGGTTTCTCCTGATTGCGGTAATTGCGGGTGTGCGGGTGAGAAACAATTTAAACCCTAAACAATGTACTGCAAGGAGTACTTTAGATTCGAGAGATCAATCATGTACAAGTCCGGCCTAAACCAAGAAATGGTCGTTCCAGGACTTGTTTCTTGGTCACAAAGTGGAGGAGAATGGGTTGGTTTTGGGGAGGGAAGCAAGGAAAGTGGTGAGACCAGAATAGTTAATTCTGGAAGAGTAGTTGGGTTACTACGACTTGTTATCATAAAAGTGAGAGAGCTAACAAGGTGAGCTAGCAAGTAAGTATTTCTGAGTGTTGTATCTCCGTATGAACTTGTTGTTCAATGGAAATAGGTAAGACCTATTTATACAAGTCGGAGTAAAAACGTTCCTGGTATCATTAAGGAGTGGGGAAGTAAATGGGAGGAGGTGGTAACCGTATGCATGGAAGAAGTGGTTAACGCATGAAACCGGTTTTCATGAAAGCGCTAACGTTATGGAATTGATGTCCCATAAAGTTGTTAACGCATGTGCTTTATGTCCCATGAACGTTTCACACATAACTTCCGTATTTACTAACCGCCTCACCCTTATGACACTTCCTTATGACGGGCGTAGTGTACGCCATGACGTTGTAAACCGCCAAACCAATACCCAAAGAGGATCCCCAGTTTGTGTTGATGTCTCGAATGTTTTGGAAAATATGTAGCACGTTATTGTGGCTTGGCAAGTCAAGCTCGGGAAACTTGCTGCCTGGTGACCTTCGACGGTCGAGATTTTGCATCTTGAGAGGAGGGGCAACCGTTGATCGTTGCACGCCCGTTTTGGTAGTCACAGAGAGGGCCAACGTGGTGGCGCGGATAGGTTGGTATTCCGTTGGCATGGCAAGGTTTGGCGTGGCCAAACTTAGGTTTTTCGGGCCAAAGGTTACCATGTGTTGTCTGTAACCTTGGATGGCTAGGATTTGCTCCGGGGATTGAAGGGCAACCGTTGATTGTTGCACACTTTCGTTTTGGTGGACGCGTAGTGAGGGCCAACGTGGTGGCGCGGCTAGGTTGGCATGGCAAGGTTTGGCGTGGCCAAACTTAGGTTTCGGGCCGAAGGTTACCATGTGTTGTCTGATAACCTTGGATGGCTAGGATTTGCTCTTGGGTTTGAAGGGAAACCGTTGATTGTTGCACTCCTTCGTTTTGGTGGCCGCGTAGGGAAGGCCAACAGGGTGGCCTTGGCTAGGGTATGGTTAGGCTTGGCATGTGGGGCCAAGGGTTCGACTTGGGCGTGCTAGCTTTGGCTAGGTGCGATTTTGGCTTGGCATGTGGGGCCAAGGGTTTGCCATGGGCGTATGGCGTGGCTAGGGCCAAGGGAAGGGCGTTTGGCTTGGCATGATGTGACTAACATGGCTAGGGCCAAGGCAAAGTGCGTTTGGCATGGCGCGGCTAGCTTGGCTAGGTTTGGTTTGGCTCGACATGTAGGGCCAAGGGTTTGCCATGGGCGTATGGAGTGGCTAGGGCCAAGGCAATGGCGTTTGGCTTGGCATGATGTGACTAGCATGGCTAGGGCCAAGGAAAAGTGCGTTTGGCATGGCGCGGCTAGCTTGGCTAGGTTTAGTTTGGCTTGGCATGTGGGGCCAAGGGTTCGCCTTGGGCGTGGCTAGCTTTGGCTAGGTGCGGTTTTGGCTTGGCATGTGGGGCCAAGGGTTTGCCATAGGCGCATGGTGTGACTAGGTTGGGCTGGTGCGGTTTGGCTTGGCATGTGGGGCCAAGGGTTTTCCATAGGCACATTGCGTGGCAAGCTTCGGCTAGGTGCGGTTTTGTCTTGGCTTATGGGGCCAAGGGTTTGCCATAGGCGCATGGCGTGACTAGCTTGGGCTAGGTGAGGTTTTGGCTTGGCATGTGGGGCCAAGGGTTTGCCATAGGCGCATGGCGTGACTAGCTTGGGCTAGGTGCGGTTTTGGCTTGGCATGTGGGGCCAAGGGTTTGCCATAGGCGCATGGCGTGGATAGCTTGGGCTAGGTGCGGTTTTTGCTTGGCATGTGGGGTCAAGGGTTTGCCATAGGCGCATGGCGTGACTAGCTTGGGCTAGGTGCGTGGCCAAGCTAGGGTTTTGGGGCAAAGGTCATTTGGTAACCTTTGACGGCCAGGATTTGCTCCTGGGATTGAAGGGCAACCGTTGATTGTTGCACGCCTTCGTTTTGATAGCCGCGTAGTGAAGGCCAGTATGGTGGTGCGGCATGGGGCCATGGCGAGGTGCGTTTGGCATGGCGCAGTAGGTGTGGATGGCATGATTTTCTATTGGCACGGAGGTGCGGCTAGCATGGCTGGCATGCTTTGGCGCGGTCGGTGTGGCTGGCATGATTTGCCATCGGCACAGAGGTGTGGCTAGCATGGTTGGCATGCTTTGGCGCGGTCGGTGTGGCTAGCATGATTTGACATTGGCACAGAGGTGCGGCTAGCATGGTTGGCATGCTTTGGCGTGGTCGGTGTGGCTGGCATGATTTGCCATTGTCACAGAGGTGCGGCTTGCATGGTTGGCATTCTTTGGCGCGGTCGGTGTGGCTGGAATGATTTGCCATTGGAACGGAGGTGCGGCTAGCATGGTTGGCATGCTTTGGCGCGGTCGGTGTGGCTGGCATGATTTGCCATTGGCACAGAGGTGCGGCTAGCATGGTTGGCATGCTTTGGCGCGATCGGTGTGGCTGGCATGGTTTGCCATTGGCACACATGGGAATTAGTGTTTGGCTTGTCGTAACCCTAATTTGAAAAAGATACCCCGGTAATTATTTAGGGACACATTAAAGGTTTCAGTAAATGTGCCTAGTAATTGCTTGTTACTTTAAATGTTGTGATATCACTGTCTGCTAGGGATTTGGTGTTTTACGATTTTAACCCTAAGCTAAAAACCACCATCTTAGCTATTGAAAGTTCTCTTTCGTCATAAACTAAGTTATTCATCTTAGCTAACTTACGTGTCGACTCCTCTAATTTCCTGAGAGACTCTTCTAAAGGAGAAATATAAGAATTTTGCTCGTATGACCCGTGCGTGTGTGGATAGTAATTGGGCTCATCATGGTATGAGCCATAACCTTCAAAAGGCTGATGTTCCCAACCACTATTCACATTATGGTCAAAGTAGTAACGTCCATTTTGGAAATCAGTCGGATATTCATTATATTGGCTATTGTAATACCAGTTCGACATTATATTGTGCACGTGCAAATGCAAGGTTGACTAAAATGGGTAAGCTCAGGTTACCTACAGCAAAATATACCCAAAGGTACTAGGCTGAGGTTTGTGAACTTTCAGCTGGTAACTCCCATAAGGCCCAAGGCACGGGTTCAGCTTACTAATCCACGAGTTTTCCTAAATTCGGTAGCTTGACGATGCAATTGGTGTGTGCATGTGTTTTTTTTTTTTTATAAATAATATACTAAAAATAAACAAACAATATATACAAGTCCAAAATAAATAGAGAAAAACTAACAAAAATAATATCTCCGGTTTTCTCCTTTTTTGGCAAGTTCGACTTTCCACTTTTAGCTTCGAGTCAATCCTGCACAACAAAAACAAAAATACCAAAGACGTAAAAAAACAACAAAATATACAAAATAGGAAAATAAATATACAAAACCTAAAACCTAAACCTAAATACAAGTCCACGTCGGTGGCGCCAAAAATTGATGTGGTTTTGAAATTGTTTGTAAAGTGGTAGTAAAGTTCGTTCAACTCAGACTTGTAAAGATTTGATTTCAGACTTAAAACTAAAAACAAAGAAAATATATTCACAAGGTTGTCACAAATATCGAGAGATTACTGAGACTCGGGATTCCACCATAACTCATTCATGCGATTCTTATATTTATTCCAAACAATTATAGCTCAAATAATATCGACTCTAATTCTTTGCCAAGGTAGATTCTTAAAAGATTGATCAGTAAATCACTAGCATGACGCATCAAAAGCACTTAGACCAAGCATACATCATCATACGACATCACAATCAATTAAGAAAAATCATAAAACGATTGATAATAACGCAAGTAGTCATAAAAGAATTAAATATAATTACCACATGCATGAAATATGGCTTCCTCCGTTGTCCCAGTGTTGGGGTTTAGCTCCTCATATTATTCACGTGCTCAAAATAGTTGTTCATAGATCAAATAGGTGAAAAACAAGAGAAAACTAATGACTTAGACAGTTTGCAACGTTTTATAAGCGTTACAAACAAAATTACAATACTGTTACACAAACGATATATGAAAACTGCTGTAAAATTTAAGACTGCTCTCCGTTGGTCCAATGTTCTTCAAAGTTAGGGTTCTTGAGAACGACACTTCGTAATGTCGTCGCAACCCTTCTCCTTCTTCAAGAAGAAGAGGAAGCTTTCCTGCACTTCGTTTCTTCGGCTCTGTGAATGCTCCCAATCCTCCGTATCGACTCCCCAAAGTCTCGACAACCCATCTGGGACTCGTACGACCTCTATTTATACACAACAGACCTCATTCTCTCCAATAAATCCGAGAATATCTCGGTTTCTTTCACCGGGATTTTCTTTCCCCTGATTCTCCTCACACGTCTTCTGTCGATGGTATATTGTCCTAAGATGATATTCCTTCTTCCCAAACAACAGATAACTTCCATAATTAAATCCAAAAAATTCCCGTGAATATCTTTTTCTTTCCCTGTTTCGATGCAAGTCCGGTGAGCTTCCATTTTTATCTAATCCAACTTCAATACCTTCCATGTTTCGATGTAAAGAATCATTCCCAGTCCATATACAATAATATATCAACGAGATTCTCTCCCAAATCAGCCTCAGAATTACTCGCAGGTGGGAAACTTTTTTTCCGTAAACCAACTCCGCCGTGTTTCCTTTTTCCTCCATCATCCAGCCCAATTCATTCGGGTCCGATGAATATACATGCCCTGTTTAGCTTAATCAAGTCCAGCCCACCAAAATTCCATGATTGAATCTCGTTATTTCACGTCCAACTGATGCTCCCAAATCTGCCTTTGAATTTCAAACATTCCCGCCAAAATTCAGATTTGAATTTGGGAAGATAACCTCCCCTATCCAATTCCAGTGTGTCAATAGTAGTTGCCTTGGTTACCCCTTATCAACAAGTTACCCCTTATCCAAAGTGGAGATCCCTTTAGTAGTTGTTCTCCGGGTGTTCTCAACACTTTTCCTGGGTGCGTTCAAGACTTCGTCCGGGTGCCAATAACATTTCTTCGGGGTCTCTTTAGTAATTTCTGTCGGAGGTCCAAATACCACTTCTCGAGCCAATTTAGCCGCAAAAGCTTATTTCTCCAAAAACACCTACAAAAACATAAAATAACCAAATAAGTACAAAATCGAGCACTAACAATACATATAATTGAGATCAAAATAACATAAATGTGTCTATTTGTAAGCATATGATGGTGACAGACAAGGACGGAATCGAGGTGTAAATCATTGCAGAGATGGTCAGGAGAATCCGACTAACCTTTTTGAGTGGTAAAGAGAGTTTTGGATTCGTGTTGGCGGCCTTTGCATAAGTTGCACCGGGAATGCAGACCAAGTGAGTGGTGAGATAAAAGTTACCGGCTTGGTGCTGGTCGTACATCTCCAAGGCAAACGGGAGCGGTCTTGGAAGGCGACGCAAGTGGACGGCTTGGCTCGAGGGGCCAAGAGGTGGCGTGGTCTTGGTAAGGCAAACGCGCGTGGATGATAGGGTCGCGACAGTGGAGCAGGCGGCTTGGCATAGTGTGGCCTTGGCGAGACGAGACGTACACGGACGGCTCTGCGTGGTGGGGCCGCGGCAATGGAGCGAATGGCTTGGCAAGGGGGTGGTAAGGTGAGGCGCTGTTTGATGAGGTGAGGCATGCATAGGCGGCTTGACACGGTTATGATTTGTCTGTGCTGTCTGATTTCTTCTTGTTCGACGCCCATGGGGAATTCTTTCCTCTCTTTTTTTTTCAAATATTAAAGTATCGCGCCCTCCCATCCCGCTCAGCTTTCATTGGGGTTTTGATGAGGCATTTTATTTTGAGGCTGGTCTCCCGGCCGTGATTCCGGCATGTTCCGCCTATTCAGCCTGCATTTCTCTTTCTTCCTTTAGGGCTTCCATAGTATTTACGCCTGGTGAAGTTGTGTCGTCTTCCCAGTTTTCAACAAAGATTTCTTCTCGTCAAGTCCAACTTTCATCATGTTGATTAGAAGCGAATCTTCCTCGAGTCGACCAGGTTCTCCAGCCAAACGTGCTAGGCTTGATTCTCGCGACAATTCCCCCATCCGAGTCATTCGGGTTAAGAAGGTCATACCGGTATTTTCTCATTAATCAACATATATTTCTTTATTTGCCGATGAATAATGGAAGTTTTCCTTCTGTGTAGAGGTATCCTGTTGGAGCATGTGTTACCGTCATTGATGAAGATGACTTGGTTACCCCTTTTTCTTCGAGCTTGATATTTCCAGCCGCTGCAGATCTGGAGAACGCTGACTTAGGAATTTCTTGCCATGAGTATCCCAATGCAGGCTTGTTGTTCGGAACCCGCATGAGGTGCCTTTCTTCTAACTACCGGAACGTTGGGGGTTCCTTGTGCGAAAAGAATTCGTAACTCTTTACACAAAAATATGGAAGATATACGGCCATATTGCCACCAGGAACATGGTACAGTATTGTTCGTCTGCTTTGGTTTCTATTGTGAATTGTCTCCTGCCAATGGTTGTTGAAATGGAGAATATGTCTATCCGTGCCGTCGCGGAAGTAGCTATTCAAAAGTGGGAGAACATGGTGTCTACCTGTGAATCTCTGAAGTTCAATGTTAGTTGGTTGCGGCATTGTCTTGAAATTATGAAGGTCGACAGGGCTGGTATTCTTGCTAGCGTGGTGCCTGCTACAAAAGCTATTCTGAAAGAGAAGAAAGCCTTGGCCGTGGAGTCACAGAAGGTGGAAGAGTCAATCCGGAATTTGAAGAGCAAGACTGAGAGGTATCAAAGTCGTTTGAGGATGATGCTTTCTAGATATTACCATCTTTTGGACGGGCTTTTCTGAGTTATGTGGTTGTGATATGTTTGGGTCTCTTTCTGGGTTTTGAGCATGTTTTTTTTTTTTTTTTTTTTTGAAAGAATAAGAGAACTTTATTGATTTGCTTCAATCAAATGAAATAAAAACTCAATACGGTATGGAAGAAAGTGGAAAGATGCCTGGATATCCGTGCTTGTGATACGGTGGGGTGAGGCGGTGCTCAGGAGTAGTATGCCTTTAGCCATTTCCCGCTGATGGCCGCTTCCAGTTTTCCCCCGTCCTCCTTAATGACTTTGTAGTACCCACTGTTGTATGCTTTCGTGACTATATAAGGACCTTCCCATTTTGCGGAGAATTTTGGTGCAGATGCGTCTTGCTGGATGTGTTTAGCAGTCTTCAGTACCAAGTCTCCTATTTGAAAAATTCGAGGTTTCACGGTCTTGTTGTATGCTCTAGAAACCATGTTCCTGTATGCCTGTGCGTGTTCTTCCGCTTTGGCCCTCCTGGAGTCCACAGTTTCCAATTCCGCAACCCTGGCACTTAAGGCTTCAGCTTCATTCCATCTAACTCCGCTTTCTTCGGCAATCCTGGCTGATGGGATTTTAATTTCCGTCGGGAGGATAGCGTCTGGGCCATAAACAAGAGAATACGGAGAGACCCCAGTGGAACTTCTTGGTGACGTCCGGTACGCCCAGAGTGCCATGGGCAGTTGCTCATGCCATGTTCGAGGATTATCGTGCACTGTCCGACTGAGGATTCGAATCAGAGTTTTGTTGGTGCTTTCAGCCTGCCCGTTTCCTAGGGTAGTATACGGTGGAGAAGACTTGTTTAATCCCGTATTCCCCGAGCAACTCTCGTACTTGCCTGTTCGCGAAAGGGGTGCCATTGTCAGTGAAGATATGTTTAGGCACGCCAAAACGGCAGATAATGTACTCCTTAATGAATGCCGCAATCGTGGTTCTGTTCGTTCCTCGTAAAGCTATGGCTTTGACCCATTTGGTAAAGTATTCGGTTGTTGTTATTACATACTCGTGATGTTTCGAGGATGGTGGGTTGATCTTCCCAATGATGTCGAGTCCCCAGCTATGAAAGGGCCATGGACTGCTTATCGAATGCAGGGTGGTTGCCGGTACATGAATAAGGTCCCCGTGGACCTGACAATCCTTGCACCTCTGTACAAAAATAGCTGCGTCGTCCTCCATGGTCGGCCAGTAGTACTTCTTGTGTATTTGGAGAAATAACTTCCGCTTTCCTTGGTGTTCTCCTTCGTGCATATCCTTCAGCATGATTGGGACCTCTACCTCGTTCAAACATCGCAGAAGACTCCCTCCAAAGCTTTTACGATATAAGATCCCTTCGTGGAATACGAACCTCTTGGACCTTTGTTTTATTTTGGATGCCTCCTTCTCATTGGTGGGGAGTATCCCGTCGTGAAGGTAACTGATGTACGGCTTCCGCCAGTCCCCGGTGTGACTAATGTTGAAAATGTCTAATTGATGCAGCGGCGCTTGACAGTTGGAACAGGTTCTTTGAAGTAACCGAGCTTGGGCCTCAATCTTCGGCCAATAATAGCCAAGGCGTTGTAAACGACGATAGAGGGTTACCACCAATGTCTGTCTGCAGACCTCACCATGGATGCGATTGAGATGTTGTTGTGCTTCCTCTTCTCCGAGGCATCTTGACAAAGAGCCATCTAGATTTCGATGATAGAGTACCCCTCGAAGCATGAAGAAGTCACGCAAGGTTTTAAGAATGACCTTTCCTTGAAAGAGTGAACTACTAAGCTCTTGGATAATCGGTGTTCTCCAGTCATCAACTTCATCTTTTCAGGTTGTGAAAGCCACGTTGAAGCCACGGTCCTTCTTTACACCGTCGAGTTTCCTCAAGGCCTTGAAATGGCAGTTTCGATGCTAATGTTGCTAGGCAGTCGGCATGTTGGTTGCTGTCGCGCCCGATATGGGCTACTGTTGCGTCGGAGAAGTAGTTCAGCAGTTTTTGCGCTTCGGCTCTATATGGGGCTAAGGTTACCTCCTTCAGCGCGTATACTCCGTTTACTTGGTTGACCAGTAGTTTAGAGTCCCCTCTTATTTCCAGACGTGTGGCTCCGGCTTGTTTAGCCAAGGACAACCCAATGAGGAAGGCTTCATACTCTGCTGAATTGTTGGTGCAGGGGAAGTCTAGCTTGAAGGAGTGTGAGAAAACTTCACCAGTTGGGGATACTAGAACCACGTCGGCTCCTCCCGTACCATTGTTAGGGGTGGCGGAGCCGTCGAAAAATAATAGCCAGGTTTCCTCTTGGATGAAAGAGATTTCCGGAAAGTCCACAGGGAGGTCTTCACGTAATGTTATAGTATTTTCTCCTGGAAATGTCGCCAACAAATCTGTAACTGCCTGTCCTTTGTTGGCCCTCGGGGAAGCACATATTATGTCGAATTCTGACATCTGGAGGAGCCATTTGGCCGGCCTCCTATCAGAGAAGGTTTTGAGAGGAGGAACTTTACAGGATCGGATTTGGATATTAGCACCACTTTATTGGACAGCAGGCAGTGCCTGAATTTCTGGATGGAGTAGGCCAAAGCTAGGCATGCCTTTTCTGCTTTGGGATACCTGAGTTCGGCGTCTCTCAAAGTCCGACTGAAATAGTATATGGGGTATTCAATCCCTTCGTCATCTTCTTGGGCGAGGAGAGCTCCAACAGCAGTGTCACTGAAAGCGGTGTAGAGGTGTAGCGGTCTTCCTTGCATGGGTGATCTCATGACGGCCGGGGAAGATAATGTTCGTTGAATCTTCCGGAACGCCTCCTGTTGTAACGTGGTCCATACAAAGCTTGCTCCTTTCTTTAGTAAGGGGGTAAACGAAGCAATAAGTTGAGCCAATCCGGGTATGAAGCGGAGGATGTAGTTTATTTTGCCCATGAAACTATGGAGTTCCTTCACGTTCCGCGGTGGTGGCATTGTGAGGATGGCTTGCGTTTTGGTTGGGTCAACTTTGATTCCCTCAGCGGTTACTTGGAAGCCTTGGAACTTGCCCGGGGAGACACCGAAAGCACACTTTAACGGATTCATTTTTAGCTTGTATTCGCGGAATCTTTCGAACACCTGCTGTAGAATCCCTGTGTGAGCCGCCCGAGTTTTTGACTTGACCACTATGTTATCTACATAATCCTCAACTTGCTTGTGCATCATGTCGTGAAAAATAGTGTTCATGGCGCGTTGGTATGTGGCGCCAGCGTTCTTCAAACCGAAAGGCATCACAGTATAGTAAAAGTTTCTGAGAGGAGTTCAAAAAGCCATCTTGCTTGCATCATGCTCGTACATCTTTATTTGGTTGTAGCCGATGTACCCGTCCATGAAAGAAAACATGCCATGTCCACTGGTGGCATATACCAACATGTCGATGTTGGGGAGCGAAAAACCATCTTTAGGGCAACATTTATTTAGATCCCTAAAATCGACACAGCACCTGATTTGACTATTCTTCTTTTTTACCGGAACTACGTTTGCCAACCAGGTGGGGTGATGGATTGGTTTGATGAAACCAGCCACCAATAACTTTTGAACTTCCGCCTTAATCTGTTCTTCAATATCATGTCGGAATTGTCTTGGGGTCTGCTTGACCGGCTTGGATCCAGATATCACATGTAAGTGGTGAGTAACCAGCTTCTCGTCCAGGCCAGGCATTTCCTCGTACGTCCATGCGAACACATCTTGATATTCCTTGAGGAGGTCTACCAACTTTGTGCGCTCGTCTGTATATAGAGTCGAGCTTATGGAGATGAGTCGTGGAGATTCCTCATTCCCGATATTAACGATTTCAAGCTCGTCCGTGGTTGAACTGGTGCCGAATCTTGTAGCTGTTGTGGTGCGTCGGAGTATCTCCTCTCGTGGCTCGTCAACGGTGGCATTCCATTGGGCGGAGAGATGTGTGGTAGTCTCCCCTGTTAATTGCTAACAGAGGCGTTGATATACGGTTTTCCCTTTTTCGTCGTGACCCGTAATGAAAGCCCATCCTCGCTTGGTTGGAACCAGACTCTGGTCCTGTGGATGGAAGCGAGTGCGCCTCTCTTCTGAAAGTGTGATGTGAGGCCGAGTTTCTCCGCGGGGTTGTGTAGGACTATCGCTTTCTTCAATGGTCATCCATTTCGGAAGTGGGGTGTGGTAAGCCTTATTGGTTGTGACTTGCGGCCCCTGTCTTGGCTCAAAAATTTCCATGCCACAGATTGGCGCATAGGGAGATGATGACGCTGCGATGCGATGACTTCTCTGTTTAGCGTGGTTTTCAAGCACTGGTGATACGTCGAAGGAATGATCCTGTTGTCGTGGAGCCATGGTCTCCCCAGTATCATGTGGTAGTCTGACTCCTTTTCAATTACCTCGAATCTTACTTTTGACTGGACATGTCCTACCGATAGATTCAAATTGACGTACCCATATGTATTGGTTTGGTTACCCTCGAAATTGGTCATGGTAGTAGGTTGTCGTGTAACCTCGCTTGGTCGTACTTTGGCCGTTCTGAGCGTCCTAAGGGTGACAACATTGGAGGACGCCCCGTGTCGATTTAGAGCCCTTTTGAATTCCACGTTTTTGATTCGAGCTGTGACGTGTAGGGCGCGGTTATGGCCTTCCTTTGCCATCATGTCGTCGTCGGTGAACGTGATATTATTAACAGAAAAATCCTGCGTTTTTGCTGTTTCCGAGCGTGGAGGAACCAAGGGCACGCTTAACGTTATCCGATTGATGGCGGTGAACGTCTCCATCCGTTGATCCCTTGAAAGATGTAATAGTTCACATAAGTTTTCCACCAGCGAGGCCGCTTCTTGGCTTACGGGTCTCTGATTGGTAGTGAAGTTGTTGGCTTGAGAGTGATCATCTGGGACGTCAGTCCCCAGCTCTGAAGTTTCCGAGGCAGGCGAACCGCTCATCTCTGTCGTCAGGTCGATGAGGAAATCCAGTATGGCGTTGATTGCATCTCTCATCAGACCCATGTTTTTAGTGTGAATCCCATGGACCCGTACTAGGTCAATCAGCCTTGGAACTCCTCCGTTGGTCGTGTTGTTGGGCGCTGAAACGTTTCCGTTTTCCTGAGTGGGATCCGAGGACACAGATTCAGTCCAAAGACCAACCATCCTTCCTTGTTTAGAGAAACGTATTCAGAGACTTATATTGGGACCGATAGACCGATCTCCCACTATGGTCGCCAATTGTTTGTAGGTGAAAATGGTTTATGCTGATTTCGGTAATTTGTGCAAGTGAGAAACAATTTAAACCCTAAACAATGTACTGCAAGGGAGTACTTTAGATTCGAGAGATCAATGCATGCAAGTCCGGCCTAAATCAAGAAATGGTCGTTCCATACTTGCTTCGGGTCACAAAGTGGAGGAGAATGGGTTCGTTTTGGGGAGGGAAGCAAGGAAAGTGGTGAGACCTGAGAATAGTTGATTCGGAAGAGTAGTTGGGTTACTACGACTTGTTATCAGAAAAGTGAGAGAGCTAACAAGGTGAGCTAGCAAGTAAGTATTTCTGAGTGTTGTATCTCCCGTATGAACTTGTTGTTCAATGGAAATAGGTAAGATCTATTTATACAAGTCGGAGTAAAAACGTAACCTGGCATCATTAATGAGTGGGGAAGTAAATGGGAGGAGGTGGTAACCGTATGCATGGAATTGATATTCCATAAAGTGGTTAACGCATGAAACTGGTTTTCATGAAACTGCTAACGTTATGGAATTGATGTCCCATAAAGTTGTTAACGCATGTGCTTTATGTCCCATGAACGTTTCACACATAACTTCCCGTATTTACTAACCGCCTCACCCTTATGACGGGCGTAGTGTACGCCGCACGCTGTAAACCACCAAACCAATACCCAAAGAGGATCCCCCAGTTTGTGTTGATGTCTCGAATGCTTTGGAAAATGATGAGACTCAATAATGTTGTATTAAAAGGTTCGTTGAGACTTGTGAAAGCAAAAGATTTTAGACTTATAAAACTTAAAAATAATGAAAACTTAACACAAAATTGATTCAAGATATGAGAAAATAACCAAGACACTGATTCCACTATTACACATGAATGAATAACGGTAAATAACCCAAAACTCTAATTATCTTTCAAATCCCTTGTTTCTTAATTCACAAATAATCAGGCAAATTCTCAAAAATTAATTGTATCCCCTAAGCATAGATTATCTTAATACAAAGCATAATCTATCTAATTGAATCACAACTAATGACGAAAATTATGCAAATAATTTAAAACTCTGCAAAAGCAGTGATTGAGTGAATTATAAATTATAAATTAGAGAAAATAAAATAGTTACCAATTATTCATGCGTAAATAGCTTCCTCATTGCGTTGGTTGTGGGAGAATTAGCCGCTCATCATGTTGGAAACACGCTCAAAAATCATTATTATTGCTCAAAGGGTGTTTACAAAGATGAAATGGAGAAAATGATGAAAATCGGGTGTTTGCAACGTTTATAATTGTTGCAAACACTGTTGCAATGAACGATAGAGATGAAGTGCTGCTGTTTTTGTTGATCTGTGACCCTCAGCTAAGTGTCGTTGTCACTGTAGAAGAACGACTGCCTCTGGTGGTCTAATGTTCTTCGTGTTCTTCACACCAACAGCAATGGAAGTTTCTGCAACTTCGATTTTTTGGCTCTTGTAGTGTTCTCAAATCTCCCAAACTCTCCGTATCCGTTCTCTGACCTCCCAGCACCTATTTATAACCCAGCAGAAGCAAAATCTCGCGTGTAATTGCAACATATTTTTGATTATTCTCCATGCAAGATACGAGATTTCTTTCCATTATTTTCTTCATCACGCGCCTGCAGCTGTTATTTTCTTCCTCATTTACCTTCTACACTCGTCTGGCAACAACCCACACACTCCAAACACGAGCAGTGCACGTCTCAAAGCTCACAGTGATTCACGATATCCCGTGAAAAACTCCTCCCTTGCACACGCACCTATGTTCTCTTCGTTTGGATTATTCAGCCAAATTCAGTCGAACCAAATACATACACCAAGTCTGTTAAGCCCAAACAGACCATCCCAAGAAGTTTCAGCCATTGAATCGCTCTAAAACATCTCCAAAGCTCGAACCAAGAATCTGCCATAACCTGTTAACTTTTTCCCGCCAAAACCAACATTCAAACGATGAAGATGGTGTCCCCCTAACGAAACTGGGGGTGCGAATAGCAAGTGCTCAACAGAGGTGCCCCTTAGTAATTGAGTTACCCCTTATCCAAAGTGGGAGTCCGAATAACATGTGTCCTCCGGAGGTGCTCCGAACAACTTTTCGAGCCGAATTTTTCCAACAATATTTATTTCCAAAAAATACCTACAAACACACAAAACACCATAATAAGGACGAAAACGAGTACTAACAATACGAAACATTGAGGAAAAAATTAGACACATAAATGCGTCTATCAAATACCCCCAAACTTATTATTTGCTAGTCCTCGAGCAAATTTATTCTAGAAAATAAAAAAAATCATTTGAACCCCTAGGTGGCCCTAGTGGCGGAGTGTTGTCTCCGGAGGGTTTACCAGAGGTGTACCCACAAAACCTTTACTCCAGACCCTAGCTATCTACGCAGAACCTTGGAAGGCACTAAAGAATCTCCTTGGTTGGCATACTTATTGATTACAAGAGGAAGTACCCCGATGCGAAATTCCAATTGATGTACACGAGTTTGCACTCAAGCATACTAAAATTCATATAAAGTGACAGAGCTCTACTCAGATAGTTTCTGGACATCATAAACCGAGTCAACCAATCACATGGAAAGATTAAGAATATGGATGTAGAGAAAACGTGGATGATGTTGACTAAGGTGAACCTATCCTAATGGGTGAGATACTGGTCCGGACTAATATCAACACACTTTGGCATATACAAGGGGACCAAGTGATCGATAATCCTAACTCTAGGTCAACTCACCTGGCATATACAAGGGTACCAAGTGATCGACTTTATTGTATTTATTAGGTTGGTCTAGTGGTCTCGGTCTTTTTTTTTTTTTTTTTTTTTTTTTTTTGGGTATCTCGCTCAGTCACTCTATTTCACCCTAGCAATGGTAAAGAGAAAAATAAAAGAAGTGATCAGGATTCTTTCGATGTTTCCATCACGAGGATATGGCGAAACTACCATGTTTTCTTTTTCTAACACCTGAGCTATGTGCTTTTATGAATATACTCTTTAGATGTTTCCATCTAATCAGATTGGTTCCTCAACTCCTACAACCAAAATGCTTCCATCCACTTAGATTGGTTAGTGCCATCCTTAATAAACATAAATTTCTAGGCTCTGAGTTTATTTATTGCAACTAAAAACTAACAAGAAGTTTCTTCCCACCCCCAAACTTAAATCTAACATTGTCCTCAATGTTTCTAATGAAAAAGCAATACCAAAAAGTAAAGTAACATGAGGAATCAGTAAAGAGAGAAGTTGGAAAGATAGTACCTGGGTGAAGAGAGAAATCAAAAACTAATATACAACATACAATCGCCTCGATGGTCAATCAAGGGTAAACAGGGTCCTCCAGAGGGACCTCCTCAACATCACCAGTAGGAAAGGGCTCTAAAAAGGGTTTCAATCTCTGACCGTTAACCTTCGAAGAACTACTACCATCCTGTGTCTCGATCTCAACAGCTCCATGAGGAAAGACAGTGCGAACAATAAAAGGACCCGTCCACCGAGAACGTAACTTCCCGGGGAAAAGATGCAAGCGGGTATCATACGGAAGAACTTTTTGACTGGAGAAAATGACTTAGTAAAATATTTCTATCATGCACAAGTTTCATTTTGTTCTTATACTCCTTCGCACTATCGTAAGCATCTATGCGAATCTCTTCCAACTCATTGAGCTAGAGTTTCCTATGGGCTCCTGCCTTGTCAAGTGAAAAATTTAGCTGCTTAACAGCCCAATAAGCTCTATGTTCTAACTCAACAGGTAAATGACATGCCTTGCCATAAACAAGCCGATAAGGCGACATTCCAATAGGGGTTTTAAACGCGATCACGGTAAGCCCATAAGGCATCAGTAATCCTAGACGACCAGTCTTTCCGATTAGGATTAACTGTTTTCTCTAATATACGTTTTATCTCCCTATTAGAAACCTCCACACGACCACTAGTCTCATGGATGATACGGGGTAGCTACCTTATGTGTAATACCATATTTCTTCATCAAAATCTTAAAAGGTCCATTACAAAAAGTGCGACCCTCCATCACTAATTATAGCTCGCGGTGTACCAAAACGTGTAAGTATATTATTTTTCAAGAACTCAATCACAACCCTATGGTCATTGGTTTTACACGCAACCGCCTCAATCCACTTAGAGACATAGTATACGACAACAAGGATGTATAAGTTACCAAAAGATTTAGGAAACGGACCCATAAAGTCAATACCCCACACATCAAAGACCTCAACGATTAAAATAGGGTTCAAGGGCATCATGTTCCTACGGAAATGGTTCTAATTTCTGGCAACGTTCACAAGTAACACAAGAATCTGTGGGAGTCTTTAAACAACGGAGGCCGCAGTAAAATCCACTTTGCAATATCTTAGCAAATAGTCTTCTTAGCACTAAAGTGACCCCCACAAGCATGATCATGACAAAAGGAAATAATACTGGACTGGTCACTCTCGGTATACATCTCCTAATAATCTCAGTCCGGACAATACTTAAATAAATAAGGATCATCCCAAAAGAAGTGCTTAACCTCGGCTAAAAACCTAGAGAACGATCTTGTTTACCCCAATGTTGGGGCATTCGACCAAAGTAACAAGATAATTCACTATATTTGCATACCAAGGTGATTGGGAAACAGAGAACAGATGTTCATCAGGAAAGTTATCCCTTATATGAAGGGAATCATTAGGCGAACTAACAACTAGCCTAGACAAGTGGTCTGCCACTACATTTTCTGCACCCTTTTTGTCTCTAATGTCTGGACAAAATTCTTGTAATAAAAGGATCCATCTAATCAATCTAGGTTTGGTATCCTTCTTAGAAAAAAGGTATTTCAAAGCGACATGATCGGTATAGATTACGATCTTAGAACCTAAGAGATAGGGTCTAAACTTGTCTAAGGCAAACACAATGGCCAACAGTTCCTTCTCTCGTAGTGGTATAGTTCAACTGGACATCATTCGAGTTTTGCTAGCATAGTAAATCACATGAAGTAATTTGTTTTCTCGCTGACCTAGCACAACACCAATAGCATAATCTGAAGCATCACACATGATCTCAAAGGGTAGGTTCAGTTAGGTGCACGGACTATGGGGGCGGTAGTGAGTAAAGTCTTAAGCTTCTCAAAAGCCTCTAAACAAGCATCATCAAAGACAAACTTAACATCTTTTGCAAGCAAATTGCAAAGAGGTCTAGAAATCAAGCTAAAATCCTTAATGAATCGACGATAAAAACCTGCATGCCCTAAGAATGACCTAATATCTTTTACGGTTTTTGGGACCTGTAAAGTCTTAACACTACAACAAAAACATACATGGATCATTCTTAAAAAGTGTGATCTAAGTACTAGCTGTCTGTGATCTTTGCCAGTATAATCTGAAGGGTGATCTATAGATCACAATTCTTTTGCAATGAAAAGTGTGATCCTACCCTTTGCAAAGAAATCAAAGTTTTGAAAAGTTGAGATCTAAAGACAGGTTTTTAAAAGACAAGGTTTTAAAAATTGTGATCTTTCATCTAAGTTTTCAACCCAAATTTACCCTTTACAAATAGTAAACCGAAGTGTGATCCCACAACATTTCTGCACCTGTAACTCAAATTCAAAAACTGATATAAAAAGGACACAATGTCTGAATACTGAATTAAATTCATTCCATGTCTGAATCAAATTCATTCAATGTCTGAACCAAATTCACCTGTAAAAATTACACATTTCTGCTGCAATAGCTCTAATGTAAAGTTGATTACATGAATAACAGTTCTACAGTAAACTGCAAACGCAATTTCAAGTTGCCAATTCCGTTCCAAAAGGGGAAATCTCAGTCATCAACCAAAAGAACAGGAAAGGAAACTTCGTCCAGTGTCATTACACAAGCTGTGTGATCCAAACAACCTGCAAATGATTCACTCAACATGTTCAAGAATTCCTATATTTTCCACACCCATAAGATAAAGATAAAATCTATCTTTTATCATAAAAATACTGACCAAAATGTTACACTGCGAGGTCATGGGTTAATGCAATAAAATTATAAACTCCAGGCTAATAATATGAACTTAAACATCCACCACACATAACAGGTTGGTTAACTATATTTTATGTTGACATTTGTAGACTCCGGGCTCAGAATGATACTCATTCCAAGTATCTTTTTTAGTCCTAAAGTTCTGTGGTATTCTTGCAAAGGGATTTTACATTTAATAAACTTATCAAAATAGCACGAAAACGTATTTTCTGTAGCATGTTTAGCATATTAAGATAAAATATCGTCGCAAAGTAAATTCACGACAACTCTAGAATCATAGACAGAACAGTTTGCACACACTAGTTTACAGCTGCTAATCTATTGGTGCAATCCCTCAAACAGAAGGAGTAAAAAATGAAGAGTAAAGGTGTTGAAGCTTATCTTACCTGTGTTTGGAGCACAAGAGCTAATTGTTCTTCTACACGAGATAGTCTTTGCTTCGTTTGACAAAGTTCAGCTTCCACCCTCAATCTAGCCTCTTTTTCCTCCTGCATCTTTGGTCGCGCAGTATGGAAGTAAGATACTTGTGAAACAAACAAACTTTCCCATGCCTCTAACATTTCTAGTTCAGCAGATAGGGTCCTTAGAAGTCTGCCTAGCTTTGCAACCCATAGAGTTGTAGGGTACTCCATAACACAATTCCTATAAAGTTAAAGATACAGGATGCCCAAGAGATTCCGAGTCAATGACTAGCAAACATCGAACTTAAAATCAAATTTATTTGAATATACCTGAACTATGGCATCCGGTCGAGACTCGAACACAATCAGAAGAACACCCAATGGGGAAGATGTCTTCTCCAAGATAACACCATCTGCAACCTGGATTGTTACTCATTTTAAAAGAAGTCAGTGATCAATGCTTAGCATGTAGGGGAAAGCAAAGTTCAAAGCGAGAAATATATCCTCATACATCACTCTAGTTACCTCAGTTCTTGCCAAAACCCGACCAATTAGTTCTTCCATGTCTGCTAGTACACGAACGGATTTATCCAGACTTGAAATCTGTGAAACATAATGCCCTAGATTCAAATTTTGGAATCTGGTAATAGATAGCAAAGAGAATTGTTATCATGTCATGAGAGTCAAACTCCCAAGATGAAAACTTAAAGGATTTTATGTATGTAGAATTAAAATTAAAATGTTAAACAATTAAGGAGCCTTGCCTTCCCGAGCTTTAGAGCCAAGCGGGATATCAGTGCCTCATCATACCCAGTCTCTTTGCAGCAGCAACATCGGCATCATTTTATTCTTGGATCAAGATTTCATTTGCATCTAAGGCATCAACTACTTGCAACAGAATTTTCTTTCGGTCTTTTGATAGAAGAGCCTGCAAGCATTTTTATCATTTTTCCAATATTAGTCCTAACATCTAAGCTTCTCAGAACAAACAACAAATTCGACCATACAGTTCAAGTATTCATGGAACGAAGAGACTAAATGCAAAAGAAGAGAAGTTACAGCTCCATCCCCCTTTTAAGCGAATAAAGGTGGTACCTGAAGTCGCCTAGAACACTCCCTTGCTGCAACTTCCATATCCCGTGAACCAACTTCTTTAACGGGGACCCTAAATGTGCATCCTTATGAAAAAGGGTGCCTATGTGCTCTCCTTGGACAACTTTTATGATGTTGTCAGTAGCATAACCAATAAAGTTTAGAAATCATAAACACCAGCAATGTGCACCTGATGTAATTAACCTAGAGTCGGTTTGCACATTATTGGAACAAAATTCAAGTAAAATTCATGGTAGAAGTGAAAACAACAGTGCGATATATCACATACACAGAAGAATATGGACAAGCATGAATAGAACAAACAGAACTAATCATTGTTCGGGACTCTTAGAACACCGAGAACAAGATGGACGAAGTTTATTCAAACTAGGAGTACCAGACTCGGATCCTTTACATCGAGAATGAGATAGGAAGAGTTCAATCGAACCGAAGTACCAAGGTTCTTCGCGTCCCATCTTTAGAGAATGCACCGTTGCTTCCTAGTGAAGATTAAGAGAAAATGTAAGACACTTTGAGCAAGCTGGCACAGACGCCACAAATGATTGATTCAAAGCATAAAACATAGAGGATGAATGAGTCTAAAGAGAAGTACATGGCAAACAATTGAAATCTTAGAATTATTTAACATAAACAGGAATCTAGAAGTGAGGTTACATATTACATCAACAACACAGTTAATTGTAATTTACTGTCAAGACCATTCCACATCAGACATGCTCAACAAATTAGTATAGTTTTGGATGTTCATGAGAGTCAATATGCTAAAAAGATAAGAAGAGCCAAATCTCCTCGTATAACAAGAACATGATTCTTAATTACAGAGCATAAACGATTAAATTATATGTTCGCCTATCTTGCAATCTTATCCTATTGCATCTGGTCTGTTTGCAAGGAAGAATGTAAATACCATGGCAACTAGAAGAAACCAAACACAATCTTCTGCTTTTCACCTAATGCTACACTGGATACGAATTGTAAAGAATTTTCACTTTTACTAATTTCAGGCATTTTAGATGTACACTACAACTATTCAGTTCCATTCGGGGATATTCAGTTCTACTTCCCATCAATTTTTTTTAATAAAGTTAAATCTTAAATTAAAATTGAAACATAGAGTTCAAGTAGATATTCACTAAAAGCTCTAATTGAGCATCCATGATGCATGCTAACGAAAGGCAAAGTTGGCTCTTAACTGCACATTGCCAAATTTCGCAATCCCCAAATATGACCCAGCACACTTTAACAATTGGGCAGTGAGATTTGGCAATTGTGAAATATGAGCATCCGTAATTTTAAAATTGTTGCAGGACACAACACAGTTTAAAGTGATGAGCCTAGTCATTCAGCACATCATAGAGATATACAGATTTAATTGAAATAACACTAATAACATTGATAATTGCTTGTTCTAAACAATTTATACTCAAAGCAATCTATTTTCAAACACCTCAAGCTCATGGAATTGAACCCCCTTAACATGAGCTTGAAATAACCACCAATGAACATATGAATCACAGAATCTTTAAACTAACTTAAAATTTCACAAAAAATTTTCTCCAAAGATCAAATCGATCTCTATAAACTAACTAATCTACTAAGTAAAGGTAAAAAACAACCAACCAAAATCAAAATCAAAGATGCAAGTAAAAGTTAATCAAATCACAAAGTAGAGACAGATTCATAGTTTCAAGTGTATACCCAATCGATCTCTGTAAACTAATTAATCTCACTCCAGGTTTAGATCAAAACTCTGCAGAAAAACTACATCGAAATCAAAAATTAAAACAACTAAAACATAAACCCTAAAAATTCAAATCTCACTTCAATTTCGAACGTTATCAAAACAAAAAATCATTGCATATTTTAATCGTACCTGAATCGAGAGATGGAGAGATCGATAAATCGAGTGAGGTTTGGATCTATTTTCTTTGAATTGGAGTACTGAAAAAAATTGAGTGAGATTTGGTTACCTCTGTCTGAGAAATCGAGAAAGAGAGAGAGAGAGAGAGAAATGAGATTTGGTTTCCTTCTGTGTATTCGAGCATGACCAACTTGTTTTAATGTTGGGCCCGCACAATAATTTGGGTTTCCTTTTATTTAAAATAATAGATACATGTTAGATCACAAAGCAGTAGAAAATGTGGTCAAGTGGTCAGCCTTAAAATCACACTTTCATCAGTGTATGAGATCATTGAGAAGGTGCCTTGGTATAAGATCACAAACATCAAAACACTTGTGATCTTTAAGTTTTAGCTATAAAAAGATAACAAATGTTTGTAATATGTGATATATAGTATGTGATCAAAAGCACATTTTGTTGTAGTGTAATAAGGTCAACTTTGGCTTTATCTACCTCTATACCCTTAGAAGATACGATATGCCCTAAAACAATTCCTGATTGAACCATGAAATGGCATTTCTCCCAATTAAGCACTAGATTCTTTTCCTTACATCTAGTCAACACTAATGACAAATGATGCAAGCACTCATCGAAAGACGAACTAAACACTGAAAAATCATCCATAAAGACCTCCAAGAACCGCTCTACCATATCTGAAAATATGCTCATCATGCAACGTTGAAAAGTTGCAGGGGCGTTACATAGCCCGAAAGGCATGCGTCTATACGCAAAGGTACCAAAGGGACAGGTAAAAGTGGTTTTCTCCTGGTGTTCTGGGGCAATGACGATCTGATTATAGCCAGAGTAGCCATCTAAAAAGTAGTAATGACTATGTCCAGCTAATCTCTCTAGCATCTGGTCGATGAAGGGAAGGGGAAAGTGGTCCTTCCTAGTGACCTTGTTAAATTTCCTATAGTCAATACAAACACGCCAACCCGTGGTCACTCGGGTAGGGATTAACTCATTGTTATCATTCTGGACTACAGTAATGCCGGATTTCTTGGGAACAACCTGAACGGGGCTGACCCACTTAATGTCTGAAATGGGGTAGATAATGCCTGCATCTAATAACTTAAGGATCTCAGTTCGAACTACTTCTTTCATATTAGGGTTTAGTCTTCGTTGCATCTCCCTAGAAGGTTTGGTATCTTCCTCTAAATAAATCTGATGCATACAAACAGTAGGACTTATACCCTTAATGTCTGCTATGGTCCACCCTAAAGCTTCCTTGTTGTTTTGAAGGACGGTCACTAGCCTACTTTCCTGATCACTATCCAAGTCGGAAGCAACAATCACAGGTAAAGTTTCAGATGGTCCTAGAAACACATACTTCAGGGTATCTGGCAATGGTTTTAGGTCCAACTTAGGAGGCTCTTCTAACGAAGGAACTAGGGTAGACTTAGAAACTGGTAGTGGTTCGAACTTAGGTTTCCATCCATTACTAGTGTCTAACAAAGGGGTTGAATCTAACAAAGCATTCACCTCATTAATCACATCATCATCATCAAAATCAATCCCAAAGTGAGCTAGGCATTTCTCTAATGTATCTTCTAACAAAGTGTTTGGTAATGACTCCTCGACTAATGTTCCTATCATGTTCACCTCTTCTATGCTTGAGTCATCTAGTTCAGAGGGTAGCTTACTAATATGAAAGACGTTCAGCTCAATAGTCATATTACCAAAAGACAAATTCATAATACCAGTTCGACAGTTAATGATCGCATTGGATGTAGCTAAAAACAGGCGACCTAAAATTACCGGTATCTGGTTCTCTAGGTCGGGGACAGGTTGGGTATCTAGGATAACAAAATCCACCGGATAAATAAACTTGTCGACCTCTATGAGAACATCCTCGATCACACCCCGAGGAATTTTAACGGACCTGTCAGCTAACTGAAGAGTCATCTAGGTAGGTTTCATCTCACCAAGTCCTAGCTTAAGGTACACATGGTATGGGAGTAAGTTCACACTGGCTCCTAAGTCAAGCAAAGCTTTCTCAACACGGTATTTACCTATTTTGCAAGAAATAGTAGGGGACCCTGGGTCTTTATACTTAGGAGTAGTGGTATTCTGAATAATAGAACTCACGTGACTAGCTAGGAAGGATTTCTTTTGAACACTAAGCTTACGCTTTCGTGTACACAAGACCTTAAGAAACTTGGCATAAGTGGGAATCTGCTTAATCGCATCCAACAATGGGAGGTTGATAGTAACCTGCTTAAAAACCTCCAATATATCATTGAAGTTGGACTCCCTCCTAGTTGGAACTAGCAGCTGGGGGAACGGGGCTCGGGAACAAAGCCGATTCAATATGACCCTCATTGGTCTCATTAGAGACTTTATCAGTCTCTCCTCATTTTCTGGCTCGGGAAGGGTGAACTACAAAGCATGTTCACTTTCAGGCATGGCGACCTTATTGTCAACTTTCTTTCCACTCCTAAGGGTTGTAATAGAATTCACATGATTGTACGATTTCTCTCCTTTAGGGTTAGGATCAGTATGACTAGGGAACCTTCCATATTTCTCTCACTAAGGAACTTAGCTATTTGTCCGACTTGAAGTTCTAATTTAGCAAGGGACTGGGAATTATTCTTAAAATTCTGCTTGGTTTCCTCTTGAAAATTACCCTGGCTCTTTACTAACATTTCCTGGCTCTGTGTTAACATATCCTGGCTCTTTTTTAGTATACTAAAAGATTCCTCTAAGCTAGTTATTCTATTCTCAGAAGGGTTCTGGAACTGGGGTTGACCTGAAGAGTTCTTAGCATAACCAAAACCTGGGGAGGCTGAGAATTACCAGACTGACTTTGATTCTGGCCCTTAGACCAAGAGAAGTTAGGATGGTTTCTCCAACCAGGGTTGTAGGTCTCTGAGTATGGGTCATACTTCTGACGGTTCTCAAACCTAGCATTGTTATTGACAGCATGAGCTTGCTCTTCACTAACCTGACCTTCCCAAAATGAGTTATCGGGCTCTATTCCACAACTAGATACTTGAGAGGTTCTATTAGGTTCACCAAGGGACCTATTTTTAGACTGACCCATTTCCAAAGCTTCTAACCTTCTAGACAAAACAGCAAACTTAGCATCTGACCCAAAGCTTCTATCTACCACATTGGTGCTACTTCTATTGACCAGGAGTCTTTTAGGGGTTCAACACAAGATTCCCACTGTTGGGATTTTCAAGCAACAACTCCTAAGAAGGTAAAGGCATCCTCAAGACTTTTATCGTAAACTCACCAGCACACATAGACTCGACCATGGCTTTGGTCGAATAGTCTAAACCATCATAAATAATCCATACAAGTTTCATCTTATCAAATCCATGGTGAGGACACCGAGATAGGAGATCATTGAATCTCTCTAAAACCTATAAAGAGACTCTCCTCTTGTTGCACACTAGCACTAATTTTCTGCCTAACAGCAGCAGTTTTATGCTTAGGGTAGAATTTCATATAGAAAGAAAGCAGCAATAAGTTCTGCCATGTTTCAATGGATCCGGATGGTAAGTTATTTAGCCAGGTCTTGGCTTTATCTTTTAAGGAAAAGGGGAACATCTTAAGTTTCAAAACTTCATCGAGAAGGTCTTTTATTCTAACTGTCCCACAAATTTCCTCAAAGTCCCTAATATGAAAATAAGGGTTCTCATCATCTTTTCCTAAGAATATAGGGATCATTGAAGAATACTAGCTTTTATCTCGAAGTTAGCCGTATTGGTGGCAATTTAATGAATGAAGCTCGGTTGGTCCCATTGGGAACATGTAATCTTTCAAAGTTGCCATCGTTGGCACAACTGAAGTACTAGGGTACTTTCCTCACTAAGAGACAGATTCTTAAAACTGAAGTTTCCAAAAACGGGGCTCTCAAAAGAAGAGTCTTCGAGTTCCCCGCCTTCACAAGAAGAACTACTAGGTTTGTCACTAATCAAACGACCTAGAGTGTTTCTTTTCCAAGCCCGTTCTTTAATGACCTCGGGCATACACTAGAAAAATAAAACAAAAGAAAAGGAAAAATCCTAAAAGGAAGGGAAGTTCTATGCAAACACAAACAAGGCTGACTCCACCACAGCAAACCTAATGATATCTAGCAAACAAAAAGCATGATGGCTCCACTTAGATTGTTTTCTAGACCAGCTTCTAATCCTTCGAAAGGGAATTCGTTACAATTTAAGCAAACCCTCTGGATCAATCCGAGTCAAAGTAAGTTGAATCAAGGCGAGGGAAGCTCCGTGGAGCTTTGATACCCAAGGCCTCACCGCTATTACAAGGCGGCGCAGTCACGCATTCAACTTCACAGAAACCATCATGAACTCGAAGTATGCTAAAGAGTAACCAATATTTTTCGAGCGACTTTCCTACTAAGCTCGTTACCCTATCGGTCTCGTTATATTCAAGTTTTAAGGCTTAGGTTCGCGTTAAGTATTATTCTCCTAAGGCGGGCAAGAAGATAACGGTGATGAAATCCGAACCCTTATCTTGTATGGCCAGTCCTTGCCCTTTACTAGGAAATTAAAAACAGCCGTTTTCAAGTCCTCAACATATATTCACACGAAGGAAGACAGTAACTCGTTGGCAGGAGATTCGCGAGTGTTTCGACAAACTTACCTCCCATACCAGACGGGGGATGAACCGCTGTATTCAACTCGGGCCACGACTCCTATGTCATGTACGAACCCGAGGGGCCGAGGTGATATCGTAATCACCGTCCTTCTTTGCAAACAGTTTAATATTTAATACTACCCTTCCGTAGGGTTTAAAATAAATAAAGTAATGTCCAAATGTCCAAGTCCAAAGTCCAAAGATAAAGTACAAAAGAAAAGGAAAGTCTTAAAAAAAATAAAATAAAAATCTCTCTTTTTTTTTAATCTTTTTATAAAATATAAATAAATCTTCTTCTCTCGCTCCTTTCGCTTTGTCTTTAACTCCAAATCTTTAAGTATCCACCAAAAGCTTTGGCAAATTTTTCTTTCGCTCCAAATCCCAAAGTCTGAAAGGAAAAGACAAAAACCCAAAAACGTAAAGAAGAACAAATAAATGAAAACCTAAAAGAAAATCTAAAAACTCTAGCCTAAAGACAAGCCCGCGTCGGCGGCGCTAAAAATTGATGAGACTCAATAATGTTGTAGTAAAAAGGTTCGTTGAGACTTGTGAAAGCAAAAGATTTTAGACTTATAAAACTTAAAAATAATGAAAACTTAACACAAAATTGATTCAAGATATGAGAAAATAACCAAGACACTGATTCCACTATTACACATGAATGAATAACGGTAAATAACCCAAAACTCTAATTATCTTTCAAATCCCTTGTTTCTTAATTCACAAATAATCAGGCAAATTCTCAAAAATTAATTGTATCCCCTAAGCATAGATTATCTTAATACAAAGCATAATATATCTAATTGAATCACAACTAATGACGAAAATTATGCAAACAATTTAAAACTCTGCAAAAGCAGTGATTGAGTGAATTATAAATTATAAATTAGAGAAAATAAGATAGTTACCAATTATTCATGCGTAAATAGCTTCCTCATTCCCTTGGTTGTGGGAGAATTAGCCGCTCATTGATGCGTGTCGTACCACAACAAATTAATTAATACTTTACTACCTAATTAACAAGTAATATAGGGCAGTCAAGGTCGATCCCACGAGGAGCACGAGATTCTAGTTGTAAAAGTTGTCACGAAAGGGGGGTGTAAAAAGCAAAATAGCAAAATAAAAATAAAAATAAAGAAAGCAATTAAAATCGAAAGTTGAAAGATGAAAGCAATAAGAGAGACAAGATCAAGGAATCCTTCTTGAATTCTGAAACAATGATTAAAGTTATGTTCTTTTCTACTTGTTATTAGTCATGATTATCACCAACCGTAGGATAGCAGGTCCGCTTAGCTAGCCCCAAAATCCCTAATTTCACCGAGTAACATGTGTCCGCTTAGTTATCGATTCTATTCAAAAGAACCACCTTGAGGTCCGCTTACAAGATGTAATTCCCAGAATGCATTAAGTTTTATGAATTTAGGTTTAGTACTAGTAGTTAAACTCGGTTCGCTTGGTTCACTTTCTAGCGTTGTTTCTACACACAATTGCTCCACGGAATCCCTCCGCAAGGTCTCGTGTTTTCTACTTGTGTAAAGTGTCGAGAACGATTACGTATTCCCTAACTTATACTAGATATAGATCAATTAACAAATTAATTTAGCGTGCACTCCAAACAATCTATCAATCAATCATGAGTGTCTTTAAGATCACTCCTATTAGTAAAAACAATCGATAATCATGTGAAAAACTTCAAGATAGAATTGAAAACAAAAACTCAAATCATGTTAAGAACTAGGAATTCATCCTCAATCAATAAAATTAACTACTCATGTTAAAAGTTCACACAAAGAATAAAGAAGAGAGAATTGTTGTGTGTAGAGATGTGTGTGAAGAGATATGTAGAGAGAGATGTGTCTAGAAGTTGTAGAAAACTTCTCTATTTATAGGCTTCAATATTCTCCAAATCTTCTAAGGAATAGAATCCTTTTCCTTTTGTAATTCAATTTCCAAATCCAAGCTTTTCTCAACTCTTCCACCTTCTCTTTCCAAATTTGAGTCCAATTCTCCATCCAATTCCTAGCCCAAGTCTTCACACCCATGAGAGAGGTCCATAGAAAATTCTCGAATTTTGCTCACGGAAAATCGGGATTATGGCCGGAATTTGGCCGAAACGTCCGCCACGGTCGCCTGAAAATTTTGTCGTCGAGAGAATATTCGACGGAATATTCGTCCGGTCCTCGTTAGGACTAACGGTCAAACGGTCAACCGTCATCAAGCTGTTAGTCAAGAAAGTCAAGCCGGATGGAGTGAGTCGATTCATCGAATCACCGCTAACTCGTGACTTAATCCTATTTCACTCACCGGAATCGGTCATCGGGCTCGGTTGGGATCGGTCATCGGATCGTTCGGATCGGTCCGAGTCAACTCGCTGAAGGACGATTTGAAGCCGAAGCCATTTTTATCGGGTTTTCCGGCCAATTTCAGGCCTCTTCCGCCTGTAACAACCTAACATACATCTACTTCTCATTGCCTCATTATCTCGCTGCTGCAATATCAAGTTCATCTTCTCCCTGTTCTCTTCTCAATCCTCATTACCAGTTCCAGTTCCATTTCAGCTTTAGTTCATACAGCAACAATGAGTCTTATCTCGACTCTGTTGAACTCCACATCTGCATCGAACCCATCCTCTTTCTCTTCCATTGCATCTCTTCTTCAAGCTCAATTCTGCACTGAGATTCATCAACTCTGTGTCTCGATTTCTTGTTTCAACACAACAGCGAATCCCTAGTTGCAGTGACAACCAACGGCATCAGTCTCTCCTCAATTCACAGGAAGCTCCTAAGTCATCAAAACCCATTCATCATCTTTAACCCATCTTCAATCTTTTTGACATAACCATATCCATTTCTATCTTCATCTGCCGCTTCTTCTTCTCAATCTGCTCTCATCTTGACTTCGACAGCACGCTTATTATTTTTCGAGTTCTCGATCCAATTCTCGTACATTAGCAAATCCAACAACTATTAAGCTCATTCGAACGTCTGTTCCTTGTTGTACTTCACATCAACAAAGTGACCATTAATCCAAACCCTATCTCGATTCGATTACGGTGACCCTAACCATTGCTTGCCTCAATCACATCACCACTGCCATAATTTCTCGATCTCACTTCTCTCTTTCGATTTGCTCTCTCAATTCCTCTGCCATTAATCTCGATCTACTTCTCTCTTTCTCGATTATCAGCTTTTAATACAGCCGCTGTCTATTTTCTCAATTCCAGGCGAATAAAGAAAATGAGAGAAAACCATCTCTCAATTAGTAGGGTTAGTCAGGCATGGATCCGGGTCGGGGTATGGGTCCGGGTACGGTTAGGGTAGATGGGCTTAGGGTATGGTTAGGGTAGATGGGCTTAGGGTATGGTTAGGGTAGATGGGCTTAGGGTATGGGTGGATTCAAACACCCACTAAGTACACCCCAAGTGCTATTCTCACTCACTTCTTTTGGATAAGGGACACCTCTTTGACCTCCCCATAACTATTATTGTCCTTCCTTGAAGTAATGTGAGTCACCCCTTAACCTTGACTGGGCTCCATATAGTCTTCTCCTTGATAAAATGACAAGTTTGCCCTTTTTGCTCAATTTTGATGATTTCTTCTTCTTTTCTCGTGCGACTCCAAAGTAACTACAAAACTCAAAACAAGCGTAAAATACAAAATTCACACGAAAAATAGCAAAGAAAGCATAAACTCTAGATAGTAAATACGGTGTATTCTACACCTATCACTCATCATGTTGGAAACACGCTCAAAAATCATTATTATTGCTCAAAGGGTGTTTACAAAGATGAAATGGAGAAAATGATGAAAATCAGGTGTTTGCAACGTTTATAATTGTTGCAAACACTTGCACAAAGAACGATAGAGATGAAGTGCTGTTGTTTTTGTTGATGCGACCCTCGCCTAAGTGTCGTTGTCATTTTGTAGAAGAACGAACGCCTCGGTGGTCTAATGTTCTTCGTGTTCTTCACACCAAAGAAGCAATGGCAGTTTTCGCAACTTCGATTTTTTGGCTCTTGTAGTGTTCTCAAATCTCCCAAACTCTCCGTATCCGTTCTATGACCTCCCAAAGACCTATTTATAACCCAACAGAAGCAAAATCTCGCGTATAATTGCAACATATTTTTGATTATTCTCCATGCAAGATACGGAATTTCTTTCCATTATTTTCTTCATCATGCGCCCTGAAATTTGTTATTTTCTTCCTCATTTACCTTCTACACTCGTCTGCAACAACCCACACACTCCAAACACGAGCAAAGGCACGTCTCAAAGCTCACAGGTGATTCACGATATCCCGTGAAAACTCCTCCTTGCACACGCACCTCTGTTCTCTTTGTTTGGATTATTCAGCCAAATTCAGTCGAACCAAATACATACACCAAGTCTGTTAAGCCCAAACAGACCATCCCAAGAAGTTTCAGCCATTGAATCGCTCTAAAACATCTCCAAAGCTCGAACCAAGAATCTGCCATAACCTGTTAACCTTTTCCCGCCAAAACCAACATTCAAACGATGAAGATGGTGTCCCCCTAACGAAACTGGGGGTGCGAATAGCAAGTGCTCAACAGAGGTGCCCCTTAGTAATTGAGTTACCCCTTATCCAAAGTGGGAGTCCGAATAACATGTGTCCTCAGGAGGTGCTCCGAACAACTTTTCGAGCCGAATTTTTCCAACAATATTTATTTCCAAAAATACCTACAAACACACAAAACACCATAATAAGGACGAAAACGAGTACTAACAATACGAAACATTAAGGACAAATTAGACACATAAATGCGTCTATCAAATACATGTAGCACGTTGTTGTGGCTTGGCAAGTCAAGCTCGGGAAACTTGCCAGCCTGGTGACCTTCGACGGTCGAGATTTTGCATCTTGAGAGGAGGGCAACCGTTGATCGTTGCACGCTTCGTTTTGGTAGCCGCGTAGTGAGGGCCAACGTGGTGGCGCGGCTTAGGTTAGCATGCCGTTGGCATGGCAAGGTTTGGTGTGGCCAAACTTAGGTTTTCGAGCCAAAGGTTACCATGTGTCGTCTGTAACCTTGGATGGCTAGGATTTGCTCTTTGGGATTGAAGGGCAACCGATTGATTGTCGCACGCCTTCGTTTTGGTGGCCGCAGAGTGAGGGCCAACATGGTGGCGCGGCTATGTTGGCATGACGTTGGCATGGCAAGGTTTAGCGTGGCCAAACTTAGGTTTTTCGGGCCGAAGGTTACCATGTGTCGTCCGGTAACCTTGGATGGCTAGGATTTGCTACTGGGTTTGAATGGCAACCGTTGATTGTTGCACGCCTTAGTTTTGGTGGCCACGTAGGGAAGGCCAACAGGGTGGCGCGGCTAGGGTGTGGTTAGGCTTGGCATGTGGGGCCAAGGGTTCGCCTTGGGCGTGGCTAGCTTTGGCTATGTGCGATTTTGGCTTGGCATGTGGGGACAAGGGTTTGCCATGGGCGTATGGCATGGCTAGGGCCAAGGCAAGGGCGTTTGGCTTGGCATGATGTGACTAACATGGCTAGGACCAAGGCAAAGTGCATTTGGCATGGCGCGGCTAGCTTGGCTAGGTTTGGTTTGGCTCGGCATGTAGGGTCAAGGGTTTGCCATGGGCGTATGACGTGGCTAGGGCCAAGGCAAAGTGTGTTTGGCATGGCGCGGCTAGCTTGGCTAGGTTTGGTTTGGCTTGGCATGTGGGGCCAAGGGTTCGCCTTGGGCGTGGCTAGCTTTGGCTAGGTGCGGTTTTGGCTTGGCATGTGGGGCCAAGGGTTTGCCATAGGCGCATGGCGTGACTAGCATGGGCTAGGTGCGGTTTTGGCTTGGCATGTGGGGCCAAGGGTTTGCCATAGGCGCATGGCGTGGCTAGCTTGGGCTAGGTGCGGCTTTGGCTTGGCATGTGGGGCAAATGGTTTGTCATAGGCGCATGGCGTGACTAGCTTGGGCTAGGTGCGGTTTTGGCTTGGCATGTGGGGCCAAGGGTTTGCTATTGGCGCATGGCGTGACTAGCTTGGGCTAGGTGCGGTTTTGTCTTGGCATGTGGGGCCAAGGGTTTGCCATAGGCGCATGGCGTGGCTAGCTTGGGCTAGGTGCGGTTTTGGCTTGGCATGTGGGGCCAAGGGTTTGCCATGGCGCATGGCGTGACTAGCTTGGGCTAGGTGCGTGACCAAGCTAGGGTTTTGGGGCAAAGGTCGTTTGGTAACATTAGACGGACAGGATTTGCTCCTGGGATTGAAGGGCAACCGTTGATTGTTGCACGCCTTCGTTTTGATAGCCGGTAGTGAAGGCCGATTATGGTGACGCGGCATGGGGCCATGGAGAGGTGCGTTTGGCATGGCGCGGTAGGTGTGGATGGCATGATTTTCCATTGGCACGGAGGTGCGGCTAGCATGGCTGGCATGCTTTGGCGCGGTCGGTGTGGTTGGCATGATTTGCCATTGGCACGGAGGTGCGGCTAGCATGGTTGGCATGCTTTGGCGCGGTCGGTGTGGCTGGCATGATTTGTCATTGGCACAGAGGTGCGGCTAGCATGGTTGGCATGCTTTGGCGCGGTCGGTGTGGCTGGCATGATTTGACATTGGCACAGAGGTGCGGCTAGCATGGTTGGCATGCTTTGGCGCGGTCGGTGTGGCTGGCATGATTTGACATTGGCACGAGAGGTGCGGCTAGCATGGTTGGCATGCTTTGGCGCCATTTCGGTGTGGGCTGGCATGATTTGCCATTGGCACAGAGGTGCGGCTAGCATGGTTGGCATGCTTTGGCGCGATCGGTGTGGCTGGCATGATTTGCCATTGGCACAGAGGTGCGGCTAGCATGGTTGGCATGCTTTGGCGCGATCGGTGTGGCTGGCATGGTTTGCCATTGGCACACGTGGGAATTAGGGTTTGGCTTGTCGTAACCCTAATTTGAAAAAGATACCCCGGTAATTATTTAGGGACACATTAAAGGTTTCAATAAATGTGCCTAGTAAATGCTTGGTACTTTAAATGTTTTGATATCACTGTCTGCTACGTTTTGGTGTTTTACGATTTTAACCCTAAGCTAAAAACCACCATCAACACTACCTTAAAATAAACCACACGGTACAATGTTCCAAGAAGTAAACATTGACTATCGACAAAGTCCGTACCAAGCCCACCTGCATACAATGCAACCTAAAATCTATATGCCGGTATTTGTGACAATTTTCCTGTATGTTTTAAGTCCACTACCGGCAAGCTCGAATTATTACAAAAGAATGGCGGTACCCAAAACTGGCATACAATGCAACCCAAAATCTATGCCGGTACTGGTGACAAATTCATAAACTCTCCTGTTGTAGATGGAGAAAAACGATTTGCTGGTTTTTACGGAATTGAAGAGTCGACCGTGTGGAGACTCCTTGAACATAGCGAAATGTTGAACCTCATACAGATGCACTGCAAGAAGGGAGTACTTTAAGTTCGAGAGATCAATCTGTAAGATTCCGGCCTAAACCAAGAACAATGGTCGTTCCAGAGTCAATTCGGTCACAAGAGAGGATGGGTTGATCTGTATGAGGGAAGCTGAGAAATGCGTGAGATCAATGGTGATCTGAGATTGTAGGTTGATGAGTGCCAAATAGTGCATATTTATACACCTTTTTATTGGCATTTTACTCATCTTTTGCGCTTATAAATCAGATATTATCCCATATTCTGTATTTTCTTTATTTTCAAGAATAAATATTTGTATTAATTAATTTTGTGTTTTTAGGTAATAAATAAAGTCCGGAGAAACTGAGGAGCTAAAGAGCGAAGAATTGAAGTCAAACATCTATGGAGCAGTTAGCCAAAGCCGCGCGCAAATCGGTTGCAACCCAACAAGGAAGACATGGGCTAAAGCTACCCACGACCCGGATCCGAGCCCGTCTCTTCTGAGACGTTGAGATTTCTTTCTCCCTCATCCAACGGTCGCTGTTTCCACGTGCATCGAAGATCGCTGCTCCCGTACAACACTAGATCACATCAAAACCGGCTACCTCTCTCGCCGTTCGGATCTTGCCCGCCTCATCCAACGCTCGCTCCATCGGCCTCATCGAAACTCGTTGTCCCCGCCTCACACCACAACACCCTATACATATACCCCCATCGATGGACCCATTCCTATTTTCTTCTTCTCTTTCTTCTCCTCCATACCTCTCTCGCAACTTCTTCTCCTCCCTTACCCACGACAGAGAGCGAGCTCGCTCTTCCACCACGCGACCTCCACCGACACCACAAAGAACAACCAATCGCTACCAAGCCGCACCCCTCTCTAGATTTAGTTTTCTCTTTCTTAGCTTCTCCAACCCTAGAAGCTAACTTAGAGAAAAACTAAAACTAGGTTTCCATCACCACGAGGTCAAAGCATGGAGTTGCAGGGCGATTAGATTTAAGGAGAACGCAGATTCGAGTATGGGTTCGATGTGTTTTCATTTAATTTTTATTTTAATTAAATTAGGGTTAGGTATTTTGGGGGAAACTTTGCATGTATAAATAGAGGAGGGAGAACATGATTTTAGTCACGCCTGGATTAGCCAGTGCTGTCATTTAGATTTAATTTGGTTGTTTGTTGTTTTAATTTAGTTGCTAGGTTTCTCAATGAAACCCTGATTCCAATTTGTGCTTAAACTCCGTTGGATTGATCTTGTATGCTTAATATTATCAATTGTCTTCAATTACAAATACCCAATGCTTTTTTCTTTCAAAGTGTATACCAACGCCATGGATACATGCATTGTAGTCAGGTCATAAATGTGTTGAGTGTATTGCAGCTCAACCTTAGATATAAATGCTAATTCCTTTGATTAGTTATACTTGATTAGATAACTAATGCTCTGGGTTAGTACCCTTAGCTGGTAATTGAAGTTTACATGGAGAAACTCCTTAGTTAAGTGGCGGAATTGACACTGCCCTTAGCTACTATAGGAACAAGACATTTAACTTAGTTGAAAGCACAATAGAAGTTAGTGGTGGAATTGCAGGACCTTAGCACGATTTTTGTCCTTTGTTTATACCTTAGTTTAGGTTTATTTCATTACATCTCAGCCGTATCGGCACAAACCCCATTTTGTTATCACTTGTTACGTCACTAGAATTCAGTTAGCAAGCCATAGATCATTGTAAGCACCCCTCGTCTCTGTGGATCGACCCGTACTTGCCGCGTCTCCGATAGACGCCGTGCACTTGCGGTATAACCCGTAGGCCGTAATTTAAACATCTTTAGAGGCCTACCAATTTTTTGGCGCCTTTCTTGGGGACTCAGCGCGTGCCCCGTTGTTCAATTGCTTGCTTTACTGATTTTCTCCCCTGTACATATCCATTTTACTTAGTTATTTCGATCCTGTGATTAATATAACTTAGTTAATTTTTTGTAAATCGCATTTGTCATTTAAGAAATTCTAGTATAAACTTGTCATTGCATTGTAGTTTGCATCATAGTTCTTATTAGTTTGTCTTAGTTTTGTAGTGTAACTTAGCTTACTTCATGCTTATTTCTGTAGATTAATCTGTCATTGCACTCGTATCTTGCTCATTGCATATTTAGCCTTGTAGTTTTCGTAATAACTTCATAAATATCATTGCCCCGCATATTAACTCTGTGTCGGTCCCAATTATCTCGATCAACATCTGGACTTAAGCTCGGTCTACTTGCATTGCATTAACTCCAGTCTTTGCCCGGTGCAGCGCAGCACTTGATATTCATCTCCTTTGCTTAGCCTTGCACACTTTTGAGAACTAAGGCTTCTCCCTGAGTTAACGGGTGCTTGATCTCTTTGTGCTATTGTGTGCAATGGCGAGCAAGCCCAAGGAGTGGAAGGAGCAAAAACTTGGGTTTTGAAAAGTGCAGAGCATGAGCATCCACTTGCGCTGAACCTAGTAAGTCACCTGCCCTGAAATCTTGAGCATAGTTGCAGCAGCACAGCCATCTTGGCTGCACAGGTTGGTAACTCCACCTGAAATTTCCATTTTGAATGCTAAGCTGCCATGTTTGCATGATCTGAGTTGATTGCAGCTGTTTTAAACCGTAGCTTGGTTAGACTTTGCTCTAAGTTGCAAATTTGTGATTAGCCTTAGCTTGAATCGTGTTTAGATTGAGTCTTTGGGCTGTAGCTTGTTTTGCACGAGACTTTGCATAATCTGTGCACCTGTGTCACCTTGAGAATTTGTATGAGCTGTAGGTTGCAAACCCAGCTGCCACCCCCAAAACCTGGTTGAGCTGTGAGTCTTAGCCTCTAAGGATTGAGAGTTGAGCTAGAGACCCTGCCTGAATGACCTGTGCATGCCCCTACAGTTTGTGAGACCGAGTTTATTGATAATCTGTTTGTGCTAGCGACTAGCACACAACCTAGTCCGTATCATTTTTTTTGTGAGCCGGGTTTCCTTGTGTTGGTCTCATTAAGCTACCATGTCTTGTGCTAAGCTTTGTGAATTGGTGTGTTGATTGTTGTACGAGTTTTTGATTAACTGTCTGTCTTTGTCTTTGTGAGCCGCATTAGGGCCTGTGTGTGTTCTAATTTTGCAACTCGTGCACTCTCCACCAGCACCAAAGCATCCCTGTATGCTTGTAATTGTCTAATTTTTGCTGTGTGTCTCACTGGGACAGTGCATAGGCTGCTCAGTGCTTCTCACCCAATTCCTGCCAACCTCTACCAATCTGTGCACATAGTACAGCATGGTCTGAGCTGCTCTCAGACCTGTGCTGAACTCAAACAAGGAGCCCACCTGGCCTGAGCTGTCAACTGCTGGGCTGCACATAAACAGAAGCACAACTACTGGGCTGAGCCTTTTCACCTGGGCTGCAAACAACATTCAGCCCACATCAGATAATTTGTTGTCCGTGCACAAACCGGGCTCAATCCACTTCCAGGCTATACATTTTTCAACTTGACCTGGCTGTGCCCTTCTATTTGGGCCGTGCACTTTCACACCTATCCGGGGCTCTACACTGAGACAAAGCCCACTTAACTAGGCCGTCCAACAACCGGGCTCGCATAACTCTTGAGCCGTGCATTTGCACTTAGACTAAATGCACTGGGCTTAAACCAAACAGAGCCCACGGTTCCAATGGGCTGTATTTTCCCAACAAACCAAAACCCATTTAAACCAAATCCCAAACAAACCAAATCCCAAACAAACCAAAGCCCATTTTCATGTTATATTTGTTAATGTTTGTACATATTTTCTATTAGGTTGACCCTCAACTCTTTAGATTGTTAGTAAATTTTTGTAGGACTTGTTAATTTTTTTCTTTCTTGAATCGGTTGAGTCTTCTTGTGCATTTTTGTGCTAATCCGATATAACCACCACTGAGAATGTTGGATTTTGCCTTGACGAATGAAGCTCAACCTTGCTCCGCCGACATCAGAGTAATCTCTTCCCTTTTCTCTTACCAAAGCATAGTTCTCTTGGTATGTGATTGTTTAAATTTTTTCTATATGTAGACACATTGAGGACAATGTTTGATTTAGGTTTGGGGGTGCATTTGCATTTAGAGTTTTTAGTCTTTTATTTTACCTTTTATTTTAAAAAAAAAAAAAAAAAAAAAAAAAAAAAAAAAAAAAAAAAAAAAAAATTCAAAAAATTCAAAAATTCAAAAAATTCAAAAACTTTTTGCAAATAAAAACCTCCAACTTTTAGAGATTTTAGAGTCACTAGCATGCTTCTAGCTATGTTTACATAGAGAATCGTAGAAATAACAGAACTTGGAAGTAAGTAGGAGAACACAATCGGGTTCCTTAGTTGATTAGAGCGTTAAAGTTGGATTTAACCATACTGGGAGGGCGATTAGGTCTTTGTTAGATATTCGGTAGTAGAATTGTGATCACCCATAGTGGAGACTACCCATTTTACATCAAGTGAGGCACCAACCTTCAATTTTTTGCAACTTTCTAGAAAAGTTTGTTAGAGTGTGTGTCACCGTACGTAAATTCCGGGTAGGAATGGTGAGCTACCCAACTTCGCACCATTTTCAGCACTACTTTTGATCTCTTGAGTGCTAGTTTTTGTCAATCATGAGGATGACGTCTAAAGATGAAAACTCCTTCTAAATACCGATTTGTAGTTAGCATCATTCTCTCTCTCAATCAGCAAGACCCATAGAAACACATCATCGTCAACAACCGGAGCAGAATCAGAATATTGAAAGAAAAATTGATATAGTCCAAGGTTTATGTGCAACAAAGAAAAGAAAATAGGATGAGAATTAATAAAATTTATAAAATCAAGACAATACAAGTTGTGGAAAAATTGAGTGATAAAGTACTTTGTCCATGGAGTTAGTTATTTCATTATTTGTATTTTTATTTTCACTTATTATAAAAAAAAAAAATAAAAAAAAAAAAAAAGTAAAAAAAGTCAAAAAAATATTGTAGTTTATTTTCTTATTTTTGCTACCACCATGGTAAAGAAGAATTTAAAAAGAAAAATCCAAACAACAAGGAATTTGAATAGAAAAGTTAAAAATTGTCAAGTTTTGTGAAGTTTAGAAGTTCGTCATCAACATTTGAAGACCGAAGACCGAAGATTGAATACGTTTCTATGGTTCTTATGAGAGAGTGATATTAATTGCCGATCGGGTGAGAAGTGAGTGAGTACTCCCACCCTTACTAATGGTTGATTTTCCTTTCTTAGAGATCATTAGAAAAAGAGTCTTTTTGTCCACACCTTTGTGGAGTCTCAGGATTTTACTTAGGAAGGTTATCCTTCTTACCTACAACGTGTGCGGATTTCTCTCTTTATTCCTGCTGCACACATGAGAGACTAAAAAGCGATCTTTTTGAGTGCAATTATCATAAAACCCTAATGGTGAGGCGGAAGTCGAGGCTTATGATCACAATCGAATCCAATTCTTTCATATGGTATGGTTACTTCTCGCTCAAGCACTTAAGGATGAGAATGCGTTCTTCGATAGTTCTAACTTCATTTACTAGCATGCAGAAACTCTATGTCCTCATAGCTCCTTGGAGGCTTGAGACTCTTTTGCACTACGAAGTTGGAGAAGGTTTGTGGGTACACCTCTTGTAAACCCTCACGAGACTACAACTCGTCCACTAGGGACACCTAGGGGTTTAAAGGCTTAGTGCATACGCTAAATGCATTCGAGAGACTGCTGACAGGGGTATAGTTAGGATTTCTTAACTGTTTCACTTGAGGACAAGTAAAATTCAGGTTTGGGGGTATTTGATGAGTGCCAAATAGTGCATATTTATACACCTTTTTATTGGCATTTTACTCATCTTTTGCGCTTATAAATCGAGATATTATCCCATATTCTCGTATTTTCTTTATTTTCAAGAATAAATATTTGTATTAATTAATTTTGTGTTTTTAGGTAATAAATAAAGTCCGGAGAAACTGAGGAGCTAAAGAGCGAAGAATTGAAGTCAAACATCTATGGAGCAGTTAGCCAAAGCCCGCGCGCAAATCAGTTGCAACCCAACAAGGAAGACTTGGGCTAGAGCTACCCACGACCCGGATCCGAACCCGCTCATCCTGAGACGTTGAGATTTCTTTCTCCCTCATCCAACGGTCGTTGCTTCCACGTGCATCGAAGATCGCTGCTCCCGTACAACACTAGATCACATCAAAACCGGCTACCTCTCTCGGCCGTTCGAGATCGCTCCGCCTCATCCAACGCTCGCTCCATCAGTCTCATCGAAACTCGGCTGTCCCCGCCTCACACCACAACACCCTATACCTATACCCCCATCGACAGAGACCCATTCCTATTTTCTTCTTCTCTTTCTTCTCCTCCATACCTCTCTGCAACTTCTTCTCTCCTCCCTTACCCACGACAGAGCAGAGCTCTGCTCTTCCACCACGCGACCTCCACTGACACCACAGCAACAACCAACCGCTACCAGCCGCACCCTCTCTAGATTTAGTTTTCTCTTTCTTAGATTCTCCAACCCTAGAAGCTAACTTTAGAAAAACTAAAACTAGGGTTTCCATCACCACAGTCAAAGCATGGAGTTGCGGGGCGATTAGACAGTAGAAGGAAGCAACCGATTCGAGTATGGGTTCGATGTGTTTTCATTTAATTTTTATTTTAATTAAATTAGGGTTAGGTATTTTGGGGAAACTTTGCATGTATAAATAGAGGAGGAGAACATGATTTTAGTCACGCTGGATTAGCTTGTCTTTGTCATTTAGATTTAATTTGGTTGTTTGTTGTTTTAATTTAGTTGCTAGGTTTCTCAATGAAACCCTGATTCCAATTTGTGCTTAAACTCTGTTGGATTGATCTTGTATGCTTAATATTATCAATTGTCTTCAATTACAAATACCCAATGCTTTTCTTTCATAGTGTATACCAACGCCATGGATACACTGTAGTCAGGTCATAAATGTGTTGAGTGTATTGCAGCTCAACCTTAGATATAAATGCTAATTCCTTTGATTAGTTATACTTGATTAGATAACTAATGCTCTGGGTTAGTACCCTTAGCTGGTAATTGAAGTTTACATGGAGAAACTCCTTAGTTAAGTGGCAGAATTGACACACTGCCCTTAGCTACTATAGGAACAAGACATTTAACTTAGTTGAAAGCACAATAGAAGTTAGTGGTGGAATTGCAGACCTTAGCACGATTTTTGTCACTGTTTATACCTTAGTTTAGGTTTATTTCATTACATCTCAGCCGTATCGGCACAAACCCCATTTTGTTATCACTTGTTACGTCACTAGAATTCAGTTAGCAAGCCATAGATCATTGTAAGCACCCTCGTCTCGTGGATCGACCCGTACTTGCCGCGTCTCCGATAGGCGCCGTGCACTTGTGGTATAACCCGTAGGCCGTAATTTAAACATCTTTAGAGGCCTACCATAGGTGTGTTGTGAATTCAGCGTAAGAATGCTCTTAATGATTGAATTTTTCTCAATTGAGAGTGAATGCTCAGACGATGAGTTCGTGTAGACGAAATATTGTCTGTATAAACTTGCCGAGAATTCTTTTAGATGAATGTTCGAGTGTTCGAATCTTGTTCTTTCAATCAGGATTCAGAGACATTTTATAATGCCGGAGTTGAAAACACCATGATCCCATGAAGTGTGACAGTTTCTTTGGAATCGGAGAGTGGGGAAGTGAGAAATCGTGTTAAAACCGAGGTTGCTCACCATGCGGAGACTTGGTTAATTTTCCACCCACTACTTTGCTGACTCTTCCAACTGATAGCACAACTTGCTCACATTCTCATCGTGGGTGAACACACATGCCGTAGACCGACATACCAAAACCCTATTTAATATCCCCCCATGTGACACGATTGATATCTCGTGATTGTGGAGTCAGTTGCTGACTTTATGGGACGATGAGTCCATATATTGCTGAGTTGAACATGATTTGCAAATGTTCTGAAACTCATGAATTAAATACGTTTGCTAAGACGAGGTATTATTATGTTGATTACGAGCAAAGTTTGTGTTTGAATTATTGAATATTGATAGTTGAACCAATATTCTTGAATGCGAGCAAATATTGCTTTGATTCGTGCAAATATTGCTTGGGTTTGAGCGAATGTTGCTCATTCGATGGATTGTTGGTAAGCAGGACCAAATAAAATATTAATTTAAGATACTAAGCTATTTGGGTTGAGCAAAATAAATAAAAATGTTGATCATGGAATCAACATAAAATTATCAGTATTTGAATGTTTCAGAATCATGTTTCTCCGCGGACTCAATTCAAAACCCTAATTTTACTGAAATGATGATTTATTACAAATCAAGTGAAGCTTGAGGGACAGCTACATGGGATGATAAGTTCACCATGTAAGCCCATATCTTTGGAATGAACAAAATACCAAAGTCTCTTGAGGACTGGAGTTGGTGAAAGAATGATTAAATGCTGGTTTAATCACTTATTGAAATAATGCTCGTGTGAGCGACAAATAACAAAACCTATCCATGAAGAGATGAGGAACCGACCGGGGAAGTCATGAGACCGGCTCTTGGTGGCCGTGGGACCAATGGATGGTCGTTCAAGCAAACTCTTAATTGTTTGGAAGAAGTTTGAACCTAATATGAGCAATTGAGCAAATTAGGTTAAAATCATTAAAACATGTGGGACCGGATGTTTGCAGGCCTTAGAGCCACCCTTGGTCGGTCAAGGGGATGTGCTCGTGTCACCATAGTGTCCGTGTCTCGGTCCTGAGAGTTTCAGTATTTTCCGATGCGCATTTGAGCAACATTCGAGAAAATACGCGAGAATCCGTGGTTTTCTTAAACTAGGAAAATACATGAGATGATGAAAAATGATAAATAAAACAGGGAATTACAAGGTGTGGGACCGGCCACGGCTAGGGCATGGCCGGCCGGTTGACAAGCACGGTCCCACATTTTCCCAATTTTATGTATTTTCTCTGATTTGAGGAAAATTCCATGAAACTGGAGAGTTTTATGAAATTAGGGAACTTCCATGAGATGAGTGAGATAAAATAATAATAAAAAAATAGGAAATGATGGAGTGTGGGACCGGCAATGGCCAAGGCATGGCCGGCCGGCCAACGTGTACGGTCCCAGGGAACTCTTCCCAATTTTATGTAATTTTTTTATGATTTTAGGGAATTTTCAAAAAATCAAAGAGATTTGTTGAAACCAAGGTATTTTGTTGAAATCAGGGAGTTTTCATGGAATCAGGAAAACAAAACAACAAACAATAATAAAATAATATGCGTGTGAGACCGGCTAGGGCATGGCCGGCCGGCTAGAGCCCGGTCCCACGAGTTTTCCTAATTTTATAATATTTTTCATGATTTTAGAGAAAATTCATAAAATTAGGGAATTTTCATGGTTTTAGGGAAAATTCATGAAATCATGGAATTTTCATAATTTGAGAGAAATAATAAAATAATGGGGACGTGAGGTGTGGGACCGGCCACGGCTAGGGCATGGCCGGCCGGCTGGTGCTCGGTCCCGCGATACCTTTTCCTAATTTTATTATTTCTTTGATAAAATCATGAGATTAGAGAATTTCCTTGAAACGAATGAGATTTGCTCGAACGAAAGAATTTTCTCGAGATCAGGAAAAAATAATAAAATATGACAAAATATAAAATTGGGCGCAGGACTGGTCACGGCATGACCGGCCAGCTGATGAGCCCATTCCCCTGGCGCATTTGCTAATATTTTATTATTATTATTTTTCCTTCCTATTTTGCATAGGTTCATCGTTCATTCATATTTTGAAATGCTCGTTTGCGCATTCAAATGCTGGTATGTGCATTATTGCTAAGTACACTTGCACCATTTTAGTCGTGGCTTATTCGATGCTCCCGGATGTTCTGTTTCGTTGAATATTTATCACTAACCCGTGGAATTCTGCCGGGAAGAACCACGAATTGAAGTGACGAAATATAACGAAGAATCGTAGAATATTCTTTGGATATTCGAGGCGATTAGAGATAATTAATCGATGGCTCTATACTAGCAGGGGCTTCCTATCTAGGAGCATTAATTATCGAGGTTGAGCAATATGAACTTGCTGGAGTGTCATATTCCTCTTTTATAGTCGGGGTAAACATGGTTGCATCTCAAGACGTTATTGCTCTATACTAGCGTATTACGTTGTCTAGGAGCCGTCCAATCTTGCGATTCTATACAGTATGAGATGTGTCGTGGTCTCAGCTGGGAGACTACACATCTACATCTTCTCTAAGAGACTTTCTCGATCAGAGGTTTTATGGCATGAGCTTTCACGCTTAGAGACATGAGTCTCAATACTCATCCGATTGCCGGATCCGGGAGCAACCATCGAAATTGCTAAGATTCATGAGATGTGCTTAGTGGCCTCAGTGGGAGACTACACATCTACTTATACTCCGAGAGATAGCCTTCTCGATGAGATCTATGGCATGAGCTTTCATGCTTTAATGATAGACATGGGCCTCAATACTCATCCGATTGCCGGATCCGGAGTATAGTTTTACAATTTTACCCTTTGACGAAAATCCACCATTTACACCTGTATGTTTTAAGTCTACTACCAGCATACACGAATTATTATCAAAGACTGCCGGTACTAAAAACCGGCACTTTATTCATCCTAGATTGAATGCCGGTAGGGAAAATTCAGTTTCTGGTGAATCTGGGGTTGGAAACCAGTACTGTATTCATCCTAGATTGAATGTCAAAACACAAAACCGGTACTGTGTTCATACAAATTTCAGTGCCGGTACTCTCTGAAACTCAACTGTTTGAGTTAGGGTTCGCGATTCTAACCTAAACCCATTGTTATAAATCGATTTAAACACTCATAAACTGGTTCAAAATCACCTACCTTTTCACAGAAGCCATGCTTGCGAGGGGTTGATCTTCAGAGAACGTTGCTTCTTCGTCTTCTTGCTCTTGAGCAATCTTAGCAATTTTTTGTTCCTGTTTTTGTTGAGCAATCGATGTTGAGTTCGATTGGGCATTTGCTTCGTGGAGGCATTGTTTATGATTCGGGTAGGTCAATCGACGAAGAAATTTTTGAATCGACGAAGAACGGATGAAGAACGATGGAAAAAAAAAATCAAAACCTAACCCTAAGAGTGCCGGTAGTGAATTGAAAGAATGGGGGATATGTTTTGATTATTTGATTTTAATGTTTTAGGAGAAAGGGCATAATGGTCTTTTCATAATGTTTTTTTAATTAACCAAAGTGTATTTTAGTATTTTCATACCCAAAAAACACCCCTTAACACACACCATGGGTTGGAAGAAGTAATCAATATCCCCTAATTCCTTTTTATATCCTCCAATTTCGCGTTCTTTAAATATAGATGAAAGGGGACCTCATTTATAATAAAAATACAAAAATACTCTTTGATAATTAATTTAGTTACCTGAACTAAATCTAATTAAAATGAAAATAAAAACTAAAACTAAACCTAACAAAAAAAAACAAGACTCTAAAAAAAAAAAAAAAAACGACTATTCGTTTCTTCTTCTCCTTCATCGCCTCTTCTTCTTTATCTTTTTGCTTTTGATTGTATGAATATGTTAGATTTGATTAAACTAGGAATTTAAAAATTGGTTTCATAACTGAATACGGTTGGGAAACCAATATTTCCCGACCGTAAACCAATTATACGCTTGGGAAAATATGAATTCCCAACCGTATAATTAGTTTACGGTTAATTTTCTTTCCGTAGAAATATTTTACGGTTGGAAAATATGAACTCCCAACAGTATATAATTTTTACGGTTGGAAAACCTAACGTATATTAATGTTTCAAAGAAAAGAAAATAAAATAAAAATCTTCCCAACCGTAAGTGGTTATTTTTCACAATTTCCCAACTGTAAGTTACTCATACTTTATCTTAGTTGGAGAAAAATGAGCTCGCGACCATATGTTGTATTTCTTGACCGTAAGTTCAATTTTCAAAAATATGAAATCATAATATTTTGATTTTTTATTTTCAAACACTATTCATAAATCAAATTATTAGTCTAATTTAATCACTAAAATTACTTAGTTTAGATAATCTAATTTTCAACACTAATTATCGAGGGCATTCTATCCATTAACAAAACTAATAGGATAAGGTGTTTTTTGATTGCTATTTCATAACCTGATTTCTTTTTATGAGCCCTCAAAACCAAATGTTTGGAGCCTATAATGGGATTCTTTTGTAAAAAGTGGCATATTCTCCGGGTTATTTTTCTTATGGGTAAGGCATAAAGGTTTTTTTCCTGAAACAAATCTTTTAAAGTTGTTACAAGGGTTACCGGTCCAAAGGATCCTATTACAAGTGTTGATGGTGGTTTTTAGTCCAGGGCTAAAATTGTAAAACCCTGTATTTAATGCGCTGTCGTTTTGCAAAAGGACTGAGCCATTTAAAAGTAATGAGTTCCCAGGACTCTCTACTTACACATGTATTGAGCAATACAGTATATTTATATGGAATTTATTCAGAATGGTGCATGTAGCAACAATCCCAAACATTCTGTAAATTCTCGTCTACATTATTCATTAATGTATGGCTTATTGAATATTAATTTTTCCTATGCTATGTTCCCCGTCTGAACCCTTAATATTGGTATGACATGACAATTAGTGTTCACTCGCAGCTGAGTAGCATGAATTTCCCGAAGTATCAAGATTAAGGTTTGCATGAAACTACTCGGTCAGAAGATGCGCTAACTGCTCTCTGAAAACAAAGTTAAAGAATTTTGTGTCAACGCACATAATTTATCAAATTTGCTCAATTTTGTGATAGCTCACAAGATCCAAATTTTGGCCTAATTAATTTGCAAAAATTAGGTTTTTTGCGCCCTGCGCAATATCTCGAACCCTATTGGTCGAGACCAAACCTAGGAAAACTAGGAAACTAATCTGCCATTGAGCTAGTAGGAGCAAAATCCTACCAGAAAATAAGAAATAAAGAGGAACTGCGGCAACAACAAAAGGGGCGTGCCCACGCCACGTAGCCGGCCAATCCGCTCCCATAGGCGCCGCCTGTGGCCGCTGGCCACGCTTCATGTTGCTCTTACCGGCCCCCTTTCCCATCGACCAATCAGATCGTTCTAAACCCGCCACACGCACTTTTAAATAAAGTTAGAAGTTGGTTCGTCGACGCGCCTAATTCCATAAGGAATCTAATCTAGACTGACCATGTCAGTCTCAAGAAACAATCACGGTCGTACGATTTGGCCACTCGATTTATCAATCTTAGCCGCTCCCTAACGCGACCGGACAAGCACCACCATGCCGGGGCCACATAGCCGCACGCGCCACTTAGGGTTTTGACATGCAAAACCCTAATTTGGTCGGGCCCACTATGCCGCCCATGCCAAATAACGCCGCCTAGGCATTAAGTTTGATACAGCAACTAGAGCTAATATCGTTGAGTCATATTTGGGTCTAACACCAATATGCCAAGATATAGTGGCCGCGGCTACATCACCAAGCCACTGGCACAGCTATATCACCATGCCACTGGCGCGTGCCGCTATGCCACCATGCCACCAGGCGCCATTGCGCCACTAAGCCACTGGCAGGCGCCAACACGCCTCCATGCCACTGGAAGGTTCCATTGCGCCACTACGCCACTAAAAGGCGCCAACATGCCACCATGCCACTGGCAGGCGCCATTGTGCCACTACGCCACTGGTAGGTGCCAAATTGCTACATATTCTCTACTCGAGACATCAAACACGTCATAAACTGGGGGATGTTCATCAGGGTATTGTCCTGGCGGTTTACAGCGTGCGGCGTGCAACACGTCCATTATAAGAAAGTGTCAGGAAAGGGCGGATGGTTAACAGCAGTAGAGAGAGTCGGGTATAAGGTTGACCGGTCTTCCCTCATGATGGAAACATGATGGTCACCACATTTACACAACTCCACTTCCCCACTACTTAACTGTCTCTACTTCCTACGAGATCAGAGTGCGCTCAATCATGATTTGTATAAATAGGTTTTCAGCCTATTTCAACCAACAGAGTTTTGGTTAACAACAACATAAGTATCCAGAAAACACCTGTTGATGGTGGATTTTCATTTAAGGCTAAAATTGTAAAGGCCAAAATTATACGCTAACATCTTGCAAAAGATAAAGCCATTGATAAGTGATGAATACTTCTTCACTTTACTAATTCACCTAGAATGGAGCATGTGGCAACAATCCCAAAAGATTCTATGAATTAAGTACACGAAATTCATCCAGGTTGGAGCATGTAGCAAGAATGCCATATACCCTGTGAATTTACAGCATTATTAATTAATGCATATCCAGCCTTGTATTTCATGTACTCATTACCGGTGCGGCATGACGACTGAGTGTTGTTCTCAGCAGAGCAACACGAACCTCCAAGCATTAATAATGAAGCATGTACGAAATACCGTACGGGTTTCAACTCTCGGTGTGTTATACTATCCCGATTGAGCATACAACTCTCGGTGTGTTATACTAGCCCGATTGAGCATACTACTCTCGGTGTGTTATACTAGGACCGATTGAGCATACATCTCTCGGTGTGTTATACTAGCCCGATTGAGCATGTTTGAACCGGACTGTCCATATCGTTTCGGAAACGATCACAACCACCCAACTTCACCAAAGATGATTGGATAGCTTAGATTGAATCCATGACCCCAAGCGGTATTGGAATATTCACTACCGACCCAACGCGGGCCCCGCATGGTTGGTCTCCCAAAAGGGTGACATAGCTTGCCAAACCGTCCAAGCCAAAGCAAGTATGGACGAAAAACCCTAAATTAGGGTTTGCGGCACATTACATGTGTCGCAAAACGATCTCAATCATCCATCTTCGCAGCATAGATGGAGGGTGTAGATGTAGATTCAAAGGGCCCAGAGCATGTCAACACAAACATCGTGGGCCCGCCACATACATGACTGATCGGTCGGGACCAACTATAGTTGGTCGTTCGATTCAGTGCGCCCAAACAAGGGATGACGCACGGCCGTGAAACCCTAATTAGGGTTTGAACAATCATGAGCGTCCATTTTCTCCTGCACGAATAAAGGGTCCAGGATTAGACTAAGCAGGTCCGGTGCGTATCAACATGACCACCGTGGGCCCATCTATCTCCACACCCGATCGACCAAGGCATATCATGCATGTTTGCCTCGATTCGCATGCCCGAACTAGGCATGGTCGCACCTCCCGATTGCAAACTAATCTCGACCACTTAACTTAGCCGGACAAATTGAGTGGCTTAGATCATGTTTCTATGAGATATTAAGGTATGGACGTGTATACCATCTCGCCGTATGTATACCGGACTAATCGCCCAAGACCGAGGCCAAGCTTGGTCGTCATGAAACGCGCGCCCGGTGGGCATGATGCGCGACTTTTGTGCACCAGTTTACATTGCAAATTGATCTCGACCACTCAACTTCGCCGGACAAATTGAGTAGCCCGGATCACACTTTCACGAGACAATGAGGTATGGGCGCCTACACCGTCATGTCGTCTACACACATGCACGATCGACCCTTCCAAAATTGCATCCCAAGCTTGGATTCGACCAAGCTGAAGAGTGATGCTTGCGCACCTCTTCAAAAACCCTAATTCCACCAACGGTCGCAGATGAGTGTCTCAAAGATCATCTCGTCCGTCCAACTTCACCGGCTTGTTATACAACCACAGTCGGAGTTAATTGGTCGGTGAGGCGTCATGATGATCACCACCCGTCACTTTCCAACACCATGATGCGACCTGATAGAATACACACGATACTTCACAAGTATCGACTTCCTAAATAACTTAGTTATTTAATCTAGCATTACATGCTACTTTCTGTGAGTCCCATGATCCACACACTGAGACATCAATCATGTCATAAACCTGGGGATACATACCGGGGTATTGGTCTCGGAGGTTTACGGCGTGCGGCGTGCAACGCGCCATCACAAGAACGTGTCAGAAGTCATGGACGGTTAGAGATGACGGGAGAAGTAGGCAAGAGCGGTCGTGTAACACTAACACACAACTCCACTACTCCATCACTCCACTTCCTCCACTTCCCACGAGAGACGTGAATAAGGCTCAAATGACTTGTATAAATAGGTTCTCCTCCCTATTTCCAAAACAGAACGGGAACAAGTCCAGACAACAGAGGCAAGTGTTGATACCATCGTATTCAAACACCGGAACAGATAGCTTACATCCTGCAAGCCAGTTCAGCTTTCTGATACAAGTCATACATAGCCAACACCTTCACAATCTCAACACCTTCTTCGCTTCCATCCCTAAGATCAACCCCATCTCCTGCACCTTGTGACCGAAGCAAAGTCCGGGAACGGCCATTTCTTGGTTTAGGCCGGGATTTTCCAGATTGATTTCTCGAATCTACAAGCAATCCCATGCGGTGCATTTGTTTAAGGTTTAGACTCATTTCTCATCCACACACCCCAAATTACCAAAACCGGCAGAAATAGTTTTCACCCATAAACAATTGGTGACCACAACGGGAGGTTAATCTCTCGGTTGTAAAGTCAATTTCTTCGAAATCCGATTCAATTTTACCAATTTCAAAAAGGGTAGATCTTAGAACCAATTCAATCAACAATGCATTTCAAGATGGTGGAACTCAGGTCTGGATCGGCAATCAATTCTGATGGAGCTAGTGTAGATAACACTCTCGGTGTCGATGTACCCGTCAGTGGAGCTACCGTGGTCAATACATCTCGTGGAGCCGTCACCTCTATCATCAACGCTAGCGGAGCAGGAGACATTCCAGTAGGTGTAACGCCTCCCATCACCAGAGCTAGAGCAGCCGCGAATCCCGGCATCTCCTCGAGTGTAACGCCTCCATTGGTCACCAGAACAACAACTTTCACTTCTTCATTAGGACGAGGAGCCGGAGGGACGAGAGGAGGACCACCGTCCATTACCATTGCAGACCTGATGAAGAAGCAGGAAGTTCTTGTTAAGACTCAAAAGGATATGGCCGCAACTCAGAAAGAGGTGCTCACTTTCCTTAAAACTTTAACTGAACGGTTTCCACAAGATTCACGGCAATCCTTGGAGCCAACAAGGGATGCCTTCAATACACCCGGAGTAGGCGTTTCCACCCGAACCCACATGAGTGAAGAAGCTCGTGTTGCTCCTGAACGCCCAAGGGAAAGGGACCAGCCATCCAACTTCATCACACGTGAGGACCTGGAACGACTTCTTCAAAACCGAGGCAAAGGAAATCTGATGGATGCACACCAACATCAGCCGCCGTAACCCCAAGATGTGCAACGAATCCCTCTTCCAAGAGGATACACCTCTCCTCGTTTCTCCTCTACGATGGCACTTTGGTAATGCTCGTGAACACATCTCTCGATTTTTGGAATCCTTGGGGAGCATGAGTACAATCATGTTCTCCTTTGAAAGAGTTCTCGAAGTCACTTACGGGAAGGGCGTACACAGTACAACAACATCACACCTAACTGACATATCCAATTGGGGCGAGATGGTCGGTGCTTTCTATAGGAAGTACTTCTTCGTATACGGCGGATCACCTTTTCGGTTCTATGGAGAGTCTCTCGGCGGAACAACGAGCATCCGAACGACTTCGTTAAGAGGTTGAACTCAAGCACTAGATTGTCATGATCCGAACGTCCCTGAACGTCGGTTGGTGGAGCTGTGCATCAACGGGATGATACCAATACCGCGCTTTACAAGCAATATTCAAGAAAAAATAGGCAAAATGTAGGGGCAAAATACTGCACAATGGTAAGAGCTTGCGAGAATGTAGTAAGAGCCTGCGAGAATGTAGCAAGAGCCTGAGAGAACGTGAGCTTTACTCCACTATATGTGAGTTGTCATCCACTATGTAAATACTTATATAAAGATAAAGGCAGGATAGAGAAAAGGAGGATACACACTTTAGGGGAGACACACTAGTAGAGAGAAAAAATAGAATTTGTATTATTATTATCTCTTCCTTCATCAACCTAGAGCTCAAATTATTTATTAATGGAGTTTCAATGTAATCCAAATGTAACTTCAACAATCATAGTGAACCCTAACCTCGTGGATGTAGATCACATTGATCGAACCACGTAAATCTTGTGTCATATTTTTCATTTTCATTATCTTTATCTTCATTTTCATGTTAAATAAGTTTAGATCTAGAAATTGTTATTGGGGTGTTAGTTGTGGGATTTCCTGCAACTACAAAATTCTTGCTCTTTGCACTGTATAGATATATGCATTGGTTTAAAACAATGTCTCACACAGGTGTCGCTTATGAAAAAACTCCGTCATCCAAATGTCCTACTCTTTATGGGGGCGGTAACTTCACCTGCGCACTTATGCATTGTCACAGAGTTCCTCCCACGGTTCATTCTCCACTTTATCTTGCGATACTTCATTGTCTATTGCGGGGTGGACCAAAACCTGACCTCCATCTTATCTTATCTTATCTTATACTAATATAAAGAAAAGAGTTCTTTTTGGTAGGAGACCCCCTAAATTACTTAGGTGTCCCCATTTTTTATATATTTACATAAATACCATTGTTTTAAAATTAGATCAAAAAATTAAAAAACTTAATATCTTTTAAAATGATTTTTGTTAGAGGGAGAGCAAAATGTGATCCGAGGAGAGCAAATCGCGCTCGACTCGCTAACTTGAACCTATTCGGTATAATATCCCGACTGGACCAAATTAACCATACGAAAAAACACTTAATACCAGGACACCACTTGCGCTCTTACTATTATCCAATCAACCCGACAATGAATACCAATTTTCCATTCTCCAATCAGCTCCTCCATGGATACCAATGGACAATGAACACCGATAAAAGCAGCATAAACCAAAATGAAAAACATACATAATAATCAATATATCAAAAATTCTAAATAAGGTTTATACTTTCTAATAGAGTGATTCTTAATCTTAAAGGCTTTCGAAGATCAGTAGATGATAAAGTATATCGTTGTTGTGATATAAAATCAATAAGAATTAAATTAGGTTTTTGTAATCGACCCATCAGTAACTAATTAACTATGTTAAGATTTGTTCGATTACTCATTTTGGATCTTAGGTTTGATCTCCAAATGATCTGTGAAATGGATTTTTATTTTTAGTTAAGGTGAAAAGTTTTTTTTTTTAATGTTGTTGCGTTTATGCGTTTGATAAGATGACCAGTGGAATCGTTTGTGCTTAACATGGTGTTGTATCGGAATTCGATAGAAATGAAAGTAGGATATAGGGAAGGGGTCTTAACATGGTGTTGCTAGCAACCCTGAAATCGTTTGTGCTTAACATGGTGTTCTTAACAAATACTATAAGATTGCATCAACTATCGACACACACAACTTGCCGCGAGGAAGATAAAGAGTTCAGCAAGCTATTTGGAATTGGATACTCAGTACTCCAATGGACCTAAAATTAATCAAAAATTTGTCGATGGTGGAGTTGTTTAGGGAAGGGTGTTAATTTTGTGGAGTCAAGGGGGATTTAGTATGGGTAACATCGTCAGAGTCATAGTAAAATATTGAATACGTCTTAACTAGCGAGGTTGACCACGATTTCTGCTTTCTCCTCGGATCACATTTTCGCTTCTCCTCTAACAAAAATCTTTAAAATAGAGGCGGGATCCGTTGACAATGGCCTTTTTTTACAGGTTTTAACAGTCTCATCTTAGTCGTTGGATTAGAATATTGGGAGAAAATGTTGACGGTTTAGATTATCTCACAACAATATGGATTATCCATTTTGATTTGGATCCATTTAATAGCTTCTTCTTCTCTCCTTTGGTTCCTCGTGAGAGAACGAATTTGTTTCCCAATTTCTTGTTGTTTGTTTCCTACACTGATAATTCTTCTCCCACCAATTTACTTTTCAAGTTTTCTCTCGCTCATCATATCATCATCTCATCATCGTATAAAAAGTTTTAACTTATTTTTTTGATTAATTCTAAGTACAAAGCCCTTGTAACTCAATTAAATTTTTTTGATAAGCAATTGGAGTAGTTGATTGTTCATTGATAAAAATTACGTAACCATGTAAACTAGATCAAAGTATAAGCCCCAAATCAATAAATCACAAACAATAGACCCATCTAAAATTGGAAATGAATCTAGATCACACATGCTAAGTAAGAAGATTTGTTTCAATGGCTGTTAGTTCTTCTTTTATGATGAATCACATATTGTAACAATGAAGATTTTTTGATCCTGATTCTGAATCAAACCTCAAGAACTTTTCATGTCCCCAAAATCTCTTGTACATTGAAAAATTGAAAGTGAAAAGTTTTACATCACATTTTCTTTTGGTTTACAGGGCCATGAGTTAAAGAAACCATCTTTTAAAGCTATCCCTTTCAATGATATATCATCTAATGTAGCCATAACCAACAGAAGGATTCGTCTTTTATTAATCTCTCACGAAGAACGAGAGGAGAGAAGAAGAAGGTATTAAATGGATCCCAATCAACCCGGGTAGTCCATATTTTTATGAGATAATGTTAGCCGTCGAGATATTGTCCCAACATTCCTATTTTTATTTTTATTTTAAATAG
>JAJJWW010007335.1:0-23131 GCA_023531295.1 Papaver armeniacum
TGTTGATGGTGGATTTTCGTTTAAGGTTAAATTTGTAAAAAACCATAAAAATCATGCGGCTGACATCTTGTAAAAGATAAAGCCATTTATAAGTGTTGATACTCCCTCACTTAATTCACCAAGAGTGGAGCATGTAGCAACAATCCCATTCTCAGAATACATGAAATTCCTCCAGGTTGGAGCATGTGGCAACAATCCCTTCTGTGAATTTCATATCAGCCTTGTATTTCCAATTACTCATTATCAGTGTGGCATGACGATCGAGTGTTACTCTTACATAATAACACGAACCTCCAAGCACTATAATGAAACCATGTACTGAAATACCCGTACTGATGCCGATTCGGTGTGTTATACTAGCCCGAGCCCTCTCGGTGTGTTATACTAGCCCGATTGAGCCTCCTCGGTGTGTTATACTAGCCCGATTGAGCATCCGGACTGACCGTGCTCGGTCCGGATATGATCCGATCGCATCATCCAACTCCATAAGCATGATTGGATGACCCAGGATCAATTCCATCACCCCAAGCAGGTATGGAATACCCACGGCCGACCCGCATGGTTGGCCATTGGCCTTTGCTTGCCAAAAAGACGTTCATACCAAGCATTATGGACGGAAACCCTAAATAAGGGTTTGCGGCATATTACATGTGTCGCAAAACGGTCTCAACCATCCATCTTCGCAGGTATAGATGGAGGGTGTAGATGTAGACTTAAAGGGCCCAGAGCATGTCAACACGATCACCGTGGGACCGCCTACACACTTGACCAATGGGCCAAGACCAACAATGTTTGGCCGTGACAAAACATCACCCAAACAAGGAGTGGCGCACGGCTTTTGAAAGCCAAAATTAGGGTTTCAAATCATCACGCGTCCATCTTCTCCGGCACGAATGGAGGGTCACAGATTAGATTAAGCAAGGGCCGGTCATACCAAAGATGACCACCGTGGGCTCATTTACCTCCTCATGCGAACGGCCAAGGCATCCCATGCCCGGCTAATCCAAAACGCCCGCCCAAACATGCGTGGTTACACTTCCCAAATTGCAAATCGATCTCGACCACTCAACTTCACCGGATGATTTGAATGGCTTAGATCACGTTTTCATGGGATAGTCGGTATAGGCATGATCACCAGCCTGCCATCTTCCCGAGTCAAACCCATCGACCAAGACCGACCAAGATGTGTCGTCTTGAAATGCGTGCCCGAACTAGGGATCTCGCGCCGGTTTCCAACTCCTTTGCGGCAAGGATTTCTCGCAAACCGATCTCAACCACTCCTCTTTCTGGTCAAATTGAGTGGCCTAGATCGCACCTTCATGGGACGGTAAGACATGGACGTGTACACCAAAGATGCCATCTACATACACGTCCTGGTCTGGCCCCTCTCCAAATTCTTCCATTACTTAGTTTCGACCAAGCTGAAGAGTCATGTTTGCGCTCCTCTTCAAAAACCCTAATATTCATTAACGGTCGCAGATGAGTGTCTCAAAGATCATCTCATCCGTCCAACTTCACCAACTTGGTTATACAACCCTGGTCAGGAGTTATTTGGTTGGTGAGGCGTCATTACCCATCACTTTACCCACACCATAACGCAAGACTGCATAAAATACACATGATACTTCACAAGTATCGACTTTCTGAATAACACGGTTATTCAATTCAGATTACATGCTATCTTTCGTGGATCCACGATCCACACATTCCAGACATCAATCATGTCACAAGGATACGGGGGATACATACGGGGTATTGGTCTGGCGGTTTACGGCGTGCGGCGTGCAACGCGCCATCATAAGAAAGTGTCAGGAAGTCATGGACGGTTAGAGATGAACAGGAAAGTGGGCAAGACCGGGTCGACGCACAACTTCACTACTCCATCACTCCACTTCCTCCACTTCCCACGAGAGACGTGAATGAGGCTCAATGACTTGTATAAATAGGTTCTCCGCCCCTATTTCAAACAACACAAGTTCGGATTTGAGACGAGAAAAACCAAGTGTTAATACAAATCGTATTCAAACACCCCGAGCTGGCTTGCATCAACCGCAAGCCTCGCTCATCTTTGTTACAAGTCATAAGCAAGCCAACACCTTCACAATCTCAACACCTTATTCGCTTCCCTCCCTAAGATCAACCCCATCTCCTTCACTTTGTGACCAAAACAAGTCCTGGGAACGGCCATTTCTTGGTTTAAGTAGGACTTGCACAGATTGATCTCTCGAATCTACAAGCACTCACCGCGCAGTGCATTTGTTTAAAGGTTTAAATTCATTCCTCATCCACACCCCAAATTACCAAATTCTACAGGAGTAGTTTTCACCCATAAACAGCCATATATTTCCGCAGGGTAGAAGGTGCAACCTTTTTGACGAGCTGTCTAAGGCAAACGTCCTTGCTAGAGGTAGAGCTTTTATGTTAACAGGAAAGCAAAAATTACATGGAAAGGATGGGTTGGAGGTTGATTGCCACAAAATCCTGATTGATGAAGTAATAAACCGAATTTCTGTCTACCCGTACGATTTTCTGGTATGGAAACATTAGGGAAAACTCTTGGAAAAGCGATCCTTGGCCAAAGTTTGGTGTTCAGTTTACCGAGCCTGCTAAGAAGGTTAGTTGCTTGGCTTGTTTGATTTGTAAGTCGAATATACATAAACCAGTCTATCAATTATATGAATCACCGATCCAAGTGTAAATTAGAGAACCTAGAAAAATATAAACATGTGTAACTTTCAAAAGTAACTAATAACTCTTTTAACCTTATGCAGAACCCTACCAGTAATTCCACAACCAACTACTTTCTGCGGAAGTCTCCTTCACGTAGCAACCCTTGATGGATCTAAGAAGCAGTCTCCTAATCTTATGCGTAACTCTACCAAGAATTCCCAACCAAATCCTTCAATATCTCTAGAAGTCGCACATCTACGAGCGGAACCTCTGGCTAAGACATCTAATGGAGTATGTTTTTTTTTGATTTTTTTTTCTTCGTAAATCTATATTGCTAATTCTAGCATCTTCTTTTTATATGATGTTCATATGCCGTATCTCCACAGAAATCAAAATACGACTTTTGGAACGGATCTAGGGGAAACGTCGTTGCTAGAGGCAGTATTTTACCTACGCCTGCCTAACCAAAATATATGGACAAGATCTTCCTAAAAGCGTTATGTTGTCAATATTCAGGAGGTTATAGTTCCATCGTTCGTGTTAACTTGAACCAAGTGGTGAGTTTAAGTTATTAGGGGGAAGCTAAAGATGGTTTTGTGGCATGGCCGAAAGATAACCTGTTCCATCTCATCGATGACAAGGTTAGTTTCTTAGCTCTTTTGCTTTGTTAATCAAGTATATAAATAGTTTTACATAAATCGTGTATTCAGTTTGATTAAAGAATAAGTACGAGATAGAAATATATTAACACCTAAATGGAACATGAATGCTAATGTAAATTTGAAAATTGATATTTGGTTACGGATTTTATTATGGGCGTCATTTGTGAAAAATGCCACGGCCTTCAGTGAAGTTGGCTTTATTACATTGTTGGAAAAATGACTTTTGTCTGTCTCTTGTTGAGAATTCACATGACAAACGAATTCTCCTTGGATTTAGAATATATATATAATACATTTAATCTCTTGCTGCAGGAAACTCCACAGCATGGAAAACCTCATAAGCAACAAGAACCAATTTTAGATTCTGAGAAAAAATTGGACAGTGACCTAAGAACAACGAGCAGCCTTGCAGAAGATAAACTGAATGAGGAGCACCTAGCAGTCAATCCACATTCGGGGAGTCATGCAGCCTCTGACAAGCTTCCAAAGAAGATTAAAAAGGTGCAGAGAAAGTTATATGTACAAAGTGTAGATCAGGCATACCAACTTCCAGATGGGAAACAGAGGATGACAAGGTTTGCCGCGTCGAGAATGTCACAACCTGATCAATTGCTTGAAGAGACACCACCATCAAAAAAGTTGAAGAAAAAACTGATGATTTTTGGATAAATGCTCTTTAATATTTTCTTTTGCAAACTGTTAGACCAAAGCTCAACATTTTTTTGTGTTATTAAAAATAATATAAATTTCAGATTTAACCACAATTTATATAAAGTATAAGAAAATTTGGATAGTGCCAGGTGGATGGTTTAGATGCGTCATATCTGAACGGCTTAGAGGCGTCAAACGCGTAATACACACACCGAGGTTAATTGGCGTGGCTAAACATAACATAAAGACACACTAAACAAATATAAATTGGCGTGGCTAAATATCACATAAAGCCACGCAATATGGCGTGTCTATAGGTTCTCCGATGAACGGCTCCCAATGTTACATGTGGACGGTGAACGTTACATCTGAACGGTCAATATTGCATCATCTTAAATTAGATCCAACGATTCCTAATACGTCCACGTGGATCAAGGTAATTGGAAATGGGCGTGGCTAAATATCACATTTAGCCACACTCTATGGGGCGTGTCTATAGGATATCTAATGAACGGCTCACAACGTTACATGTGGATGGTATTCAACGGTTCCTAATACACCACGTGGATGAAGGCAAGTGAAATTGGCGTGGCTAAAACATAACATATAACCACGTTAAACCTATATTGTGTGTCTATCGGATAACCAATGTCTACACCAAAAGCACTTAGCGTGTCTATAGGGGAACCAAAGAGCCACGCCATAAAGCAATTTGTGTGTCTATAGTGAACCAAATAGCCACGCCAAAAAAGAAATTTGGGTGTCTATAGTGAATCAAATAGCCACGCCAAAAAATAATTGACGTGTCTAAAGTGAACCAAATAGCCACGCAAAAGCAATTTGTGTGTCTATAGTGAATCAAATAGCCACGCCTTAAGCACTTAGGTGTCTATAGAGAACAAAGAGCCACGCCAAAATAATAAATCGCGTGTCTATAGAGTACTAGTACTTAAGTTTTTGGGACACTATATAGCAACGCTATATGAGCTCGCGTGTCTATTTCATGCGAAATAGACACGCAAGGCAAGCTTGGCTATAAGCTACCTAAAACCACGTTGTGTTACCTAAAACCACGCAGCGAAGTCACGCCAAGTCCAAACCAAATTGGCGTGTCAAAACCCCTATGGACACGCCAATTTGGCGTGGCAAAAGGGTCCATGCCGTACTAGTGTATGGAAACAAGCACGCGTCTATTAATCGAACCATTGAAAAGCAAATAATATGGAGCGTCCGACCAACTTTTCAATCGAATGTAACAAACCTGGAACATAAAGACCAAAAATATCCATAATCGATGGAAACTTCGATAAAGGTGAAGAAATGGGTGCTCCACAAAACTTCTTTTTTTTAGCCTCGCAAGAATTCCAAGAAAAAACTGAGCACACAAAAACAATTACTAAAAGACAAGGAGATTATATAGAAATGAGTTCATCTTTACCCCTTCCGCCCTTTTTAGGTGCAATAAACGAACTATCCTTCTTCATTGGCCATTTCAACTCAAAGCAAGTAGGAGACCTACAAATACATCGAGAATGACAACAATACGAACAAGTATCCAAGTAAGAAGCCCGAGCTTATAGCAAAGTCAAGAAAGATAAACCGAAATACTCATTGAAGTCGTCATAATTCCTCGAACTGAGTGTGCGGCTTTTCCCACCGCTAAGTATAGAAGTTTCCGGGCAGATAAATCGGTGAGATGGAAGAACTGTTCCAACTAAGAACAAACATACAGAAACCTAATAAAGTTAATTAGAAGATATAACATGTTGGAGAAAATATTTATGGTCTTTAAAACCCATTCACATAGCTTATGTCGTATTCATCCTTGATTCTATAGAGTGCTTTACATAGCGGAATTCACCTACTGATAAATAATTCCATCTCAAGTTCTACAGATCCGCCACGATAAATGATAGTGGCAGCATACAGAAAACAAACTAGCATTACATGCATAAACAATGTAGAAAGCATGCACATGTCTCTTATCTTAATTAATTCCCAATATGGGAATTCCACCGGTTTTCTAGTCCAAAAGGTACGCGCTACCATAACCAAGATATATCAAAAATGGTCGTATAACATAATTTAAATCTGCCATTGACTTGGTGAACCCACAAGTACTTGCAAAAAAAACAATGCACTAACCTTTTCCATTGTTTCATAAATGGTAGAAATGACTTGCTTAAGGTAAGACACGAACCATTATCACCAAGACTTTTAACTTTTAGCTTCGCTATGGTACAATTTCTCATTTAGCTCGCTACCATCTGCTTACCCAAGAAAGTTGAATCTAAGAAGGTATATATGGAATTTTCAAATACTATTAGAGGCTCGGAACTCCATATTAGTTAAAAAATTATGCCCAGACTGACCTTATAAAGTTATAATACGTGCTACCTTAGATAATCAAATTGATTATCTTTTATATTGATACAAATGATAGAATCAAATAGGCATTAGAAAACTTACCGTAGAGGATCAACTTTAGGAAACACCACAAGAATTTGAAGGAGAACATCCAAAGTCTGCCACAAAGAAAAACCATAGTAAAAATTCAGACATGTGACCAAACTAACGCAACAAAGAACATGTTTGATACGAAAATGGTAGTACAAAGGAAATGCAAATCCACATTAGCTTAATCTTATGGTGACATAAGACCTCACATCGAGAAATGTTCATGCGGATGTTGGTGCACGCAATTGACTAACAAAAATAAAACCGAGACTATACAAATTAGTGGACTCAACAAGAATACCTTGCTCGGTCATTAATTGCTATGATTAATTATTGTATATTAGCAATTTTAGCATAAGACTCTTCCTGATTTTGTACGTTGGTATTTAAAAGCAGCTCATGGACCTGAATAGAAGGGAAATTAGACTAGAAAGCAGAACAACATTATCTAAATTAACTAGACGAGAGTGAAAGTTACTCCATGCATGTAAGAGCAGTGAACACGAATTTTCTAACTAACAGAAATGTCTTCCCATGCCCATCTAATAACTTGCCTTAAGAAAGGATTCATCCCTTACCTGATTGCATAAAGGGATAAGCAGTGATGACAGATACTCGGCTTGCTTCTCTTGTGGTATACGTACATCTTCCATCCAAATTAGTAAGCCAGTTGCCTACACTCCAATGGCAGTAAATCAGAAAACATGGGCAAAACCTATGGACTGACGAAAGAAAAAACTTATGAGAATATGCCAAGAATACCTCAAATACGCTATCGTGGACCCTGACGAAAACATACAACGAGACAAGTTTAAGAAGAATCCCTAATACTAGACGCCCAAAAATCAAGCTAGCAAACTGAAATAGGATGGAAAAGGCTTTACTTACCCATGGAATGTTCAAAAGCATGAGCTTTTAGCCAATCCAAATGACCCGTTAATGCCAATGCATACTTTGCCATATCGATGTCCTGTATCAACAATCACAAATTTTCAAAATTGTAACAAAAAAACGCATCGAAATCATAATTTGTTTCTATTTGGATTAGCTTGGAGACTCACATAGGTCACCAGTTTTTTCTCTTCAACTTCCTACCAATAAGAAAACATACGAAAAATGGTGAATTTCTCAACCACGAAACAATAGGAAATCGATGAACTAAAAGATTGTTATAACTGATGCAACACTAAAAGAAACTAACGCAACTCAAAAACCCCATTTCTATCAGAACTGTAACAACATACAGTTCCAAAACAGGAACCCTAATCTAGTAACATACTAATAACCATATTTATCAAATAGAAAAGACATCATATTTACTCAACCAGATGAAGTAATGATCTTACAAAGCAAACCACAGATTAAACCCTAGCTTGATCGCACAAGAGCACGTTGTTAACCTTCTCCTTATGGTTTCCTTTAGTTCAATTCTGTCCAAATCACAAGATAAAACAACTTATTAATAAAGTAAAAAAACTTAAATTCAACATAAAAGAAGAACCTAATATAGATTTAATCATGAATTAAGATTACTACAAATAGAAACACAATTAAAAATCAAAACAAACCGGAATCTCTTGCAAAGCTTCAACACATACTAACTTTTTGTCGGAAAGGAATCAAGAAATTAATCTTGGCAAAATACTAACTCAACTGGCAAAATAAAATTAATCTTGTTTAACTTAGGTTCCTCCCTGATTGGTAAAGACTTGCTCAGTTAATTTTTAAATCAGTTGCAAAAGAAAAGCTAACTCACCTGTCATGTGATGCAGAAAGAACCCCAAGACCAGGTATTACAGCTAAACCTCGAACAATATCTGCACAATTCCCAAATGGCATGAAAATATGGCTCACGAAACTAAGACAAGAAACTGAAATACACAAGTAGCATAATGCGTAACTTGAATGATGAAAGCATGATTAAGGAATGTGTGTGCGCAAGTCTTCCCTCTCCCAAGAGAAGTAAAGAATAATGTTAGTTCAAACATTATTGTACCAGTAATAAGTTCGCATGTTGTTAACATGATAACTGCTTGTACAGCAGATTTGTGAGCTTCCCATGACTCAGATTGTTGACCATTCCTGAAATTCGCTTATCCTGAAGCAACATCAACAACAAAAAACCCAAATCAAATCAAAACCCTTTATTCAAAAACAGATTTAAAAACCCCAGAAACTCAAATCTACAAAACTAATTTAAGAATACTGTACCAACAAGATTTGTTCACTCCTTTAGGAGTTCTGTTGAATGTAAAACTAGAGAAGGAAACACCTTACTGCAAAAACGAGAGAAGATGAAGAGAAATTAGATCATTAATAATACAAAAAGTCTATCAGATTCATCAAATAAGAACAATATTGATATCACCCTGATGATTTCAGGAGCAAAGAAACTGGATCTAGGGTAATAAATTTTGCTATTAATTTCACTGATACATACGTTTTGAGTTTGAAATAGGGATTATGATGGAGCTACGATTTGTGAAAGTGAGTTCGACCTGTGATGTGAAGTGAGGTTCGTCTTTGATTTCTAATTGATGAGAAATAAACTGGATTTTTATTTCTTGGAGGATTTATTGAATTTGAGTATGAGAATGAAATAATAAGAAAGCTTGTGAAAATTGAACTGTTAATGGTGATGAAAGTAAAGAGTTAATGATTTTCGGATGAAGAAGATTGGATATTTTGTAGAAGAAGGGGATCTCGTTAAATCTGCGGAATGAGTTAAGGTACTAAAGAGAGAAACGTGTGGGTATTAACACCTGGAACCGGTGCTATAGAAACTAGTTTCTCCCACAATCATTCTTTTACTCGATAAAAGAGCCATAGTTTATTACGAAAATACCCCTTCATAGAACGATTTGTGAATGAAACAGTTTAATTTTTATCGTGAAAACCACTCGTGTCTCACGACTCATATAGGTACCACCAGCCCAAGGAAGTCGTTTTCTTAAAGCCCAGAAGTGGTTTAAAACCCATTATCCACTAGTGTTGTGGGAGTGGTATTTTAGGATTTGTGAAAAGATATGTGGGTGGCAAATAGGATATGTGAGGGTGGCAATTAATGTAGGTGACAATTAGGAAAAGTGTGGGTGGCAAATAGGTGGAACCATAAGATTAATATTGATGATAAGTATTTTAGAGCACTGCTCGGTCGAACTCGCAAGCGTTGCTATCTCAAGCTTGTTTGTCAAGTTTAGTTGCCAAAACTATAAGTCTTGATTTCTAGTCTACTTATAGCTAAGTCTCGGACTAGGATAGTAAGTGTAGTTGAGCTCTAGACTCCACGGCGTTCATCATGCAAAGACGAAGAACTACTCAAGGAACTGGTGGAACTTCATCGACAAAAATGTATGTGGAGACTTGAACTTATCTATCGCTCAAAAGTCTATCTACTCTATCTCCTATCCTGAGACAAAAGTCGTATTGTTATATAGACTTCGATTATACACATTTGTTATTTCGAGCTGAGTTTATCTCGCTTATCTATGTCTCGAAATATGTGTTGGTAAGCTTTCCCTTTGGCCAAGTTCATCTTTACTCGTGACGAAAGTCATGTTAATTATTTCGATAACTTGAAAATCACTTTGATGAAAAATAGTTTGTGAATAACAACTATATAACATCCTCTATGAAAGTTTCAATGATTGAAATGAGAGTTTAGAATATATAAACATTGTATGTGAATTCATACTTGTGTAAGTCCGAAATCCTTGAACCAAAGTATGCGTACTTTACTGGTTTAGGATGACCGGAGCTAAGTCCGATACTGTGCACGTCTTTGTCAGAAGTTCACATCCCGTGAATTTTTGCTGGAGTTTGTGAACTGAAAACAAGCTCAGTCCGGGTACTTAAGTATGCGTATAGGTATGCGTACTTAAGTGGGTTATTTTCTAAAAATAGTTTATTCGTGAACTAAGACATTTATAAATTAAGGAATGCAATCTTTGCAACCCGTGGATATAATGTTCATGAATCGATTCGAGTGAATCAAAACTATTTTTGCTTCGATTGTGTCTTGTATACTTCTATAAGATCTAAGCAATTGAACAACTCTCTAACTAGTTCTTTTGAGTCATTTGAACTAGTTATGGTGAAGATGAATAAGGTTGATATGAAAGTGCTCATATGGCTAACCATTGGTTAACTATTGTTGAACCAACTAATTGTACACGTTTAGGTACGGTTGCTCAAACCTAAATGAAGTTACATTTCATGTGTGTATAACAAGCTGATCTAGATCTAACGGTTGAAAGATATTAGCTTGAATCTAATCAGGTTTTCATCTAACGGTGAATATTGAATGCTTTGTTACCAAGGTAACTTAGATTGCGAACCCTGATTTGGAGACTATATAAAGGATAACTATAGCAACTAGGAAACCTAATCCCCATACCTTTTGTGTGATACTAGTTGTATAAGCTAGGGTCGATTCTCCTTTAACCTTAGGTTTCTATCGAGACCATGTAGGTTAACGACTTAAAGACTTCATTGGGATTGTGAAGACAGACCCAATTATTTTCTCTATAGTTGCGTGATCTGATCTTGTTGTTTCTATCGTATTTGAGTAAAATCGTAAGATTGGCTTGAGATTAATTTCTCCGATAGGCAAGATAGAAAAGTAGTCACAAACATCTTCGTCTCATTGTTTGTGATTCCACAATATCTTGTTTCGCTAGTCGATTAAGATTATTGTGAGGTGATTGATATTTTTAGGTTGTTCTTCGGGAATATAAGTCCGGTATATCAATTGGTTCCTGTTCACTTTGATTTATCAAAAGACGGATCAAAACTCGTAGGTATTTCTGTGGGAGACAGATTTATCTATTCCTGTAGACTTTTCTATGTGAGACATATTTATTTATTAAAGTCTTCGACTTTGGGTCGTACCAACTCTTAGTTGTGTGTGAGATCAGCTAAGGGAATCAAGTGCGTAGTATCTGGCTTTGGGATCGAGAGACGTAAGGAGCGCAACCGTACCTTGGATTAGTGTGAGATTGATTGGGGTTCAACTACAGTCCATATCGAAGTTAGTTTGTAGTAGGCTAGTGTCTTTAGCGGCTTAATACAGTGTGTGTTCAATATGGACTAGGTCCCGAGGTTTTTCTGCATATGCGGTTTCCTCGTAAACAAAACTTCTAGTTTCTGTGTTATTTCTTTTCCGCATTATATTTTGTTATATAATTGAAATATCACAGGTTGTGTTGAATCGATCAATTGGTAAATCCAACCTTTGGTTGTTGATTGAAATTGATTGATCCTTGAACATTGGTCTTTGGTATCCTTCAAGTTTATTTCTCTTATATTCAATCGGGCTCGCAAATTATTATTTGTTTGTTTGCGGATTGAGTTGAGAGATTGAGATAAAACTCTTTGATATACTTTTCTTAAGATTGAGTTTGTCTGTCTAGTTGATTCTTTTGAAAGTATATTGGAGTTAGTCCATACAGATTGCTAAACGAAATATTGGGTGAGGTTGTTGTACCCCCACTTTTTCAAGTATGAGTACAAAAGGACACTCAAAAATATCATGCAACCTCCAATGCACTTTAAATTGCCGCAACAATGTTTAGTTGGTTCATCAATGCATGGTTTGATTTGTCTTGGTAGACGCCACCACCAAGGTATTGTTGATCCCCATTTATACACATGCATTTATGCCACATAGAATATGTTAATCTTCCAAAATTAATCACACCCAAAGGAAGTCCTTTATTATCCTCCAACAACCCGAGGGTTTGGATACGTTCCTTCTACCAATGGGCACAAAGTTGTCAGAATCTTCTACTTCTACTATGAAACAACTGGTCAAGTTCAGGTATACACTTGGTAGTGGTTGTGGGTGGAGAACCAAATGTACACCATTCCCATGAGTGAATTTTGAGATACCGGCTTCTTTTGCAAATGGATGTATGTATTGGTTCCACAAGGCGAGAATTTACTAATTCAATTTAGCTAAGGAAGAGTCGAATGATTCCATCTCTTCCAGGGACGGAGCCAGGACGTATGTGTTATGGCACTACACCAAATTCCCGGAATCATAACAGGCATTCGTAACGGCTTATGAGCCGTTACAAATTTCCCGTTACAAAAGGCCATTACAAAAAATTCGTAACAGGCTTAAGCCGTTACTAAATTTTTAAAAATTAAATGAGAGCCAAGCCGTTACGAATTTTTTTATAGGCGTGCCACTCACACGCTTGGTCACACTTGTGTCGTCACACCTTTAGTATGTGCGTGTGCCACTCACATGCCTAGCATTATATTTCCACCCACGATTGGTTATACGAGAGGATATTTCCTCCCACGAGTGTGCCATTCACATGCGTGAATTCTATGGTTAAGCTAGCAGAAATCGTGTTTGACTTTCATTTTCATTTTTCTCTTCCGCACGTGCATCTATTCCTCCTCTTAGGCGAAGAAGCTAGGGTTTCATCACAAAGATTGTTTTAGCCAAGAAACATCATAGAAAACTCTTTAATCTTTTCAATACATTTCAATCATCGATCTATGTAAGTGTTAATCGTTTTTCGCAACATCGATTTTTAGGGTTTCATCTTTTTTTTAATCGATTTGTTTTTTAGGGCTTGATTCATCTTTATCTTCCAGTTTTTCATCGATCTGTGTAAGTGTTAATCGTTAGAGTTATGTTTTGTTAATCTTCTTCATATAAATCTAATTGGATTTTTTTTTCTAATTTACTGTTAGGGTTTGAAGAATTTTGAAGACTTAAAGATTGAAGAATTTTGAAGACTTAGAAGGTATAAGTTTCGAACATTGAACCTGATTTTAGGGTTTTATGTTAATTTGAAATTTTCTATTTTTTTACTTTGTAACCTAATTTCAAGTTTGTAATCTAATTTCAATAAGTTCTAATTTATAAGATGTTGGTGTTGATTGACATCATTAGCTCCACTTGTCTATTTTAGTTTTTGATCTGTTCTAGTTTTTGATCCACTAGTCCTGTGTAAAGATGCATTCTGTTGTTAGGCATGGTGTAGTTTTTTTGCCTTAGAAGCATACTAAGTTGAGTAGGCAGAGTGCTACCTGATAAAGTCTTATATAATCTTGGAAGGTTTGATGAGAGCGAGACAGACTTGGACCTAGCTAGTTGTGTAACAACAGAGCGTGCGTGGGTATGGCAGAGCGTAATTGATTAGTGTGTGTTGTTGTGACATATGCTTCAAAGTCGATACATTTTAAAAGTTTGGCTAATGTTGTTCTATATCTTGGTCTTTGCAGAGCGGGGGAGAGGATCCTTTTGGCAAGAGACAAACGAGAAAAGAAGCACCAGCTACGGAATAATTAAGGTAGTATCTAAATTCCAGTTTGTATGTTCTATAAATATGCTCATCATGATTTGAACTTTAGTTTCATTTTAAGGTAGTTTTTTAAGTTTAAATGAACTAAAGTTATGAAGTTTTGTTTTTATATTGACTGATTCTAAGTGAGCATGATGATAACTGTCCTAGTGGTGATTTACAAAAGCTACTTGTAGATCATTCTCTCTTCTTTGAGGGGATGTTTATGTCGCTAACTTGCAGGGCTTCGGCAACCCTGTACCACTAGGACTAAGTTATTTTATTTTGTATGTTAAGTTGTGTATAAACGAGTATGGTTTTATGTACTCTGTGAGCATGATGATAATTGTCCTAGTGGTGATTTACAAAAGCTACTTGTAGCTCATTCTCTCTTATTTGAGGGGATGTTTATGTCGCTAACTTGCAGGTCTTCGGCAACCCTGTACCACTAGGACTAAGTTATTTTATTTTGTATGTTAAGTTGTGTATAAACGAGTCTGGTTTTATGTACTCTGTGAGCATGATGATAACAGTCCTAGTGGTTATTCGCAAAAGCTACTTGTAGCTCATTCTCTCTTCTTTGAGGGGATGTTTCTGTCACTAACTTGCATGGCTTCGGCAACCCTGCACCACTAGGACTAAGTTATTTTATTTTGTATGTTAAGTTGTGTATAAACGAGTCTGGTTTTATGTACTCTGTGAGCATAATGATAACAGTCCTAGTGGTGATTTACAAAAGCTACTTATAGCTCATTCTCTCCTCTTTGAGAGGATGTTACTGTCGCTAACCTCATGGGCTTCGGCAACCCTACCACTAGGACTAAGTGATTTTATTTGATTCTTTTAAATATCAATTTTGAAGGGTAATATGTCATCTGAAGTGATCAAGAAATGGTTGAAGTGTCCTCGTAAGTCTTTAGAATACAGACAAGGTGTGAAGTCATTCATAGAGTTTGCCAAGAATAATGGTGGTGGGAGTCATTTATTTTCATGCCCTTGTCGTCGTTGTATGAATGGTAAAGGCTTAGTTGCACTGAGTGAGATCTCATTGCATTTGCTCAAACATGGTATGCATGAGGTGTACACATTCTGGCGCTATCATGGGGAAAGTTCAGTACAAGCAGCACAATTAACACATAAGGATAATACTACTTGTTGAATGTGTAGCAGATAATGATGATGTTACAGCGAGGTTTGAATGAGAATATTACCACAGATGTGGATGAGAATGTTAGGGAAGGGATGGATGAGAATGTAGAAGTAGGTGTTGATGAGAATGTTACAGCAGGTGTTGATGAGAATGTTACAGCAGGTGTTGATGAGAATGTTACAGCAGGGTTGGATGAGAATGTTGGAACCAGCAGGTGTGGTCAGAAAAAGAGATCAGCGGCTGAGAAGGCAAGAGAACCATTATATCCTTCATGTCCTAATGGAAAGTCAGTAATGTACGCTGCGATAATGATGAACAACATAAAAACTCAGTATGGAATTTCAGACAATGGTGTTACCGCAATATTAGAATTGATGAAAGAGTTGCTTCCCGAAGGTAACACCCTGCCATGTAAGTATCCAAATATCAAGAAGATTATTAAAGAGCTGGGGATGGATTATGTGACTTATGATGCTTGTGTAAATGATTGTATACTTTATTGGAAGGATAATAGTTCATTGGTGAAGTGTCATGTATGTCAAGAACCTCGGTACGTAAGAGTTTTTAATGATGAGAGAAAACTTACACAAGTTGCGCAAAAAGACTTTAAGGCATTTTCCGATAATTGCAAGGTTGAAAAGACTTTATAGTATACCATGGATAGCAGAGGCAATGCTTTGTCATTCTAGAGCACAGAGAGATGTTAATGTCATGCGGCATCCAAAGTGGATTCTGACTTGGAGGTGTGCGGATAATTTCTGTCCTGAATTTGCTAAGGAAGCACGGAATGTTACTCTTGGGATAGCAACTGACGGCTTTAATCCAAATGGATGCTTTGGTCTGAATTACAGTTGTTGGCCGGTGATACTGTGTCCGTACAACCTTCCTCCTTCGATGTGTATGAAGCGCGAATTTTCCATGTTATGTTTGTTGATATCAGGTCCGAGAGCACCAGGTAAAGATATTGATGTTTACTTACAGCCATTGATAGAGGAGTTGAAAGAGTTATGGAATGATGGTGTTATGACATTCGACAGCTTCACGAACTCTGATTTTCTTTTGAAGGCAAGGTTGTTATGGGCCATTCATGATTTTACGGCATTGGGTACTCTAGTTTGGATGTGTGACTCATGGGTATTATGCGTGTCCCACCTGTGGTGAAGAAACAGTTTCAGAGTGGCTGAGTATAGTAAGAAGATATGTTATATGGGACACCGAAGATGGCTGCCATCCCAACACAAGTCTGATTTGACAAAACAAATTTCAGTGGAGGGGTAGAAGATGGTAAAGCTCCATGGCCACTAACAGGATTGCAAGTTCAAGAGATTGTGAAAGATATGAAAAGTAAACAGGGTAAGGGTAAACCACCAGCAAAGAAACGTAAAAGAGGAGCAGAAGCGGATAGTTTGCAACAGGGTGCCGATGAAGATGTTTCTGACAACTCTCTATTTTCTCAAAGGTCCATACTTCATGATTTGCCGAATTGGGGATCGAACGCAGATCCGTCATTGTACGAGATGTTATGCATACGAGAAAAGAACATGGCGAGCATATTGTTAACACTCTCATGGGTAATAGTAAGTCAAAAGATGGTGTAAATGCACGTAAAGATATGGAATCTATGGGTATTAAAAAGCGGTTATGGGTGAAAGAGGATAGTGCAACTGGTAAAACAACAATGGAAGATGGATCGTTTGCCTTAACTAAAGATGAAAAAGTATCTTTTGTATGTGATCTTTGAAGAACTTAAGAGTGCCTTCTAGCTTCTGTTCCAATCTTAAGCTGCGTGAGCATTAGTCCACCAGAGCTGAAGAATTTCAAGTCACACGATTACCATGTAATGATGCAATCTCTGTTTCCATTGCTAGTTCATACTGCGACTTCATTACCTAAAGATCTGCGAGTTTCTCTTCTCCGTATTAGTATATTTTTCAACATTTTGTGCGCAAAGGTTATCAACAGAGATGAACTTCTACAAGCGAAAGCTAGTCTGGTGGAAGCAATGTGCGTAATGGAAAAGTATTTTCCTCCATCTTTTTTTGTTATTAGTATCCACCTGATGATTCATCGGCCGATGAAGCTTTAATCTGCTGATCCGGTCGATTTAGGTGGATGTACCCCTTGAGAGGTAAATACAACCCCTTACTTTGTTGTTTAATTTTTAAGTTGAGAATTACTATTATTGAACTATTAATCATCCTTGCGGATCTGTTAACTTTTCTTGTAGGTTAATGAAAGGTTTTAAAGGATTGATGCGCAATAAAAGGTACATTGAGGGGTGCATTGCAAGAGGGTATGCGCTACGAGAAGCTAGCTTATACCTTATGGAGGACGTGTCAGATGATGGTGGTGGTACTCATAAACATACTCGGCAGGCTTTTTTGGATGATGACTATGATGGTGCCGATGAGATGCCTCTTAGTTCCGGGAATGAGTATTACTCGAATCGAGCACAATTTGAACAGTCTGAATTGGATCCTATCTAAGTATGTTGGAATAGATAATGGCAAAGGTAACTTTTACTTAACTCTTTTATGTTTATTCAAGTCTGAATTTTGTTTATTCCTCCTCAACAGAAATGAAAATATTACAAATTAGAGGGATGTAGCATGATGGTGACTTAGTGCATTTTAGTAGAATGTTTTTGTTAGTTAACATTGAGTTCTTGTCGATTATTATGTTTGCATCATCTGATAGTCTTTGAATTGGTATTGGCTGTAGGAAGTATGATTCTTATGTTAACGGTGACACGTCTAATGGTCAGACCTCAAAGAGTTTTCATCTATGGTTGAGCGATGAGGTATTGTGTTTCCCTAAAGCTTTTAGTAGTGGTTTGAATACAACTTGTTATGGTTTTGGTTGTGATACGAACTCTGCCATCTTCAGTATACTGTGATTATTAAAAGCCAAAGAAACTGATTCAACACTATGGAGACTCGTGCAAGGACCACTCTTCAAGGCACAATCATATAAGAAATACCAAGTAAATGGGTTTACTTTTAGTAAACAAGAATCTGGGGTGAAGAATGTATCACAGAATAGCGGTGTGTCAATGAAAGCTGTTACAAGACTGCAAGCGAAGTCGGCCGAGGAAGCAGAAATAACTTATTACGGCGTCATTAAAGATATAATCAACTTGAACTATTTGGAATTTGAAGAAACTGTTTTTTACTGTGATTGGGTTAGTGTTGGAGATAAGAATGCTTGCAAAGTTGATGCAGTTTCAAAGGTTGTAAAGGTCAACTTGTCGAAAATGAAAAGCATAAATAGAGTGGTGGATGAGCCGTTTATCCTTGCATCTGAAGCTACTCAAGTGTTCTACTCAAAGGATCTTACTGAAGAGGGATGGTCTGTGGTGTTGCACTCACGACGAGGGGTTAACGTCTTGAGTAGATAAATTTGAAGTTCCTACATCTTTTCGATCGGTTCTTCGACAATGAGAATTTGAAAAAGCTGCTCATTCTTGATTCATTTTAAATGGAAACTTGATTGCGATATGTTTTACCTTACCCAATAATATATACAATGACGCCGCTTTTAGCTCTCTTTTCGTGAATTGTTTGGTTTTATTTGTTTGATCACTTATTTTTTGAGGTGTTAGGTAGCTTTCTTTTGTTAACGTGGATGCTCTCTTTTAGCTCTGTTTGGTTTTCCCTATTTTGATGTTTGAATTTCACAGGGTATGGCAGCAGTAGAGGTCAATGAATATGGACAACCAGTTTCCAGGAACGCAACAACATTAGGTCACCGAAGAGGCGCCTTGGCTCGTACACATGTGCCTATTTCATATAAAAGCTGGGATGTTGTTGATACAAAGTATAAGGATGATATTTGGAAAACCCTGAAGGTACAATACTTACCCGAGACATGATTTTTCTTCACTCGTCATTTAACTTCTTTTATCGTTATTGCAAATAAGTAAGGCATTAATTTGTTCTATCTTTCCAGGCTGAATATGATGTACCTGAGACATCAAAGGAAAATATTACGAAGAAGGCGGGGTTCGGTCCATGGAGGAGATTGAAGAGTGAGTTACGCCATGCCTACTATGACCCTGTCCCTACTCATGAAGAAAGGATTCTAAATGTTCCACCAAATGTCAAAGAAGAGGATTGGATAAAATTTTGCGAAAATGAAAGAGAAGAAAAGGCAAAGCAAAGTAGAATCGAGCATAAGAGGAAAAGACAACAATATGGCTACACACATTGTAGTGGTCGCAAATCTCATGCTATGGTGAGAGCTGAACTGGTACGTATATTCGCAACTTAACTCAAACTTTGTTATATTCACAACTTAGCTGTAACTCAATTATATTCACAACTTACCTCAACATCCTTATGGAAAACTATATGATTTTACATTGTATTTGTAAATTTAGGAGGCCGCAAATCCTGATGCAGTGATAACTCCTGAGGATGTGTGGGTTAAAGCTCATACACAAGAAGGTGGTTCTATTTTACCTAGCGCGGTGCCATTCGCTGTGAGTCGGTTTACTTTTCAGTTATTTCAACTCTTTTAAAAACATGTACTAGATATTTAAGATATTAGAATTTACTTGGTTGTTATGCTCGACACTACAAGAGAAGCTCAAGAAGGCCCAAGATGAGATCAAAGAAAAACAGGATGCAGGTCTTCCAGTAGAAGAACCTAGTGCAATGACTACAACTTTTGGGGCAGATTCTAGAGGACGGGTTCGTTCTGTTGGTCCTATATCTCGTACGCAAATCAATCTTTCTGCTCCAGCGCGTCACAAGGTAAATGAACTGAAAGCGAAGGAGGGTGGTCTTGGTGGGATGGTGGAAGAAATAGGTGGCAAGGTGTGTGTTCTGATTGATGGCTTTGTGAAGTTGTGTGGTGTAGTGGAAGAAATCAAATCTGCAATTCCAGTATCAGTTGGCTCAAACGTTCCCAACACCTCAAGAGTTATAGCCTCGCATACTCCATGCAATGTTTCTGCTTCACCTCAAACAGGTTCACATGCTGCAACAAGTTCACCTGTTGGGAATATTGTATCACCAGCTGCGACAAGTTCACCTGCTGGGAATTCTGCATCACCAGCTTCATCAAGAGCACGTGGTGGACCGCTTTATTAGTTTCGAACTTCGAGAATGAATTAGTTGCAAGCTGGTGAGCTGTCTTGGTGCTTTAGCGAGATCGGTTTCACGGAGATCTTATACCTATACATCTTGCCAAGGTATGTATCGATGATATTCTCATGCCGAGATGCAATCATCTGCGAAAGCTAACAAGTATGCAGCAATCTTCGAGAGATGTCGGAATCGGAGGATATGTGCTTCATCCAAAGATGTGCCTCTCAAGCAAAGACACACAGTCCCTTTCTTTTGAGCTAATTGATCTCGGCCTTTTGAGCATCGCCTAATATCTGCCTTGACTTATACGAGATCTTTTTGTTATACTTGTGCAGATTCAAACTTTTGTACGTATCTTTGCTGATGCGCATACTCCTAGGATCTTTTTTTGATTTTTTGGCAGTTCACACTTTTGTACGTATGCTAACCGATGCGCATACTCTTATGCATTTGTGCATAAAAAGAGCTTTACGAAGCAACTTTTTTTTGGTCCAATGTAACTTTTTCTATATATGTGAACACAAACCGCTTATGAATGGATATTTTCTTTGGGTTCATCATTTTTTTATATATATGTAGGTTTTTTGTTATGTTATATGTAAATGCACAGGGACTTCACACAAGGTCAGTTGAAGAGTAGTAGCCGAATGGGAAAATATCAATCCACAGTAAGTACTTCACTTGGTTATTATACTTAAACTATTAAGTTTAAATTTGTGGCTTTGACACTTGGTTTATACTTGCGAGGTATTGCGTTGGTGGGAAGAATCAACAAAATTCGATACAAGTAAGTTGTTTTTCTGGTTAGTTGTTTTTGGTGAACAACCATGGTACCATTGCAAGGTCCGGAACTAAAGAATTCATGTAAGTTGTTTTTCTTTGGTGCGTGTCGTAAGTTGCCTACTCCACCTCTCTTACTACTGCAGCAGGTAACCTCATAATTTCTCCCTCTAGTTTTGTTGTGCATACTTGAGACATCTAAATAGATATTTTTGTGTTTGCGGGTTAATTGAATTGATGCTCTGTTGCAAGTTTGGAGCGGAGAAATATTTGGAGAACAAGGCGGTCATTAGGTTGGAGAGCGAGATGCAAGTTTTGTAAGTTTTTATGTGTTTCTAAGTTAGATGAGTTTGTGAACATAAGAATTTCTATGAACTGATACTTAGTATCCCCCTAGTATTTCATACTTAACAAAATTTTTGATACTTAGAAGAATTTAAGTTCTTTTTGTATTAAGCTATTTGAATGTGATAAGAATTGATTGAATGTGAGATGAATTTGATTGAAGAAAATATTGTTGATTGTGGAGGATGAAATGAAAGGTGTATGCAGGTAGTTTTTTGGAATTCCGGCTTATTTCATGAGAAAATGAAGCTTCTTAGGTCAGCCTTGACCAGTCAAAATTGGTCAAGTACCGACCAATTTTGACCGAGTCAAGGTTGACCAGCGATAATTTTGTTGTTACAAAAAAAGTTAAGTAACGGCCCCGAGTACATTTAACATCTGTTGTAAAAAAATTCGAAACGCCCACGAAATTTGTTACCACGTGTGGCAAATTCGTAGAACAGCTCAAGCACATTACAGGTCCGTTACAAAAAAGTTCGTAACGACCACAAAGCCGTTACAAAAAAATGTAACACCCACTTTTGCAACAGGCGAGGGCCGTTACAACCTGTTTTTGTAACGGCCTGGTTCTGTTTGTAATCCCAGAATTTGGTGTAGTGTGGGGTCGAACAAATTTTGTTTCCTCTTTCAAAAGAAATTTAATTTCATCTTTAGAACATTGAGAACAATGTTAGATTTAAGTTTGGGGGTATGGGAGAAACTTTTAGTTGCAGTTTAAACTCCAAAGCCTAGAAACTTGTGCCAATTAAGTATAACCCTAACCAATCTAAGTGGATGCAGCATCTTGGTTGTAGGAGTTGAGGGACCCAAAAATAGAATCTATTCATAAAAGCATTGAACTCAGGTGTTTGAAATAACATGGTAGTTTCGCCATATCTCGTTGAGTCATTTTCACCTTCTGTTTTTTTATTTTATTTGTTAAAAATTATGTTTCTCTTAGTGATTTGGTGGGACACGCATCGAAGTATTACCACTGTTAGGGTGAAATAGAGTGATTGAGTTACCATGAAGAAAAAAAATTGATTTTTTTAAATAAATAAATAATAATATTATACCAGACCAACCAGAAAAAATTATTAAATAAAACGACCGCTGGTTCCCTTGTATATGCCAGCTGAGTTGATCTAGAATTAGGATTATCGACCACTGATTCCCTTGTATATGCCAGTTGTTGAAAAAGCGGGGGTATAACAACCACACCCAATAATTCGTTCTGCAATCTGTATAGACTAAACTCCAATATAATTCCGAGAGCACCAACTTAAAAGTGAGACATATCAAAGAGCTTTATCTCTTTCTCAATACAACCAGCAAATCCAACAGATAGAAATTTGTGAGCCTGATTGATATGAGCAATAACTTGGACGATACCAAAGACCAATGCCCAAGTGTCAATCAAGTTATATCCAACAAACAAGGTTGGATTATCAACTGATTGAACTACGCACAACCTATGATATTTCAATTATATAAACAAATATAATGCGGAAAAGAAATAACTCCAGAAATTTTGGTGTTAACGAGGAAACCACAAATGCAGAGAATCCCCGGGACCTAGTCCATATTTGAACACCACACTGTATTAAGCCGCTACAGACACTAGCCTATTACAAGTTAACTTCAGACTGTAATGTAGTTGAGCCCTAACCAAGTCTCAAACCGATTAAGGTACAGTCGTGTTCCTTACACCTCGAGAACCACGCCGGATTATACGCACTTAATTCCCTTAGCTGATCTCACCCACAACTAAGAATTGCTACAACCCAAAGTCGAAGACTTATAAATAAATATGTCTCCCACAGATATGTCTATCCTTTATTCTTTTTGTTCCGTCTTTTGATACAAATATCAAGGTGAACAGGAACCAACTAATACCCCAGACTTATACTCCCGAAGAGCAGCCTAGAAATATCAGTCACCTCACAATAACCTAACCGATTAACAGAAAAAGTTATTACGGAATCACAAGAGTCTGAGACGAAGAACTGTTGTGATTACTTTTTATATCTTACCCATCTGGGAGAT
>JAJJWW010007336.1:0-27534 GCA_023531295.1 Papaver armeniacum
ATAACTTGGATGAATGCCAAGACCCAATATCCAAGTGTCAGTCAATTTTAAATCAACAACTAAAATGTCGGATATTAATTGATTGAACGACGCACATGCTTGTGATATTTCAATTATATAAACAAATATAATGCGGAATAGAAATAACACGAGACACCCAGAATTTTGTTAACGAAACCGCAAATGCGGGAAAAACCGGGACCTAGTCCAGTTGAACACAACTGTATTAAACGCTACGACCTTCGCACTCCCAGTAACGGTGCGGGTAGTAGTTGAACTGATCAAATATCCACGGCCCAGTCGAGGTACAATTATGCTCCTACGCCCTCGATCGGCGGATGCTACGTACTTGATTCCCTTAGATGATGTCACCCACAACTAAGAGTTGCTACGACCCAAAGTCGAAGACTTTAATAAACAAATACATGTCGCGCGAGAAAAGTCTACGGTAATAGATAAATCGATGCTCCCACACGAATATACCTACGAGTTTTTGTTACCAAGTCATTAGGAGAGAGAAAGTTTAAGAGTGTTTTAACTTCTAAGTGTAATTCTATTTTCTGTGTAAACATTTCATGGACTCAATCAATAAATATTCTTGATCTTACATCTTTCAATGGATTAATTAAGCAAAATTGAGTAAGGGGTGTAGTGTGGGATTTCCCGCAACTACATCTTGATTTCTAGCCTACTATAGCTAAAGGTCTCGAAATAGGACAGAAAGTGTAGTTGAGCTCAAGACTCCATGGCAATCATCATACAAGACGAAGGACTACTCAAGGAACAGGTGGAACTTCATCGACTAAAAGGTATGTGGAAACTTGGACTTATCTGTCACTCAAAAGTCTATTTACTCTATCTCCTATTCTTGAGACAAAAGTCGTTTTGATAGACTTTCATTATACACATTTACTATTTCGAGCCGAGTTTATCTCGCATATCTATTTCTCGAAATATGTGTTGGTAAGCTTTAAGCTTTAGCCAAATTCATCTTTACCTAGTGATGAATGTCATGTTATGTTTCAATCACTTTGAAAATTGCTCGACAAAAAATAAGTGTGAATAACGACTATATAACGTTCTTCACGAGAATGTTTCAATGATTGAAATGAGAGTTTAGATTACATAACCATTGGTAGGATATAAGCATTGTTGTGGAAACACATATATGTATAAGTCCTTATTCCTTGAACCAAAGTTTGCAAACTTTGTTGATCAAGAGAAACGGAATGTGGCGTGAGCCAAGTCCGCGAACTCAGTCCGTGAACTGGCGGAAGTTCTCGACCCGAGAATTTTTGCTGGAGTTTGTGAACTCTTTCCGTGAGCTTAAGTCCGCGAACCCAGTCCGCGAACTTGAGTAGGTTATATCTAAAACCGGTTATTCTTGAACTCATGTTTATATAAACTAAGGAATGCTTTTGCAAACTGTGGCTATAAAGTTCATGAATCGATTCGAGTGAATCAAACCGTTTTTGCTTCGATTGTGTCTTGTGTAGTTACAGAAGATCTAAGCAATTGACTCTCTAACTAGTTCATTTGAGTCATTTGAACAAGTTATGGTGAAGAAGAATATGGTTGATATGAAAGTGATCATATGGCTAACCATTTGGTTAACTATTGTTGAACCAACAAATGTTAATGTTTGGGAACGGTTACATAAACCCAAAATTGGACATTTCATTTGTGTGTAACAAGCTAAGGTTTTGATACAACGGTTGAGAAATATTAGATTGAATCTAATTAGGTTTTCATCTAACGGTGAATATTGAATGCTTTGTTACCAAGCTAACATTGATTGCAAACCCTGATTTGAAAAACTATATAAGGGAGAACTCTAGCAACCGGGAAACCTAATCCCACACCTTACGTGTGATACTAGTTGCATAAGCTAGAGTCGTTTCTCCTTTAACCTTGGGTTTTCTTCTAAAACCAGGTTAACGACTTAAAGACTTCATTGGGATTGTGAAGCGGGGCCGATACTACTTTAATTATAGTTGTGTGATCTCGATCTTGTTGTTTTTATAAATACGAGTACAATTGGAATAATTGGCTTGAGATTTATATCTCCGATAGGCAAGATAGAAAAGAAATCACAAACACTTCGTCTCATCGTTTGTGATTCCGCAATATCTTTTTTTCGCTGCGTCGATTAAGATTATTGTGAGGTGATTGATAATACTAGGTTGTGATCGTTAATATAAGTCAAGGGTTATCGATTGGTTCCTGTTCACCTTGATTTATCAAAATACGGAACAAAAACTCGTAGGTATATTCGTGGGAGACCGATTTATCTATTACCGTAGACTTTTACGTGTGATCTGATTTGTTTATTAAAGTCTTCGACTTTGGGTCGTAGCAACTCTTAGTTGTGGGTGACATCATCTAAGGAATCAAGTACGTAGCATCTGCCGGGATCGAGGCGTAGGAGCATAATTGTACCTTGGATCAGTGTGATATTGATTGGGGTTCAACTACGATCCGGACAAAGTTAGTTTTGGAGTAGGCTAGTGTCCGAGCGGCTTAATACGGTGTGTGTTCAATCGGACTAGGTCCGGGGTTTTTCTGCATTTGCGGTTTCCTCGTTAACAAAATTCTGGTGTCTGTGTTATTTCTATTCCGCATTATATTTGTTTATATAATTGAAATATCACAAGATGTGCGTTGTTCAATCAATTAGAATATCCGACATTTTAGTTGTTGATTTAAATTGATTGACACTTGGATATTGGTCTTTGGTACCATCCAAGTTATCTCTCTTTAATAAAGACTCGTAGATTTATATTTGCTTGAGTAAAGATCAAATCAAGAGATTGAGATATAAACTCTTTGATATACTTTTTATCTAGATTGAGTCTGACTGTCTAGTTGATTCTCTAGAAAGTATATTGGAGTTTGTCCATACAGATTGCTAAGCGAAATATTGGGTGTGGTTGTTGTATCCCCGCTTTTTCAATATGTATAAGAAATAAGTAAGTTGTGGTTGCACACACAACTTTCGAAGTATGATTTTCCACCAAACAACATTTCATTGTTGCGCTTCTATTAATATTTATCTATATCTAATTATCGAGATCTTCGTTTCTTGGTTTTAGAGAAAATTATTAGCATTTTAAAATGATATTTGAATTATCTGAAATTATAGAGTTTATTTCTTTGAAATTCTTACAAATCATCCGAATTCATAATAATATTATATGTGAAAAAAAAAATTATACGAAAAGAAAATGAATCATATTGTGCTAGAAAAAGTATATGTAATCATCAACAGAAAAGAAAGTTCATATTTATGAAACATTATTTTTTTCACATATAATAGCAAGAAAATTAATTAGTAGTAGTTGATCGCTGTCGTATGCATCAAAAATAATTTCACTTTCCTAAAGTATATGATAAGAAAGAGTTCGTATCCACAGAGAGGCAATTGTAGTTATTTCGTAATCAATTTCTTAAAGTAACCAATTGAGGGGATTTCTGAATTTTATGTAAGCAATAAAAGTAAATTAAAAGAAAAGTAATTTGTAGAAAATAATCAGTGGAGAGAGATATTGGTCAAGGAATTCATCTTCAATCTTAGACATGTGCTTGCATATATGATTAGAATTACAATTTAATCTCTTATATTATCAAAAGCCTAGAGAATCAAGAGAGCAAGATAATCTATTAATTTCCTAAGTTCATCAACACACACATTAGAGTTGCGTATGTGAATTCTACCTAAAGAATAACCTAACGCCTTGCGCTAATCAAGTTCAATTCTAGGAGCATTAAGTTTCAGAAATAGGCTAATCAATGCAATTGTCATGCGTTGCGCATAACAATTCGGACAATGGTCAAACTCTACATATGATTACGAGAGTGTATCACTACAAACCGTAAACATATCATGCTACTTGTATTCAAGGTTATCGCTCGATGAAAAACCCTAAAATAGCTATGGACCAGGATGCAAGTTCAATTAATTGGCCACTTAACTAATCAAACATCAAAATCCTATCACAATACTTCAATCATGTGATCATAAAAACAATAGAGAATTGAGCGATAATCAAGAGAGAAAACTAATACATAAAGCAAACACAAGTTTTAGAAATCGGACTACATCCTTAACCAATAATAGAGAATTTAGCTACTCATAGCTATGGAGTTCATCACAAAAATATAAGTTGAATAAAGAAGAAGATGAACAAAATCAAACCCTAGTTGCGTAAACAAAAGTGGCTCTCCAAAGTTCCAAGAATAAGATATCATTCCAAAAGTTGTAGAATTCTTCTTTTATAGCTTTTCCTTCCTTCCAAAATTAGGTCAAGTCTTCAAAGTCCATTAGATAAAAATCCACCAAGCCCATAAGAGAAAGAAACCCGTGTAGAAAATATGTCCAAAAGTCGTCGCGGAAAACTGGTATTGTGGCGGAAATAATAGGAGAAGTGCCGGAAAGCGGTTCGGTGTGGCAAAGTCCGCCGGTCACCGGTCAACGAGTCAGAACAAATCACCGAGTCCTTTCAGTGCCGGGTCAACCGAGTCAACTCTCGAGCCGGTGATGTATTGAGTCACTCGGTACCCATCGAGATGAGTCGTCCGAGTTAAGGCTAACTCGCCTAACTTGTTCTCGCCTGACCATTTCGCACAAAGGAGCTTTGTTGCACAATGATGACGCATCCAAGCTTCCTTGCCCAAGATGGCTGTGCACCTACTACTGCGATTCCAAACCAGCTCATTTATCCATCCGATTTGAGCATTTTCGCTCGATTTCAACCCCAGCCCGCCAGCAGATTGCGCTACCTGTAATCGCTTCACCCGCAGCTCCATTCTAGCACCAACACAACCACCTGAGACTGCCATCTCCTCTGTGCATTCTTACCGCATTCCACTGTCACAACCACACACCCCTGCAACACTGCAATACCACCAGAGCACACTCGCAACTCGAAGCCATTGTCACAGCACCAAAACACACTTATCCGAGTTGCGCATTCATTCCTACTTCTGGCCCTTGCTACTACAACCTCTCTACGTATTTCTTTTGCTCAATCAATGCTTCTCACTGCTCACACGATTCCGGCCTCCAGTTCTCTTAGCTTACACCACCACCGCAATATCACTCAAACACCGAGCCATCATGAGCTTAACCCTTCTTCTCGGTCATGAACCAACACCACCTGCTGACTTTACAACCACACCATCTCGCTAGTTCCCTTCCTTTCTCCTATCAGGCAACAACAGATCACCTGCAATACTTGTAATATGCATCTGAGCCTACAACACACCTCACAGTCCACCTGCAAAATGCATTACAACCTGCAAGAACGGCTCCCATATCTCCCCGCTTCTCATCGAAACCACGATTGCCGCCTACCACTAGCTCAGCCATCACACACTCCCAGCCAAAGCACTCCGCAATCCCCCTTCACTGCAACACAGCCTCCACTCAGTGACCCACCTGAGCCATTCTCCATAACCTGCTGCTTCAAGGCCACCACCTATCACAGCTCTGCCATTACTCTTGTAAACTGCAGGCATGGCCACATCATTTCCATCTATTCTGGCAAGTTAGCTCAAAACAAAGGGAGCACTCCATTAACCCATTTCAGTAAAAATCCACCTAAATCTTGCTATCACCCATCTCGCTTTGAAATGCAGTTCCCGGCTTCATCCGAATTCACAAACTCTACAGAACCATCAACATTATGTTTTCTTTCTTGTCTTCATCATCACCCTCACTTCTTCACTGAATTCTCAATTGAGAATTCGAATTCATCCGTAACCCTTCTCAACCTTCAATGGCAACAGAACCACTTCTTTCATCACGGCTCAAATACCCTTTCAGATCCCCTTTGATTTTAATCCCTAGCTCTATTGACAAGACAACAATGACTATAATTTCCTCAACTTGTGTTCTTGACCAACACGGACCAAACCACTCTCAATTCCGCCGGAAATCTTCATCGAGACTCGACTTAGCTCAACCATGGCATAAGCTCAAACATCCACTTTGCAATCTAATTTCATGACCTAATTTTCAATTTTTTAAAATCTTCAATTCATCTCGACCAGTAGCAATGACTTCTCATCCTATAATTCCACCGTGCCAGACAACCACAAACCCTAGTACTGTTCTTCCATCTCCCAGCCTCTGAAATCAGATCAACCACTTCCAATCCACAAAACTCAATTCAAACCCCGATCTAACTCTTCTCAGTTATACCAGGTCCTCAAATTCAAGAACCCACTCTTCTTTTCATCTCATTTCAGCCTCATCCTCTCAATCTACTAATTCAGAACCCTAATTTCTGTCAACTAAAGCTCTAATCAATTCCTCGCTTCTTCAATCAACACAGAACATCTGATTCGCTAACTCGAATACCCCTTCATCGATTCCTCAATGACTCAATCATCTCACCGTGCTCTCCATTTCTCGATTCGAACCTCCTAGCCGCAGCCACAGCTACCATGGTTTCTCTTTGAGTTAGGGAATGAAAGTGAAAATTGAGAGAAATGACTCTCGAGAGTCTTGAACCCAAGCTTTTGGTAAGAATGTAAATTGATGCAAGCACCGATCGATGGATATGGGCTACCCGATGGCAGCCCATTAGCTCTCCTTTGAACCGAGCTAGCGGCCCCTTATCGTTGATTCGACTCCACATAGCACTTGTCGTTAAACACTTTCGCTCTCCTTGCTCCTTTCCGCTCCGATGCACGCTTTCTCCTTCTTTTGCTCATAATGACTCCATTGCACCTAGTAAACTCAAAATCAATCATAAAATACATAATTTACAAGAAAACTAGCAAAGAAAGCATAAACTCTAGATAGTAAATTAGGTGTATTCTACACCTATCAAATTCCCCACACTTAGACTTTGCTAGTCCTCGAGCAAATCAAACACAACAATTAAAAACATACATACAACTCCGTGTCGTCGAGGCTACGGTCACTTTTAGCATAAATAACAAGCCTTTAAACCCCTAGGTGTCCCTAGTGGACGAGTTATAGTCTCGTGAGGGTTTACTAGAGATTTACCCACAAAACCTATTTTTCCAACTTACTAGTTCTCCGTAATGATAGTATCCAACGCGCTAAGAAGACATAGAAATTACGCACACTAGTCATAAGAAGTTAGACACATAAATGAACACAATCTCATTCTTAAAAGTTGAGAGAGAGATAACCATCCCTTCTCGACTAAAATTTGGGTTCGGAATGATCAAAAGTCTCGACTCCGCCTCACAAGAAAGGGTTTTATGATATTGCTCTCAATAATAAATGACTTTTTATGGGTCACACATGTGTCGGTAGGAATAAAGAGATAATCCCGAGACACGTTGAATGGTAGGAAGGTAAAAACCCTCCGAATATTTTGAAAACCCACATCTTTTATAATTTTGAAAACCCATTTTTCTGACGATCTCTTCGAAAGGAAATCAACCATTTAACGAAGGTGGGAATATGCTTACTTACCTCGTTATCCGTTCGGCGTGCAGCTAGCACCACTCTCACAACATCCATAGAAACGTCTTCGGTCTTCTATCGGTGTCTTCATCTTCGTCTTCGGTCTTCAACTCTTGATGATAACTCTTGAACTTCGTAGAATATTGACAATATGATTATTTCCTCTCAAATTCCTTGTCGCTTGAAACTTCATTATAGATATTCCTTCTTTCCATTGGCTTTATTGAAAGAATACAAAACTAAAAACAAACTATACAAACCCATTTTTTTTTTTCTTTTTCATTATTATTTTTTTTTTAATAAAAATAAAACAAAAACAAAACAAAAACACTAATGATGAACCTAAAGAAATTTTCTCGTCTCTTTTTTTTTTTTTTTCTAATTTTCGTTTTTTTTTTTTTTCATTTTTTTTTTTCATTAATTTTTTTTTTTTTTTTTTTAATTTTCGTTTTTTTTTTCATTTTTTTTTTCTTCGGGACAAGAGAAAAATAAATACAAAATAAAATACAAAGGCCATGGTGTAAGCACTTTACCACTTGATTCTTCACAACTTGTATGTCTTGATATCATAAACTTCTCGAATTCTCATCCTTAATAATTTCCACTCTTGTATAATAGTCTTCAACTTATAAAAATTCCCGCTCCCTGTTTTGTTGCTTTTCTCAAACGAAATCTGCCCATTTCGTACCGTTGCTTGTAAACCTCGAACGTGTTCAACTTTCCTTCGAATTTGTGATGCTCCTCTTGTTGATGATGATGGTGTTTCTATGGACCGTTGGTGTAGAGAGAGATAAGGTGGATGGTGCTAACTGCGAACAAGATCACAAGTGGTATGTAAGTTAGCAATTCGATGTCACCAACATGGTTGATAAAAAATAGCACTCAAGAGATCAAAATAGTGCTTCTATGGTGGGAAGTTGGACAGCTCACCATTCGCCCGGAATTTACGTACGGTGACACACACTCTAAAAGCACAAATTTAGACAGTACAAAGAATTGAAGGTTGGTGCCTCACATTATGTAACATGGGTAGTCTCCACTATAGGGATCACTGTTCTAATACCGAATTCAGTCCGCACCTTATTTGCCTTTGGCATGGTTAAATCCAACTTTAACTCTCATACAATTAAGAAACCCGATCATGTTCTCTGTCATCTCTAAGTTCAGTCACTATTATGAGAATTTCGATGTAATCTTAGCGACATGTATACTATGTGACTCTAAACTAACTACAAGTTGGAGTTTTCTTATTCACTAATTACACAAAAGTTGAAAAATTTGAAAAATTTACAAAGCAAACCACAAACCACTCCCCCACACTTAAACTTTACATTGTCCTCAATGTAATTGAATCGTCCAAAGAAAGTCAAGGTGGGAAATCCTAACGGAAAAGTGACAAAAAATCAGAAAAAGTAAAAACATGACAAGAAAAGAAAATAAAAGATAAGAGATACAAAACCGATGGGTTGCCTCCCATTTAGCGCTTGGTTTAAAGTCGTCGGCCGACTATCTCCTTGCTTTCTATGACTCCTCCAGAGGGAGTACTTCCACAAGATTAACTCCTTCCACGACATCCGAAGAGAAGTTCTCATAATATGGTTTCAACCGGTGCCCATTCACTTTAAGTTCATTACCTGTAGCTAAACTACGAATTTCCACTGCACCATGAGAAAACACATTAGTCACAATAAAAGGTCCAATCCAACGTGACCTTAATTTACCCGGAAATAATTGCAAACGAGAATTAAACAAAAGCACTTTCTGCCCAATGCAAAATTGTTTCTTAGAAATCATATTATCATGAAAAGCTTTCGTTTTTTCCTTGTAAATCCGTGAGCTTTCAAATGCATCATTGCGAATCTCCTCTAGCTCTTGAAGTTGTAACTTCCTTTGCTTTCCAGCCCCATCCATCTCCATGTTGCATTGTTTAATAGCCCAAAACGCCTTATGCTCAATTTCCACGGGTAAGTGACAAGGTTTACCATAAACAAGCCTAAAAGGAGACATCCCAATAGGTGTTTTATATGCGGTTCTATACGCCCACAAAGCATCGTTGAGTCGCATGCTCCAATCCTTCCTTGTTGGATTCACCGTCTTTTCTAGAATGGATTTCACCTCCCGATTAGACACCTCGGCTTGTCCATTTGTTTGTGGATGGTAGGGAGTTGCAATGCTATGCGACACATTGTACTTCCTTAACAAGCTTTGCAAGAACCTGTTTTTGAAGTGTGAACCTCCATCACTAATTATAGCCCTTGGAATGCCAAACCTTGCAAATATATTAGCTTGCACAAAATCTGAAACAACTTTAGAATCATTAGTTGGGGTGGCCTTAGCTTCCACCCATTTCGAGACATAATCCACAGCAAGCAAAATATAATAATTCCCATTAGAATTGACAAAAGGGCCCATAAAATCAATTCCCCATACATCAAAAACCTCCACAAATTGAATAATAGTTTGCGGCATTTGATTTCGAGCACCTAGATTGCCGGTTCTTTGGCACCTATCACATGTGATACAAAATGCATGTGCATCCTTAAACAAAGTTGGCCAAAAGAAACCACATTCTAGTACCTTGAGAGCGGTTCTCTTACTCCCAAAGTGTCCTCCACAAGCATATGAGTGGCAAAAAGACAAGATAGAATTAAATTCAATTTCGGGAACACACCTACGTATAACTTGGTCACTACAATGTTTCCATAAGTATGGATCATCCCATATGTATTGGTTTCCTAACTTCTTAAGTTTGTCCTCTCAAAGACGAGACAAGTTCTTTGGGATTTGTTTAGACACTAAGTAATTAACAATATCGGCATACCATGGTTCTCCAAAGGCAATTGAGAAAAGTTGCTCATCCGGGAAACTTTCACGCAACGGGATAGTCTCCTTGTCCACAGCAAGTCGGCTCAAGTGATCCGCAACGGTGTTCTCAATCCCTTTCTTGTCTTTGATTTCAATATCAAACTCTTGCAAGAGTAATATCCACCGTATGAGCCTCGGTTTCGCCTCTTTCTTTGTAAGCAAGTACTTAAGCGCTGCATGATCAGAAAAGACAACAACTTTTGTACCAATTAGATAAGAGCGAAACTTTTCCAAAGCAAAAACAATAGCTAATAACTCTTTTTCAGTGGTTGTGTAGTTTTGTTGGGCCTCATTTAACGTTCTAGAAGCATAATAAATAGCATGAGGAAGCTTCCCCACACGTTGCCCAAGCACCGCACCAACCGCATAGTCACTTGCATCACACATGAGCTCAAAAGGCTTACTCCAATCCGGTGGTTTAATGATAGGGGCTGAAATCAAAAGTTCTTTCAAATGATTGAATGCCGCCATACATTTCTCATCAAAGTTAAAAACCATATCTTTTTGCAATAAGTTACAAAGTGGTGATGCTATCTTGGAAAAGTCCTTGATGAATCTACGATAAAAACCTGCATGACCAAGAAAAGAACGTATCTCCCTCACCGTAGTGGGAGGGGTTAGAGCACGAATAAGGTCTATCTTAGATTTATCAACTTCCAAGCCTTTAGAAGATATTATATGGCCTAAAACTATGCCATGAGTTACCATGAAATGGCACTTCTCCCAATTTAGCACAAGATTTGTTTCAACACATCGTTCAAGGATTAGAGACAAATTGTTCAAGCAAAGGTCAAATGAATCACCAAAGACACTAAAGTCATCCATGAACACTTCGATTATGTTTTCAACATATTAGAAAAGATATTTACCATACACCTTTGAAAAGTAGCCGGAGCATTGCATAAGCCAAAAGGCATCCTTCTATAAGCAAAAGTACCGAAAGGACAAGTGAAAGTAGTTTTCTCTTGGTCCTCGGTGCTATCACAATCTGATTATAACCGAATAGCCATCAAGAAAGCAATAGTAAGAGTGTCCCGGCTAAACGTTCAAGCATTTGATCAATAAAAGGTAAAGGAAAGTGATCTTTTCTAGTGGTGGCATTCAATTTTCTATAATCAATACAAACCCTCCAACCGGTTTGCACACGAGTTGGGACAAGTTCATTCTTATCATTCTCCACCACCGTCACACCCGATTTCTTTGGTACTACTTGTACCGGGCTTACCCACTTGCTATCGGATATGGGGTAGATAACACCCACTTCCAAAAGCTTGAGTATCTCCTTTTTCACAACTTCCATCATGGGAGGATTTAAACGACGTTGCGCTTCCCTTTTAGGCTTTGCATCATCCTCCAAACGAATTTTGTGCATACAAACAGCAGGGCTTATACCCTTGATATCGGCGATTGTCCATCCTATGGCCGTCTTGTACTTCCTTAGCACCCTTAGAAGTTTTTGCTCCTGTAATTCATTAAGCTCGTTAGAAACAATCACGGGTAAATCTTCATTGTCACCCAAGTACAAGTACTTTAAGTGACTTGAAAGAGGTTTCAATTCTAAACTTGGAGATTTAACAATAGATGGCACAAGTTTTTCATTATTGCAAGGTAAAGAAGCATATGAAATATTCTTAATTGCTTATTTTTCCGGTAATGAGTCAAGAGAACCAATGGTTTCTTTCATCTCATCATTATACGCATAACCATTGTCAATAGGTGTAGTGAGCACGGTTTCCAAAGTATCGACACCATTCAACTCAAACATTTGTTGCGCCAATGTGTCCATCACATCAATGGAGAAGCAAGAGTGGACATCACTAGGATATCTCATCGTCTCGAAAATGTTGAAACGTATTATTTCTCCATCAAACTCCATAGTTAGCGTTCCCTTGTCAACATCAATAATGGTTTTCGCCGTTTTCATGAAGGGACGCCCAAGTAGCAATGGAAGAGACGAGTCCGGTGAACCTTCATCCATCTCTAACACGCAAAAGTCCGCTGGAAATACAAGTTGATTAACCTGCACAAGAACATCCTCAACAATACCCATTGGGTAGACATTAGAACGATCGGCTAATTGCAACACAATTCCGGACTTTTAAGAGGACCAAGATCAAGTGAATTGTACATAGACATGGGCATAACATTAACGGAAGCACCTAAGTCCAACATAGCTTTATTAAATGTGGTGTTACCAATTGTGACGGAATGTCAAAGCTAAGGGATCCTTGCACTTAAGTGGGAGTTTGTGTTGTAAGATTGCCGAAGCATTCTCCCCCACACTAAGCACTTCATTACCTTTGAGCCTTTGCTTATTGGTACACAAGTCCTTCAACACCTTTGCATACTTTGGAACTTGCTTGATTGCATCTATGAGTGGTATGTTCACATGGATCTTCTTAAGAATGTCTAAAATCTCCTTTTCTAGTTCCGCCTTCTTGGAATTTGCAAATCTGCGAGGGAAAGGCAAAGGAGGAACATAAGTAGAAACCGGAGTTTTAGAGTTAGAAATAGGTACCTCAGAAGTTTGGGGAGAATCCTCGGTTTTCTCCTCCAAAACAGGTTCATTTGGTGTTTCCACCGCGCCCGAATCAGCAACTTCGGGTTGCACAAGTTGTGTACCACTTCTCAACGTAATTGCATTGACACCCTCTTTTGGGTTGATAGGTTGAAAAGGGAGTTTCCCACCATTTTGTGCCTTCAATTGATTCAACTCCATAGCCATAGAACCAACTTGAGTTTGCAACTCCTTAACCGAACTCTCCGTTCTTTGCATAAAAGATTTCAGCAACTCTTCCATATTGGACCCCATATTTTGAGGTTGTTGTTGTTGTTGAAATTGTTGTCTAGGCTGGAATTGTTGTTGTTGAGGTTGAAATCCACTCGGGTTGTTGAAACTAGGTTGTTGAATCGCTCCTTGCTTATTGGCATAGCTAAAATTGGGGTGATCTCTCCATCCCGGATTGTAAGTGTTGGAGTAGGGATCATACCGTCTTTGTTGATTTGGAAAGATCGCATTAGCTTGCTCGTCTTCATAAGCTTGAGTGGAACTTGGTATCACCGCGGCTGCAACTTGTTGAAGCATTGCATTCATGTTACCCATTTGTTGACGAAGTTCCTCAACCTCGCTCACCTCACTCACCCTTCTTAGAATCACATCCGAACCACGACTCAAGAATTGTTGTGAGTTATTTTGCCATGTTTTCAATCAACTCTCTAGCTTGTACCACCGTCTTGTTCACTAATGCACCACCACCCGCAGCGTCGAGGAGATTCCTATCACTTGATTGGAGTCCTTCATAAAAATATTGGATGATCATAGCGTCACCGAATTGGTGGTGAGGACACACTTTGCCACCAATCTCTTGTATCGTTCCCAACATTCATATAAGGATTCCCCCACATTTTGCTTCATCCCACAAATCTCCTTGCGAATTTGAGTAGCCTTTGATGCAGGAAAATATCTCTCTAAAAAGAGTTTCTTCAACCCATTCCATGTTGTGACACTCCCGGCAGGTAAATAGTACAACCAATCCTTAGCACTATCCATTAAAGAGAAACGGAAAACTTTCAACATTGCACCATCCGCCGCAACATTCGCTGGAAGCATGGCCGTGACAATGGTGTGGAAGTCCATAAGATGTTTGTTTGGATCTTCATTCACCATGCCATGGAACTTTGGTAATTCTCTAAGCAACCCCGGCTTTATCTCAAAAGTAGAGTCCGTTTGAATACACCCCTGTTGTGTATCTAGCCTATGAGAAGCCAACTCCTTTAGTGAACGATTTGCATCACCCATAGCTTCTTCTTCTTCAACTTGTGGTTCGTCTACGATTGGAACCTCTTTTTCTTCTTCTTGTTGTTGGAAAATCTCTTCTCCTACTTCCAACTCGTGCTCGTCCGTTGTGTCTTGACTTGGTTGGAGTATTGTGCCTCGTCGAGTAGCTATCCCGCACCTTGGATAATTCCAATCCTTAGAAGCCAGAGATTAGGTACCTGCAAAAAATTCTCGCAAACAAGTGAGAAACAAGACAAGAAACAAGAAGCAAAGATAAAAGCAAAAATTGTAAAAAGAAACTAAAAACTTAATAACTAGCCGTGTGCCTCCCTAGAACGGCGCCAAAATTTGATTGTCGTATGCGTCAAAAATAATTTCACTTTCCTAAAGTATATGATAAGAAAGAGTTCGTATCCACAGAGAGGCAATTGTAGTTATTTCGTAATCAATTTCTTAAAGTAACCAATTGAGGGATTTCTTATTTTATTTAAGCAATAAAAGTAAATTAAAAGCAAAGTAAATTGTAGAAAATAATCAGTGGAGAGAGATATTGGTCAAGGAATTCATCTTCAATCTTAGACATGTGCTTGCATATATGATTAGAATTATAATTTAATCTCTTATATTATCAAAAGCCTAGAGAATCAAGAGAGCAAGATAATCTATTAATTTCCTAAGTTCATCACACACACATTAGAGCCGCGTATGTGAATTCTACCTAAAGAATAACCTAACGCCTTGCGCTAATCAAGTTCAATTCCTAGGAGCATTAAGTTTCGAAATAGGCTAATCAATGCAATTGTCATGCGTTGCACATAACAATTCGGACAATGGTCAAACTCTACATATGATTACGAGAGTGTATCACTACAAACCGTAAACATATCATGCTACTTGTATTCAAGGTTATCGCTCGATGAAAAACCCTAAAATAGCTATGGACTAGGATGCAAGTTCAATTAATTGGCCACTTAACTAATCAAACATCAAAATCCTATCACAATACTTCAATCATGTGATCATAAAAACAAGAGAGAATTGAACGATAATCAAGAGAGAAAACTAATACATAAAGCAAACACAAGTTTTAGAAATCGGACTACATCCTTAACCAATAATAGAGAATTTAGCTACTCATAGCTATGGAGTTCATCACCAAAAATATAAGTTGAATAAAGAAGAAGATGAACAAAATCAAACCCTAGTTGCGTAAACAAAAGTGGCTCTCCAAAGTTCCAAGAATAAGATATCTCCCAAAAGTTGTAGAATTCTTCTTTTATAGCTTTTCCTTCCTTCCAAAATTAGGTCAAGTCTTTAAAGTCCATTAGATAAAAATCCACCAAGCCCATAAGAGAAAGAAACCCGTGTAGAAAATATGTCCAAAAAGTCGTCGCCGGAAAACTGGTATTGTGGCCGGAAATCGGCCGGAGAAGTGCCCGGAAAACGGTTCCGGTGACCGGCAAAGTCCGCCCGGTCACCGGTCAACGAGTCAGGACCAAATCACTGAGTCAACTCGGCGCAGTCAACTCGAGTCAACTCCGAAGTTTGATGTATTGAGTTAGTCGGTACATCGGATGAGTCGTCCGAGTTAAGGCTAACTCGGTGACTTGTTCTCGCCTGACCATTTCGCAAGAGCCGAGCTTTGTTGCACAATGATGACGCATCCAAGCTTCCTTCCAGCCAAGATGGTGTGCACCTACTTTGCAATTCCAAACCACTTTCATTTATCCATCCGATTTGAGCATTTTCGCTCGGTTTCAACCCCATCTCAGTCGTAGCTGCGCTACCTGCAATCGCTTCACCCGCAGCTCCATTCTAGCACCAACACAACCACCTGAGACTGCCATCTCCTCTGTGCATTCTTACCGCATTCCACTGTCACAACCACACACCCCTGCAACACTGCAATACCACCCATAGCACAGCCTGCAACTCGAGTTCTATCGTCACAAAGACCAAAACACACTTATCCGAGTTGCGCATTTATTCCTACTTCCCGGCCCTTGCTACTACAACCTCCTCTACGTATTTCTTTTGCTCAATCAATGCTTCTCAGTGCTCAAGCACCGGCCCATCTCGTTTCTCTTAGCTTACATACCACCACGCAATATCAGCTCAAACACCCGAGCCATCATGAGCTTAACCCTTCTTCTCGCTCATGAACCATCACCACCCGCAGCTTTACAACCAAACCACCTAGTTCCTTCCTTTCTCCCGCAACAAATGCTTGTAATATGCATCTCGAGCCTACAACACAGATCCACCCGCAAAATGCATTACAACCCGCAATCATATCTCTCCTCGCTTCTCATCGAAACCACAATTGCCGGCCTACCACTAGCTCAAAGCCATCACACACTCCCAGGCCACACCGCAATCCCCTTCACCGCAACACGACCTCCACTCGATGACCCACCCCGAGCCATTCTCCATAACTCGCCGCTTCAAGGCAACCACTATCACGACTCCGCCATTACTCTTGTAAACCTGCAGCATGGCCACATCATTTCCATCTATTCGGCAAGTTAGCTCAAAACACAGGAGCACTCCATTAACCCATTTCAAGAAAAATCCACCTAAATCTTGCTATCACCCATCTCGGCTTTGAAATGCACCGCTTCCCACAGCTTCATCCGAATTCACAAACCTACTTGTAACCAACAACATTATGTTTTCTTTCTTGTCTTCATCATCACCTCGACTTCTTCACCGAATTCTCAATTGAGAATTCGAATTCATCCGTAACCCTTCTCAACCTTCAATGGCAAATAACCACTTCTTTCATCACAGCTCAAATACCCTTTCGCATCCCCTTTTGATTTTAATCCTAGCTCTATTGACAAGACAACAACAAATTTATAATTTCCTCAACTTGTGTTCTTGACCAACACAGACCAAATCAGCTCTCAATTCCGCCTAAATCTTCATCGAGACTCGACCCACTCAACCATGGAATAAGCTCAAACATCCACTGCGATCTAATTTCATGACCTAATTTTCAATTTTTTAAGCCAAATCTTCAATTCATCTCGACCAGTCTGCAATGTGCCTTCTCATCCTATAATTCCACCACAGACAACCACAAACCCTAGTCTTTTTCTTCCATCTCCCGGCCTTCGAAATCGGATCAACCACTTCCAATCCACAAACTCAATTCAAACCCCGATCTAACTCTTCTCGGTTATACCAGTCCTCAAATTCAAGAACCCACTCTTCTTTTCATCTCATTTGACCTCATCCTCTCAATCTACTAATTGTAACCCTAATTTGTCAACTAAAGCTCTAATCAATTCCTCGCTTCTTCAATCAACACGTAACATCACAGATTCGCTAACTCGAATACCCCTTCATCGATTCTCGCGTCCTCAATCATCTCACCGTGCCTCCATTTCGATTCGAACCTCCTAGACATTAGCAACACACCTACCATGGTTTCTCTTTGAGTTAGGGAATGAAAGTGAAAATTGAGAGAAATGACTCTCGAGAGTCTTGAACCCAAGCTTTTTTGGTAAGAATGTAAATTGATGCAAGCACCGACCGATGGATATGGGCTACCTGATGGCAGCCCATTAGCTCTCCTTTGAACCAGAGCTAGCAGCCCCTTATCGTTGATTCGACTCCACATAGCACTTGTCGTTAAACACTTTCGCTCTCCTTGCTCCTTTCCGCTCCGATGCACGCTTTCTCCTTCTTTTGCTCATAATGACTCCATTGCACCTAGTAAACTCAAAATCAATCATAAATTACATAATTTACAAGAAAACTCGCAAAGAAAGCATAAACTCTAGATAGCAAATACGGTGTATTCTACACCTATCAGTAGTGCAAATAGTAAATGTATTCACATGTTATAAACAAATATTATATGCAAAAAAAATTGCAAATATTCAAATGCAAGAAAATAAATCATTTATAAGTTTCGCTAGTATAAACTAACCTTTTCAAAATATAATTTTCTTCAACAATTTAAAATTGGTAAAAATATAAACATGTAGATAAAACTAACTTAGCTTTTGCAAATCCAAAATTGGAAATCTCTTTAGGTTTATGACAAAAGATTGGTAAATGTTAATAAAAAAATAATTTAACGTGTAAAAATAAATTTACATTTTGTAATATGAGTAAACGTTACCTCCATTTTTTTCAATGTACGAATAAGACTAAACACATCTCGATAATTAGGTGATAGAATAATATCTGAATTCATCGACTCAAGCGTAAATATTAACATATATTTATAATCTCGCTCAAGAAGGTGTCTTATAGTGAATGCTCAATTGAACCTATATACCTTGGTATGTCAAGTATATTCTCAAGTTTAGATGCCAAAATTATTTCATAGTTTTTCCTACTAAAGTCAACTTCATCTTGGAATAGGTTAGGTAACAAAGGCTTAGGATTTTCCAATTTACTCAAGAATAATGAAAAAGTTCAAGATCACACGAATACATCAATTTGAAGAAACTTCGTCGAGGTAAGTAACGAAGATTGGTCTTTTCTTTCGGACTCTTTTCCATTTTGTCTATCTATCTATCGTATCAAAAGTTGAGGACTTAAGTAAATCATCATATTCGAAGAATATCATGTCAAGGATTAGCTTTTGTTAAGTCTAGTGATGTTTCAACTTTCCAATCTCTTTGTTGTCGAGAACTCGAAACTATTATTAAGATAGAAAGCACACGAAACCTCATGCCTTGCAAATTCATTCTTGAGTTTTTAAGCTTTTGTTTTGGTAGTTTCCAACTGATGTTATTCACTCACCTAAGTTCACGAACTCAAAAGTTTGAGTTTTTGAATCTATTGCTTGTAGAACTCAAAACAATAAAGTCAATAAATCAGTTGTGTTCTTAAACATAAATAGGTGTGTTCGCGAACCTATTGTAAAGAATTTATTTTGAGGCCTTTTTGACATTTGAATTTGGGAGCTTAAAAGGTTGAGTTCGTGAAACTAGTGAAGAAAATTTCTCCTGAGACTTAATGTTATTTGAGTTTATAACCTAGTACAAGAAAATTCTCTTGTGACTTTTTGAATATTTGAGTTCGCAAACTTAAAGGCTTGAATATTTCCTGTAACATTGTTTACATTTGAGTTCATGAACCTACAAAGATTTTGAATTTTATTTAATATCTTATGAGTTCAGAAACTCATTGCGTGAGTTCACAGACCTAAAATCTTAACGTGTCAACCTAATACACTATTGGCTTTGTACTCATTCATTCTTCTTTAGTTTTATAGGCGAACTTTGCACACACTTACAAATTGCTTTTTCTTAGCAAATTCGTTTGTATGGAAAGTTTTAATCTAAGAATCTATCTAGACCGAGATTCAAACTTTTAAATATTTTTACATTGTTGCCTCTTTGTACACATTGTCTATTCTTAGTAGTTCGGAGTTATCTTTGGTAGTAATTTTTTTTCATAGAATTTACTTGAGCTAACAATTGTCTACAACTTCAAACTATGGAAATAGCTTCATTGCAAGTCTAACTCTTACCAAAGTAATAACTTTTTGTATCTAAGGAAATGTAATAGGTTTAGCAACCGATAGTTAACTTTGGTTGTCGAAATTCATTGTTTACACCTTAAGAAACCCGGCCCTGATTGATTATTATACAATCAAAACACAATTGTTAGAGTATTGCTCGATGGAACCCACCAAGCGTTGGTATGTCAAGTTTGATTGTCATATTTTAGTATCAAAACTCAATTAGAGTCGCTGATTAAGATTACTAGAGTCAACTTCGTTTAGGTTAGACCTGAAAGTCTAGGAATGTTGAGACATACAAGTAATACCTTGAATACAGAAGAATGTGAAGACGTATCGAATATAACGAAGATATCATCCTTCCACTTGAGGTTAGTGATATCGACTTGACTTGTTTCCATTCTTATCGTTACTTTCAAGTCGTTTTAAGATTGAAAACATAACATGCGAGGTTATATTTAATACTCTAGTATTAGACTTGGTCATTTTATTATGATCAAAGTGTCAAGGAATAATATTGAATTACTTAAGTATAACGTTTATCTTTTGAACTTTGTAAATGCGACATCAAAGATTGAATATGTGTATTGGATATAGGTGTAATTTCATCCTAGGAAACTATGTTTCATCACATATGTTTAAAGGAAGTACATATACTAAATTATTTCGTAATAGAAAAAAAATCAATAAGTGTGCTAGTCTCGGTTTTCTCAGTGAAGATCTATTGGATGGCCATTTCGAACCTAAGGTGGGAATTCGTGTAGAACCGATCTTAACTTATGTTGAGAGTCAAGGCAGAACCGATCCCTACCTACTTTAGGATACATGGTATAACCGGTCCTATCTATTGTTGGGAGACATTGTAGAACCGATCCTTACTTATATTAGGAGTCTTGGTAGAACCGATCCTAGCTATTGTTGGGAGACTTGGTAGAACCGATCCTTACCTATATTAGAAGACTTGGCAGAACCGATCCCTACCTATGTTAGAGTCATGATAGAAACCGGGTCCCAAGAGAAAACCGATTTCCAACATTCACATATTACTTTACGATTTGGTGTGAGTTTGGAATTTGGGTTTGCCATATAGGAAAGTTTTAGATGTCGATATAATTTGAAAACGTGCATAATTATTATCTCTAATTTTTCAAATATATTCCTTGATACTCAAGTTGATCCCAAAACCAAAATATTGAGAATCTTTCAATTAAGATTTTTGAATTATATGTTTTTGATTTTCCAAAGAATCAAAACATATCTCTTAAAAACTATATTAGGTAAGTGCTAAACTAATATTAGATATTTTCTAAAAGAGATTCCGTAATTACGGGTTGGATATTAGTTGGAAATATGAAAATCAAAATTAGGTACATATTGCATATCTTGAACATCATTCGGTTTTGGAATTTCTCGTTATCCAAACAACCTTGGTCTCAGGTAAATAGTTGAGTTAAATTTCTTGCAAACTATCCTTAGAGCCCGGCAAACTTCATTCTTGTTGTTTTTGGTGGAGACGACTATCTGGAGAGGAAAGTACCTAATTAGGCGAAATCTCTTACGTCCGCTCATTTAAAGACTTCTCTCGGGATCAATAAGCTCTACGAGTACCGCTTCTGGTGGAAAACTAGATAATTGCATTGTTATTTTAGTTTTTGATTATTGATTTGATTGACTAACGTTTGTTGAAACTTTGATTGCACCTAGTTTGATTATTCTTGACAGCCTTCTCTTCTGACATAAGGTCACTCAAACTAGATCAAAGTATTGGAGGGATCTTCATAACTTTTTTTTGATCTGAAGATAACTTGTGATCATCCATTGTTAACAGACTCTGTTCTGTATGTGATCGATCATAAGTGGAATCAAGTTTGTGTTCTACAGGTACAATTGAAGGCAAATGAAGATTTGAAGACAAGAAGATTTTTGTGATAGGTTTTCGCATCTCTGTGCACACATCTTGATCGTCTGGGATCCGACTAAGATCTGATTTATCTTTGGTAGATTTTACCAAATAGTCGTATAGATCGGAAACTATCATTTGGTGGTATTATTCGATATTTGAATGGAGAAGTTGTGAATCTAGATCAAATTATTTCGGATTTGGATTGATCTTACCCGACAAAGGAGTTTACTTGTTTAAACGAAGAGTTTTGTCAAAACTCAACATATCTTTTCTTAAAAGAAATTTGAGTAGTTAACAAACAACTTTGTTCATTTACTGTTTGGAAGACGATCAAAAGGAGTTGAGTGCTTAAGACTTTACATCGGTAAAGAAACTCAAGATAATGATTTCTATCTTGGGATTCATGTGCGTTTTCCAAACGGTTATATGCGCAAGGATACCGGGAGAACTAAGTAACTGGGGTAGAAACCGGGTCCAACAATACGAATTTGGCTTTGTTCTTTGGCTCAATTCCCGAGAGTATTCAAAACCGGGACTAGGTGACTGGGGTTTTCCGCATTTACGGTTTCCTCGTTAATAAAATCTTGTTGTGTCATTTACTTTACTTCTGCATTATAATTATTTTATTATTTTATTTTATTTCATTTTTGACAAATCTCATAAAATTTCATTCATGATAAAATAAAAATTACATGGACTTCAAGAACATCAAGATCAAAGATCGAAATACAATTAAAAGGTACTAACAAAGAGTAATCCGTGAAGGAAGTAACGAACTACCAACAAGAGTACCAAGCAATCCAAAGATTGAAATAATGGATTTGGAATTATAATCCAACTATTTTGATAAAGTTTTTCTTCTTCAAAGAGATTTTCTCATATAAATATGAGTATAGTATACCCAAAATCTTGAATCTTGATCACAACACTTGAAAATCTACATTGAGATCACAAAGAAACGCCATGGGAGCGTAGAGAATCTCCATAAAGGAGAAGACACAAACAAAAAGGGCAAAATACCTACAAAAACACCATAAAAATCTCCTAAAAACAATGGAGATTGAAGCAAAAACTTAAACAAATCTAACCAAAACTACTATCTAAGAAAGCAAGAAAAAGTAAAGATATTGCTCGATCTAGCCCAAAATGGACTAGATCTCGAGCACTAAGTTTTAATGGTGGTGGGAGGTTTTTGGTTTTGATAAGGAACTAGAGAGGATGAGAGTAATTGTTTTATAATAATAAAGTAATCCAATACAATTGATTGTGATCCTATAGTAAATCGGTTTTAGAACCATTTTGATAAAGTTTTTTCTTCTTCAAAAGAGATCTTCTCATATAAATATGAGTATATTATGCCCAAAATCTTGAATCTTGATCACAACACTTGAAAATCTACATTGAGATCACAAAGAAACGCCATGAGAGCGCGTAGAGAATCTCCATAAAGGAGAAGACACAAACAAAAAGCGCAAAACCCACAAAAACACCATAAAAATCTCCTAAAAACAATGGAGATTGAAGCAAAACTTAAACAAATCTAACCAAAACTACTATCTAAGAAAGCAAGAAAAGTAAGATATTGCTCGATCTAGCCCAAAATGGACTAGATCTCGAGCACTAAGTTTTAATGGTGTGGGAGGTTTTTGGGTTTTGATAAGGAACTAGAGAGGGTAGAGAGTAATTGTTTTATAATAATAAAGTAATCCAATACAATTGATTGTGATCCTATAGTAAATCGGTTTCAAACCGTAACTATTATCAAGTGTATACCTTGTTGTCGTATTGTCTCGACTTTGTCCATAGACGATCACACTTGTATCGGGACTTATAGGTTGAAACAAAAGATTGTGGTGTACTTGGGTACCCTCATCATTTCAACAATCCCTACACGCTTGCATATCTTGTCAAAAATTTTGTCTCGAAATACCTAGGATGTTCTGCCATCTAAGGTTCGACTTTTGAAGATATAAGTACAACCTATCTTCAAAAGATATGTAGTTTAACGTGTATTTGTATTCATTTTGTTTGTAATTTTTCTTTATTTTAAGGTCATTCTCTTATATTATATATATATATATATGGCCTTTTAAGAATTACCGATCAAAAACATATTTGATATATAAATTTATGAGTATAAATTTATCTATTGAAATCATTTTTGTAAGTTTTTCACAAGAATTCATCTTGGACTTTAATCAAGATTTATATTCTTGTGTAAATAGTTGATTAGGTATCTTTATAACTTTTGAAGAAGAATAACCCTGGTCTTGGAGATTTAGATTCGTCCAAATCATGGAATAGATTTATGTCCCTTTGATCTAGCATCATAAAGGAAATAATCGGGCATCATGTTGAAGAAGGGAAACGCTGGTCTTCAAGATGAACTATGGAGAAACTCTTAGGTATGTAAAGGACATCAATTAGGGGAATCAAGTGTGCAGGTTCTTGCGAGAATCAATAGAAGTAGGGGCATAACTACAACAAAGTAGATTGGATCGTTTATTTTTTCTGAACAACATTCCAGAATGAAGATCTTATAATACATTGTATCTTCAAACCGGACGAGGTCCCGTTTTTTTTTGTTTGCTTTGTCGTTTTCCTCGTTATAAAATCTTTGTTGTGTGCTTTGCTTTACTTTTAGATTTCATATTATATTGATTTTATCTTTATAATAAAAGTACAAACTAGTTGTGCGTTAATCAATCCTCATGATTCAAGAATATTAGACTAAGATTATCCAAGGAGTTTGTTATTTGCTTTACTCCTGACTAAAGTTCACACAAGGAATTGTCTATAAGTTCTGCAATGAAAAATTTGATGGTATACGTGGTAACCTCCCCTCTTCAATGTGTAGTGCTAGAAATTAATATAAACGTCAAACATTGGTAGTTACAACTAAGCCAATGATACACTGGATTCATTTAGGAATGTTGATGAATTACTTGAATGACATTATATAATTGTTTGAATTTCAATTTTCTTCTTTTGTGTTTATAGTTTAGAGTTTTTTGACAAAGTGTATACTAGGTTGTCGTGCATAATGTCACCGTAAGAGGAGAACCTGTCTAGACTTCAAAGTTCGTCAAGGTATTGTAATTTAGCAATAATTATATATGAGAATTACAAACACATGGGATGATCTCATGAGCAAAGAACATATACGAGAATTAGGAAAATCCATATGAATTGTTTAGTGTTAATATTATCAAAAATTAAAAGAGCACATTCATAGTGTCTAAACTTGTTATAATAATAGGATATTTATCTGTAGAATAGTTACATCAATGTCCCAATGATCCTAGTCCCCTACACCACCACCACCACCAAGGAAACAATCATCTAGTTTATCATATTAACATCTCAAAACCTTGTAAGATTTCAGATATCAAAGATCTATCATGTAAAAGATAGTCTGATCGGTTTTTCCAAAGCCTGAGTAAAGTCATCAAAGTCGTAACTAGTTATGTTTCAATAAGAAACCTAGATATTTAGAGGACGAATCTAGATGCAGCTAGTATACATCATGTAGGGATTGAGATTCAACACTCAGAGAATCATCTATTTATAATGATGAAACATGCTAGATTGCTTAAGGTTCAAGCAAATCTACTTGTGAGCAAAGTAAGTTTGTGACAAGTTTCTATGTTTAAGAATTACTTTGACCCCAAGAAAACTAAAGTTCTACATAGATTAATTCCAAGAATGAAAACCATGTAAGCACGTGAGAAGTTTGCCTTGTAATACAAAAAAAATAATGTGCACTTATGTGTTTGTAGATTAAGGAAACGTGCATAAAATTTAGCTCAGAATAACCAAGCATTGTTCGTGGACCATCAGCAAAATTGGAGTTTAGTAACTCCTAAAGCGACCAGTTCGTGAACTAAGAAAAGTGATTCGCGAACTCAATACGTTTGAAGTGTCCAAGAACATAGTCAAAATGCATAATTCGTGAACACGCAAATTTCAAAATTATCGAGGAACACCTTGAAATTGCATAGTTACAAATCATGCACCTTGAGCAAGCATCAATAAATTGCATAGTTTGCAAACTAAAAACTCAATTTGTGAACAAAAATACAATTTGATGATTTTAGGCTTATAGTTCATTAACATAGTTTTTTTAGATAAAATATTCTCAAAAGGACCTATGAACATGCAATGCTTGACCATGTTTCAAGATTTCCCAAGTACAAACTTGGATTCAAAACTCTTCTTTATGATTCATCATATACTAAAGCCATATTACCTTTATTTTAGAAGATAGAATGGTGGAATTAATGATTGAATAAGATAGTGAGTCTTCATATATCTATGTTCATGAAGTTCAAGTATGTTATCGTTGTTTTTAGGTCTTGATCTTCAAGGGTATTCGATGATTTCTAATACTCAACTACCATGCTCTAATCTAATCCGAGACTAGACTTTAGTGAAAGCTATAAATCAAGATACAATTTTAGTCATTAAACACCGACAACAAGCTCGACATACCAATAATTGTGGTTCAACCAAGCGATGCTCTAACATGGATCTTGATTTCAAAGAGTTGATCTTGATGTTTTGGTCTTTTCCGATTTGATGATTTTGTTGTATTAAACTTTTCCATTTAGTCAGAACATCAAACTTTTAGTGGGTTCTCATAAGAATTCTCAACTATCACAATCGTATCAATGGCAAGAGCACTAGGAATAACTACGGTTTTAGTAGCTAAACATGGGCCATGGCTGATCTGAATGTTAAACAGCGATAATGGACAAAAGTTTGCATAGAGTCAAATTCACAAATCTCATTATTTTCACCATAATCTTGGACGTAGACACCATCGTACTTGCGAGTTTTGATCAACAAAATGACCTACTATGATCTATTATGCATCATACAAACCACCACATTTACGGGAGGCCAACTGAGCACGAATACACTAGCAAATCAAAGCAGCGAATCAACAAAGATCTTCTAGTGGCATAATGATATGCATCTAATTTTGATGAATTTATCGAAGAGGGGATACCTAAATTATTTTAAAGAATTGCTTAACGGTGAATTCTAATGCTATAAAGTGTACCAAAAAGTATATGACTAAATGGGAATGAAAGTTGCACGCTACTTACATAACAAACGCATATACTTCATAAATAGGATCGAAAGTTTTTCAAATGTCTTACGAAATGGGTAAGACATTTAGGAAGTAAACTCAAGCCACTCGTTATCCATATTTATGTTAATACCAAAATTACCTTTCCTAATTAAGTTCATGTAATGATTATGTTGCAGTACAATTATGACTAATGTAAGATTAAATCAATAAATTATTCATTTTTTCAATTAAATTTATTATTGAGAGAAGAAGAAAGAGAATATAAGAGTTTTGGAAAAGCTCAATTTCTTTTTTTTTTTTTTTTTAACTCGAACCATCACTTGCATATACTTCAAATTTAGCTTTGTGTTGATCACAAAATTTTGAAAATGAGAAAATTTTATAGCCTTTTGATTTTGGCTAAGTCAAACATGTTTGGCTACAAGATTTGAAGAACATGCAGTTTTTAACAGTTTGGCTAATGTTTATGAAGGCCACAGGTAATAGAACTTCGTATTTATGGAGTTTTTTTGTGAGAGAAGTCATATTAGAGAGAAAAAATTGCGACGTGACCGAACTTTTATCGAAAAATTCGTAGGAAATCGGAAAGTTCTAGCTAGAATTTTTGTCTTTTTTTGCGAAACAAATGTGGAATCACTATTCACATCTCCATCAAGTTACTAGTTCTAATAAAGTTTTTACAAAAATTCCTTGCAAATTAACTTTCTAATCAATTTTTAGGATTAGTACTAACCAATTTATCGCTGACATTAGCTCTGGAAGTACCTAATATACAAATTTCTAAAATCCGTGAAATGGAAAAAAGAAAACAATAATAAGAGAAGAATTTAAAAATGAAATTTGGTTAGTAAAAATATTGTGTTTATTTATTAGAATTTTAATAAAGTTAGTAGGAATTTTTAATGAAATGTATCCAAAATGGATTGTAGTTGTATTGAAGTTGGAAATACTCTCGAAATGC
>JAJJWW010007338.1:0-40191 GCA_023531295.1 Papaver armeniacum
TTTTTGGTTAAATAAAGGCCTGAATGTGAATTTAAGTGCAAAATAATATTTATGACCCACCAGTTCAAATGACCAAGAACTTTAAAATATTTTTAATATCCGGTATGGATATATCACCCAACTATTTTGAGATAGCTTACCAAAATGCCCTTTTTTTTTCTTTTCCAGATCCAATATCCTTGATTAAACAAATCCTTTTAGTCCTCGAGTCTTCTCCTCCACCACCTCCCGACCAAACGAAATTGATCCAACCCTTCTCTCGGAAAGTCTCTGCCCACTTTCTCTAACAAACCAAGGCATAAAAAATGGAAATCCCATATGATATAGCATAAAAATTAATTCAATGGGATTAGGTGGAAAAAGATAGATCGGTAGAATGGAGAAAGATAGATCAGGTGGAGAAAGATTATGGCGATTGGTACCCGGAGATTGATTAAAGATCTGACAAATCTTCGATACGTTTGCTGGCGAGACGGGCAAGCATTTGAACAATTTACAGAGAGATGGTAATGAGGTAAACAGCTCTGTACTCAAGGGTTTCATTTTCTAAATTTTATATTCTGGACGTTAAGTGTTAAATTAATTTTAATTGAGTAATTTATGGCTTTTCAGATGGAATTCATCATCTGCATAATGTTAACAATTTTGGGTTACATTCCTGGAATAAATATGTTGTTTATGTGACTGATCACATTGAATTTGGTGGTGAATGTTCACTTCCTGATGATTTACGCCGCCCTGTCATAGACGCAATTAATTAATGAATGAATTCATTTTGTTTGGTTCTGCATCTCGGGTTGCACGGACGCGACGCTGGCGACGCTTGGACACGCACAAGACATCGACGCGGACACGAGGCCAATATTGCAGCCCTGCATATTTTAGCGCTCGCGTCAGCGTCGCGTCCTGCGCCCCAGTAGCGTCGGACGCGGACACGGCTCAAGAAATGAAGTCCGTGCAACCCGGGTCCGCATAATTCTATTGATTTATAATTCTGGGCCACTTTGCGCAGTATAGTTCTTAATTTTAACTTCATCTCTAATTTTATTGATTTATATATCCACCAAATATACAAGATGCACTTGAGTGCATAATGTATATCTTGTGAGAAAAAATAGGTTTTGGGCCCGATGCACTGAGTGCATAAGGTATATGTTTTGAATTTTTAGTTGTTCCTCTTATTTTTCATCTTGGTTAATGTTTTAATGGTGAATATATATGGTAAATTTATTTTTAGAGAACATGAACTAGTGATTTTATCTATGCATTATATATAGTATGTGATTAGTAGGATAGACCTAAATTTATCTATGAAATACATAAGATGCACCTAAGTGCATAAGATATATTCTGGTGGACATAGGCTTTGGCAAGGTTGCACTGGGTGCATGATGCATATTTGTATAGGAAATAGGTTTTGGCAATGTGCACCTGGGTGCATAATGCATATTTTTTTTGGATTCTCATAGAAAAAATATTTGCTCATGTTGTACCTGGGTGCATAATGCATATTCTTATAGAAAATAGGTTTTGGGCGAGTTGCACTCCGAGTGTATAATGTATCCTCGGCCTATATACCCGGGTGCATAATGCATATTCTTTGTTATTAAATAAAAATGGAGGATCGGTGTGTCATTTTATCGATGTCCATCTTTAATAGTAATACAACAACTTATATTGACAACAACTTATATTGATACGGAAAACGGGTCATATGACCATAGGCCATAAAGTGTGGGAGGAATGGACTTGTAAAATATAGGTCTGGGTGAAAAAGACATGGGAAATATTAGCCACATATACCCTTTCTTTTAAATTTTATTTTTTTTCTTATCCTTTTCTCTCTCTTATTTATTTTCTCTCTCTACAATTAAAATTAATCGCGAGAAATGTCTTAACTTCCGAAATATAAGTCGGATTTTAATAAAATTTATATATTTGGAAAAGGCTCGAAAATCTCTACAAAACAAGATCCATTGTTGATATGAAATTCGAAAAAAAAAAATTGAGCCAGGCCGAGGATACATTATACACCCAGGTGCAACTCGCCCAAAACCTATTTTCTATAAGAATATGCATTATGCACCCAGGTACAACATGAGCAAATATTTTTTCTATGAGAATCCAAAAAAATATGCATTATGCACCCAGGTGCACATTGCCAAAACCTATTTCCTATACAAATATGCATCATGCACCCAGGTGCAACCTTGCCAAAGCCTATGTCCTGCCAGAATATATCTTATGCACTTAGGTGCATCTTGTGTATTTCATAGATAAATTTAGGTCTATCCTACTAATCACCTGCTATATATAATGCATAGATAAAATCACTAGTTCATGTTCTCTAAAAATAAATTTACCATATATATTCACCATTAAAACATTAACCAAGATGAAAAATAAGAGGAACAACTAAAAATTCAAAAACATATACCTTATGCACTCAGGTGCATCTGGGCCAAAAACCTATTTTTCCGTCAAGATATACATTATGCACTCAAGTGCATCTTGTATATTTGGTGGATATATAAATCAATAAAATTAGAGATGAAGTTAAAATTAAGAACACTACTCTGCAAAGTGAAAAACTGAATTATAAATCAATAGAATTATGAACCCGGGCTACCACGCTTCATTTTTGAGCCGTGTCCGCGTCCGACGCCTGGACCTGGACGCCGACGCCGACGCTAAAATATGAACCGGGACGCTGCATGGCCTCGTGTCCGCCGTTGTCTTGTCGTGTTCCGCGCATCCCGCAAACCCAGATGCAGACCAAACCAAACAAAATGAATTCATTCATTAATTAATTAAGCGTCTATGACAGGGCGGCGTAAATCATCAGGAAGTGAACATTCACCACCAAATTCAATGTGATCAGTCACATAAACAACATATTTATTCCAGGAATGTAACCCAAAATTGTTAACATTATGCAGATGATGAATTCCATCTGAAAAGCCATAAATTACTCAATTAAAATTAATTTAACACTTAACGTCCAGAATATAAAATTTAGAAAATGAAACCCTTGAGTACAGAGCCTGTTTACCTCATTACCATCTCTCTGTAAATTGTTCAAATGCTTGCCCGTCTCGCCAGCAAACGTATCGAAGATTTGTCAGATCTTTAATCAATCTCCTTTTCGGGTACCAATCGTCATAATCTTTCTCCACCTGATCTATCTTTCTCCATTCTACCGATCTATCTTTTTCCACCTAATCTAATTGATTAATTTTTATGCTATATCATATGGGATTTCCATTTTTATGCCTTGGTTTGTTAGAGAAAGTGGGCAGAGACTTTCTAGAGAGAAGGGTTGGATCAATTTCTGTTTGGTCGGAGGTGGTGGAGGAGAAGACTCGAGGACTAAAAGGATTTGTTTAATCAAGGATATTGGATCTGAAAAGAAAAAAAAAAAAGGGCATTTTGGTAAGCTATCTCAAAAATAGTTGGGTGATATATCCATACCGGATATTAAAAAAGTATTTTAAAGTTCTTGGTCATTTGAACCGTGGTCATAGTTTGCTTGTCTTTTAGACCCAGAAATTCACATCTAGGCCTATTTAACCAAAAAACTGCATACTTATAAGACTGTTTGCAGCATTGCTTATAGAAGAAACACAGAAACAGATCGATGAAAACTAACATTCCTGTTAGCCAGAAGACTACCTTCCATTGCATTAATTACGAAAGAAGAGTTGTCAAGCGTTGAGATAGGATTCTTGGTCAAATCATGATTTGTGGTTGCACTTGTATTAGGTGTTTGGACTAGTGCAATGGCTTCCTGATCTTAGCTTTCTTAGTTGCACATTTAAAACTTAAAGTTGTTCTCCCTTGATAAGAAGTAGAGACACCAAAAATAAATTTCATCCACCTTGGCCTATTGCCACGTTAAGTGATGGGCTATCAATGGCACTTGGCAGACAGATGTGTCTAGCCACACACGTAGTTTTGTGGAACTAGGTGGCTTCACTTTGACACCATTTCCGTACGAAGTACTATCATTTTCCCTCAGATCACGTACATGGGTGCAATACTATCCTAATCAGTTTTCTTTGTACTGTATGTTTCTCCATAGCTTTGGAAAAATTGATTCTCATCCCCTGTTACCACTCATCTCGCGTGCCCATAAGCAAAACAAAGCTCTCAAACCACTAGCAAAATCAACCAAAACAGCTAGAAAGAATAGCTAGCAACTGATATATACCAGCAACGAGCAAGAACAAGAAGCAGCAAGCAAATACGAATCACTATAAACAACGAGGAGGGATCCCCTCACACCTTTATTATCACACTATCTCACACGTTGGCGTCATTTTTGTGAATAAAAACCAAACCGTAACGGATTTAAAGCTAATATTTTGGGGATATGTTCCTTTTACCAAGTTCAACATACCTACCAAAAATGAGCGTATTCCAAACATATAACACACCATCTATTACTTTGAAAATGAGCCGTTGAAAATCAACGGATTTATTCGTCAAATTAAGACCGGTAGATTGTGAGGTTTTATATTTCGGAATATGCTCATTTTTGGTAGGCATGTAGAACTTGGTAAGAGGACCATATCCCCAAAATATTAGTTTCAAATCCATTACGGTTTGATTTTTATTCCCAAAAATGACGCCCAACATGTGAGATTGTGATAATAAAGGTGTGAGGGGATCCTTCTGGTTAACAATAAACATAAGTTCTAAATATCTTAATAGACTCGAGGAAGATAAACTCTCACAAAGAGTGGGAAGACCTCTCAATCAAAAACATTGATTGATGAAATAAAATCTTACCACACAATCTAAATCTTAATACATATATGTATGATCTGCGATTACGCATGCATATCTCAAGCGTACTCATATGCGCGAACCAACCAGCACTAAGCAAAGAACAAGAAGCAAAACGAAACAAAACCAGCTATAAGCAAAGCACTTTATCAGAAGTAAGCAAAGCGCAGCAAAACCAGCAAATGCCATTAGTGCGACTAGGCATGTGTCAAGAATACTCGTATGATGATTGCCGAGACCGGTATCACTCGGAGAAGGAGAAATAGATGAAGCACCTCTTGTGATGTTGCTGAAAGAAGTATGATTCAGAGAAGTAGAAAGAGATGAAGTACCTCTTGTAATGTTGCTGACAGAAGAAGTACTATCATTAAAGACGAGGATTCAACAACTAGTAACGGAAGTAGAAGAAGTAAGAAGGACATGTAGAGAATCTATCACTTGTAAAAACTTCATGTTTTAGATGAAAGGAAAACAAGCTAGAGAAAGCTAGAATTCTAAACTGCAAGCACAATGCGAAGTAGGGGAAACTATTATATACTCCTCCAGTCCCACTATTAGATGACCTAGTTGAAGTTTGCACAATTCTTAAGGCAATGAAATGAAATGATTGTTTTTAAGTATTTTTTACAACTATACCCTTATGGATAATAATTTGTAAAATTTAGAAATCATTTATCTCTCAAACTATACCATAGATTTTCGTAAATTTTGTACCGTTGAAAATCATTTTAAAACACCTACGTAATGAGTATAAACATGAATATCAAATTATACATATTTCTTATGATAACCGATAATCAATCAAAAGGGTAGTTTTAGAGATATCCCCTTGATTAGTGAAATATGTCAACTAATGATGGGACAAGATCTTAGACCAAGTAGGTCATCTAATGGTGGGACGGAGGGAGTATACAACAGGCTCAAAACTCAAAAGTAATAGAGAACCAAATTAGGAAACTACTACGAAGGTGTTAAAGTCTGTCAGCCAACCTGCATCAACCTATTTAGGGCATGCGACTAAAGTCTATACTGTCACTATTTCCATCTCTTTTTCTTATTCATGGCAAGAGTTCTTAATGCTCTGCTTTATTGTGTAGTAGTAGTAGTTGGTTTCTGTATTAAAACCTTTGTTTCTAGTCACTATCTCTAAGACAAATAAGGAAGCATAGTAGCGCACTAGCACATGGTAAAACTTAATTTTTCAAAACGGTGACTTTTTCCCTTATTCATGGTAAAATTTATGATGACTATCTACCACCACTATGCAACCAACGGCAAGGGTAGGCAACTTACTCCTTGCCTTTCCTATATCTCCTCTGGTAGTACCCATTTTAAGCAATGTTCTGAAAACCGGCCCGGACCGGCCGGTTAGTTGATAACCCGGTGACCAGTCTCCTTCCGGCCGTTCAACAATGACGATAATTTCACTAAAAACAAACTTATTTTTGAGAAAAGCGGTAACCCGTCCGGGTTAAACCGTGATTGATCGACTCCCTGTCCGATTCAATGGGTCGATAAAAAAATCTATTCAGCTATTCAATTCCAACATATCATCCAAACAGAGAGATAATTTTGGAGACATGATGTAAGATGATTTTATGATTACACATGAAAGAAAAGCGAATTAATCTTCCACAAAAAGCGGAAATTTTTCAATCTCCTCCTCTCATTCTTCATCAAGCTAAGAATCAAAATCACAAAACAATTTCTTCAAATCATATATCAACACACACCATACCAAGAAAAACAAAATCAATATAGATCCATCATAAAAGAGTTTAGGAAGAAAAATAGATGTAAAAGGGAAATTGTTATCGAGACAAGATAAGCAAAAATTGCTTATCAAAAATTGGGAGAAGACAAGAAGAAGATACTATAAATTATTATACCCTTTGTTTAGTTACGTAAGCATATAGATGCAGGGAGAAAAAGATGAAACAAGGAGACGAGAGTTTAAGAACTCCCAATTTTATCTTCTATCTTTCTTAATGGTTTTGTTAACTCGACAAGCAGGGCACTTGGACTTGGGAATAGCTATCACCTAAACACGTGTATGATCATGAAAAGAGTTCTATTTTTGTTTTTGATACTACGATGGAAGTTGACATTCACTGATTACTATATGCGTATGACCCAGTGATCCGGGTTGAAACCCTGGTTGATCCATATGACCCTTGACCCAGTAATTTTTCCGGTTCGATGTCCGGGCCGGTTTTCGGAACATTGATTTTAAGCCCAATCAGAAAAGTTTGTGTTTTTCCTACCCTAAAGAGGCCCAAGTCTGATACCAAAATGAAAAAGAACAAGACAACAAATCAAAACGTACTCCTATAGTTCTATTTGCTTGTGCTCTCCTTTCACCCCTTTGCTAGTTACTTCAAATTATAGAGCAATATACGGTAAAAAAATTTTATCTAGCTAACATGTATCGTGTTTCATATGTATATTTTGTTGTTATCAAACGCGATTAGGAGTTGGTAATATTTCATTTGCTTTTTTTTTTTAAGTAAATTTTTTTGTATGGTGCTTTTTTTGCTTGCCTACCCTCTCTATAAATTCTGGCTCCGCCACTAGACTTATATGGCATGTTGTCATGTTTGTCCTTTGTGTTCATGAAGAAATAATCTATGAGAAGAAGAGCAATGGTGATGTGAAAACTTGAGCACAAAGACTATTTCACGAGGGTTGCCAGAATTTATAGTCTATGGCATGTTGTCACCTTAAAGACTATTTCGGATTATAGAAAATAACCCTCAGAATCTCCACAACCCTAACATGTGAAACTTGAAAACTTGACAACATGCCATAGACTATTTCATGAGCAATGGTGATATGAAGAAAATTTAAAAAATTATTTAGAGAATAAAAAATTTCATGAAATGAAAATTTGATAGTTGTATTTAGGCTCTTTGTGTAGGTCTTTCAAAAAGTTTTCCAAATATATAAATTTGTCGAATACTTACGTATGATTTGTGAGACATGTTATGTTTAACTTGGCATGAAGATTATACCTTTAAAGAATATAGTTTATCATTTGACAACATCATCAAACATCTTTATCCAAATGGCCCTCCACTACGGGAAAAATCATCATTTACAACACTGTATTAGGGTTGTAGTACCCCTACTACAATGCTTTTTTGTGTATTGTCTAGGTGGGGTATTGTAGAAAGTCCAAGCTGTTCTACAATACTTGACTAAGTGTTGTTAAGGGTGATGTGATTCATGGATCGACAATATTTTGCCAAAGTTGTGATTCTCTTTCGATTTTTTTTGAAAGCCTAACACAACCCTTGCTTGTTGTTCAGGAGTATCTTGGACAACACAAGCAGTGTATCATAAAAATATGTAACACAACACTTGTATAAGTTGAAGGTCTATCTTAGACAGCCTGGGATGTGTATCGTAGAAATATGTAACACAACACTTGTATAAGTTGAAGTACTATCTTAGACAACCTAGGATGTGTATCGTAGAAATATGTAACACAACACTTGTATAAGTTGAAGGACTATCTTAGACAACATAGGATGTATATTGTAAAAATATGTAACAACTCTTATTACTATTATGAATAAGATTTGCACGACACTTGTTAGAGTTGTAGAACTATGTTGACAAACACCTAGTTATGTCGTAAAGACATTCTTTTCAACCTTTATTTGTGTAGTTGAAATATGGAACACAACTCTTATTAGAAGTTGTGTGCATATAACTATTTTGAAAAAAAAAAATTATAGCTGAAAGAGATTAACTGAAAGTATTTCACATTAACACGCAAATGTAACACATTTACATTCATTCAAATTATCCCTGCCACTCAAATTACATTACTTATCTAACTTCGATGAAAGTGCTTTTTGCATAACGAAAGAAAAGAAACTGATAGACTCTTTGAACATGACTAAAAATATCATATTAATCGTAAAAGCGTATATTGGCCTCCCTATAAGTGTGGCAGTAGCATACACGTTCCAGTATGTAACAACGCTTTCGCTGCAGGCTTAGAGGTGAAGTGTCATAGTTCTCAATGAACTTCACATTAGTTGGCATAGCTTTAGCACCTGTAAATCGCTGGTACTCTTCAAGTACAGCAGGCAAACACCAATTCTGTATTTTCCTCAAACAGCCAATACCACAACCCGTCTTATGCTTTTGTTCATGCAAAGGAAAACAAGAGCCCACAAAGCTCGCTTGTGCAATCTTCCCATTGATGGTTTCAACTTGGCTTTCGGCTTCAACCAAATCATTGACAACCCCTTGTTGGGATGAACTTCAACATCCGCATAAAACAAGAAACAAAGTTGTTATTTTTCAAACTAACTCGATCCACATTAAGCAAAGTTTTCTTGGAATATGAAATGTAAATGACCTATTATGCTACCAATAGGATGCATCACAAATACTTAAACACAAGAAAACAAAATATTGAACTAGGTTCTTACTTTGAATTCCTCCTAATTTATAAACATTTATAACAAACTGCGCCTTGGAGTTTGGATGCCATCCATGGAACCTTAGGTTTGTCCTTCGTTTATACCATCCATATAGCTTTTATCTTCCTCCTCCACTTTTTGAATCTCTGTAACCAGCTTTCTAAGAGTTCCTTCATCTTCCCAACATAATCTAAAATAACCGAGAGGATAAAAAAATACAAAATAGAGAGAAACATTGAATCATGTCATCTACAAGAAATGTGGTTATCCTTTTTAATACCCAAACTCTAATTGTTTTTAAGTTGGAACAAGAGGTGTCATTAATTCTTCAAAGACAACCAGGTAAACATCTAATTTCCAGTAATTAAGTGAATGCATCATAAGAATCAAATATTCAATACATAGGAAAACCAAAAACAGACATAACAATTACCTTATTTTCCCATTCGAACTCAGCCCACATAGTTCTAATGCAACATCAGCACATGTAGCGGAGAGATGTAATCCATAATGTCGATGTGTGTGTCATTAAGAACTACTTGACTGTTTCGCTCCATCACATTTGAAGTCTCATACACAATGTTCCGTGTATAACCACAGTTTGATTGAAAAGAGACCTTAATGTTGGCTCTAACCGATTGCTAGACTCTGGAGCTAGTGTATAGTTTTGGGGGCGCTCAACAAGTTTCAAGTCACCCATGGTAGCCAACTCCGGACCATAAATTCGGAGGGTCTCCTTGTACGATTAATCACCGTGACATCAAGTACAATGTCGTAATGATGAAGCCATAACATATGCTTCGGCATGAGCAGGGTCACTGAAGCTTGTTGGCGCCATCTCCATCTTTGGTGAATTCTCCAGTAGCACGTTTAAGATCATCTTGGACCTCATCTTCCAACTCAAGCTGGCTCATACCCTGAAAATTGTCCAGGAGTCATGAAAAGAATACTTTGATGAAACTAAGAAGGCATCGTGAACGATATGAAAAGCAAGCAGATGCAAAATAATATGTCGGAACATAATAAATTATTTTTCATCCTTGTGACTTTGATAGCAAGGGTCTTTGGAACAACAAGTTACAAACCCACATTCCAGTTAAACAAGATCGGCTTCTATGGTGTAAGCGAACAACGGAAGGTAATAGGACGATATATGTGCATCCCAACCATACACATAAGCATACCATCCAAAAATCTATTCTAGTACATCAGTGTGTCTAACACATCATAAGGCAATGATTCTAAATATGTGAACATGTTAACACATGTGTCTCAAAAGCTGACATTGGAATTGCTAATTTTGAGAGCATGTTATCATATCTTATCTTATACTTAAATAACGATATCAATAGCCACATAATCATGCAGTAACCTACATCTATGCTTCGAATAAAGGTTCACTTTCATATATAAGAGAATCAAAGCTGCGTTGGCTTACCTTCCTACTCCTCAAACGGTAGATGTCAATAAGATCATCTCCGGTTGTGCATGAGAAATCCGAGCCTTAGCTTTAATTTCTTGTTTCACGGGCATCTTGACAAAACTATCACAACATGACTGTATCTCACCAAAATCCAAAGTCAAACAAAGGGACAAAATCGAAAAACCCTTAACTCCCATTCCATCAAACAACATCAGACTTTATGAAACAAAAATTGGAAAAGTACTCTGTACTAACACACTTTGTACCACTTTACCTAAGCTGATTTCCATGAAAATTTAACAGAGTTGTCCTGACATGTCCAACCATAACATATCCAAAATTCACTTGATTCTAACGGTTCATTAAAAAGATATACACACTTAAACATGGCTGCTTTCAGCATATAACACACAGAATTCATTACTGATTATAACAAAGTTTGGGGTACCTAAACTTATCAGAACTTCATGAAATTTTTACAGTAAGTGTATTACATATAGGTAAACAACATGTTAAATATTCAGCTTCATACGATATAAGGATAATGAGATGCACCCATTGAAAATAGGACATTCAGGGATATAAATTCTGCAGAATGTAATCATAGATTATGCAATCTTGGCAGTAGTAAAAGTACCTGATCGTCATGAAACTTTTAGCGTATCATTATGAATTAACGAAACACAACATACTAAAATTTCATCGTATTCCAATGGCTGAATTTAAAGATATCATTAAAACTAAAAACAGAGATTCTAGGGTTCTAAAGTTAAATTCTGCAATATTCATCTACTCGCGTGCCAAAACTCCACCAAGCATGACTCAAACTCGATTCAAGCCTCCATCTCAAGCAATACCATTTCGTAGCCAAACATCCATACAACAATAAAACATTCTCTATTGCTTGTTGATTTTTCTAACATCTGCATGAATGAATTCAAATTACGATAAATTAGATTCTCTAATTTAAAATCAACTAAAAAAGAAAGAAAAAGAAAGAAAAAATACTAAACACCTAAATTGATTGATGTTGTTAAACACTTCGAGTTCCAATCTATATAAACGACCCCATAGTTGCTCTTGATTCATCCGAAATCTCTCCTTGTAATTGAGACTCAGTTATACTATTGACCTAACCCCAATTAGGTTATGAGTCCAAAACTCGGTAGAACCGGTATCAAAATCACTCACACCCCATCTATGGATTTCATTCTTGAACCCAAATATCACTCGAATCCATGGCGGGTGAACGAAGAAACCATCCATTTACGGGTAAGATTCTTTCAAGATATTCTACGAAACCTTAAACAAACCCTATTTCTCGCATATTATATGCATACCAGACTCTTAAATCGAAACCTGGCCGCGAGTTGACTACTCTAAGTCAAAAACTTGGTAAAAACAAAGAATCCATCCATTTATAGGTAAGATTCCTTCGGTATATTCTACGAAACCTTAAACAAACCTTATTTATCCATATTCTATGCATACCATGCTCCGAGATCGAAACACGCCGTGAGTTGACTACTCTAAGTCAGAAACTTGGTAAGAACGACGAATTCATCCATTTACAGGTAAGATTTCTTGAGATATTCTACGAAAACTTAAACAAACCTTATTTACGCATATTGTATGCATACCACGCTCTTAAATCGAAACTTGGCCGTTTGAGTTGACTACTATAAGTCAGAAACTTGGTAAGAACGAAGAAACCATCCATTTACAGGTAAGATTCCTTCGAAATATTCTACGAAACCTTAAACAAACCTTATTTCTGTATATTGTATGCATACCGAGCTCCAAGATCGAAACCTGGCCGAGAGTTGACTACTCTAAGTCAAAAACTTGGTAAAAATGACGAATCCATCCATTTACAGGTAAGATTCCTTCGGTATATTCTACCAAACCTTAAACAAACCTTATTTCTTCATATTCTATGTATACAATGCTCCGAGATCGAAACCTGGCCGCGAGTTGACTACTCTAAGTCAGAAACTTGGTAAGAACGACGAATCCATCCATTTACAGGTAAGATTACCATGCTCCGAGATCTAAACTTGACCGCGAGTTGACTACTCTAAGTCAGAAACTTGGTAACAACGACGAATTCATCCATTTACAGGTAAGATTCCTTCGAGATATTCTACGAAACCTTAAAAAAATATTATTTCTGCATATTGTACGCATACCAGGCTCCGAGAACGAAACCTGGCCGTGAGTGGACTACTATAAGTCATAAACTTGGTAAGAACGACGAATCCATCCATTTACAGGTAATATTCCTCCAAAATATTCTATTAAACCTTAAACAAACCCTATTTCTGCATATGGTACGCATACCAGGATCCGAGATCGAAACCTTGCCGCGAGTGGACTAGTCTAAGTTAGAAACTTGGTAAAAACGATGAATGCATCCATTTACAGGTAAGATTCCTTCTTCCTTAGGAATATTTTACGAAACCTTAAACAAACCTTATTTCTGCACATTGTACGCATACCAGGCTCTGAGATCGTAACCTGGCCGTGAGTGGACTAGTCTAAGTCAGTATAGTGTATTATTTTACGATATTGAATTTTTACTGTCATTGTCACTCTTGTTGTATTTCCTTTACTAACACTAGTATTTTTCTTGTAAAATAGACAGTTAACAGCTCCATTTGGGTTCTACGGTGTTTTAGAAGAAATTCTATTGTTGGACTACAATCATATGTTTCAAATTCCAATATTCAAATATGATTGGGCTCACACAGTTTTTGGTGTGAAGGTAGAAGATGGCTTTACATTAGTCAATTTAAAACATCATAAGAACCAATCAGAACGATCATTCATTTTAGCAACACAAGCGCGACAAGTTTTCTATTCTCGAGAGTCAAATACATCTAATTCATGTGATGCATTATAGAGAAGCTTCATACTGTTTACGGCTCATCACTTGAGCATTACTTTTGAGCAATATATTTTGTTTTACAACACTTATGAAGGGTTGTCATAAAGTTAGTGTATAGTTAGTGTATTAAAGAACCACAAACTTGACGAACATGTGATAGTGTAGGATGGTTAGTGGTGTAGACTTCCACGCTTTGAGGCTCAGGATCGAATCCCCAACCTCATTTTTTTCAACATTATATATTTTTACTTCAACAACACTTATAAGTGTTGCTGTAGCTTTCTATTTAAAAAAAAAAAAGAAAAAAATCAAAACTTGTGAACTGAAACGGTGGTTGATGAGTTAGACTTCCATGCATTAGGTTCATGTTCGAATCTCCCGTCTAACATATTTTTCATTGTCATATTTTAGTGTTCTTCAACAACACTTGTGAGAATTGTGATAGGCTAAGTCACTACATATATGGAACATTATATATTTTTACTTCAACAACACTTATAAGTGTTGTTGTAGGTTTCTATTTAAAAAAATAAAAAAATCAAAACTTGTGAACCGAAAGGGTGGTTGATGAGCTAGACTTCCATGTAGTAGGTTCATGTTTGAATCTCCTCTAACATATTTTTCATTATCATATTTTTGTGTTCTTCAACAACACTTGTGAGTATTGTGATAGGTTAAGTCACTACATATATGGAAGAACGTTGTTATAGCTAAATATCGTCACAACCTGTTTTGCTTAAGGAGTTGTCGTTTGTTTTCTTAGCGCAACCCCTTGTTTCTAAGGGTTGGCGGTGATGATATACGACAACTCTTCCTTTGAAACCAGTTGTAAAACATATGACTTTCTACAATACTTAGCGAAGCGTTGTAAATCTCCAGTTGTAGATGTATACTTTTCCTGTAGTGCTCCTTCAGTTTTAAGGATCATTTCAATAAAATGGGTTAATTTTTTTAAAATTGAGTTTTAAGTCAAAGGCCATTTGAGTAAGAAAGTAAGGGAGGGCCAAACACTTAATTCCCACTATTGTAAATGCTTTAGACAGAAAATTTACCATACTTTGCTAGTATTCAAACTATAACATCCTCCCTAGAAAAGTTACCATCCTTCGCTAGCATTCAAAGCAACAATCCATCCATCTTGCCAATTTTTTGTATTTTTACCATTATTTATTTCCATAAAGTAATTTTGCTTCACAACTTCAATGCCATCCTCAAACACTGAACTCCATGCATCGACCAGTGCATGTGTTTGCATCCATTTGCACAATGGATTGTATTCTATTCATTTTGAATCATTTTTTGGGACCATGGTTTTTTTGGGATCATGATTTTATTTTCCTAGCGAGTGTTCGGTTGGGAAATATTTTTTGCGACGTAACCGAACTATTGTTCGGCTGGGAAATGTTTTTTGCGACTTAACCGAACTAAGGTTCGGTTGGGAAATATTTTTTGCGACGTAACCGAACTATTGTTCGGTTGGGCAATATTTTACAATCGGCCGAATCTGACTCCGATTCGGTTGGGAAATGTATTTTTGAACTAACCGAACTTATGTTCGGTTGGGAAATGTGTTTTGCAACTAACCGAACTGGGGTCCCCAAAACAAACCATGGTCCCAAAAAATGATTCTTCATTTTGGACGAACCAAAGCCCATTTCACTTTATTAATGAATGAACTTTTTATTTAAAAAAAAAAGAGCCCAGTTTAGCACCAGATCAACTGGATTCTCATCCAATCAGTCATCTAGCAACTAGCATATTACAGATCTTTTCACCTTTTTTATGACCCAAACACAAAAGTAAACACTCAAAGAAACTAAAAATTTGATCTTCATTTAATGAATACAATATCAAATTACATTAAGACTAGTACATTAAGAAAATATTGAAACGACTGCACCCCTAACCCAAAGTTAATAGAGAGAGCAAGAGATATAGATATCACAAGTCAACATATAGTTATGTACAATCGATCAATGACTCTTTCAAGGAATTTAAATTACAACATTACTAGTTCATGTTATAAGCCTAACTGGTTCGTGTAACCTTACTAATTAAAATGTTGAAAAGCCCACAAACTATAACTAAATAATCAGTACTAATTACTCTAGTAGTTCATATATATTCAAGCTTTTATCACTTTGCTTTGATGATGAAGAGATGATGATTTTAAAACCCTGAAAACATGTTCTTCACCTGTGCATTTGTCTATTCTAACAACCCAATGACTCTTAATCTTTGCTGCCATTAAATCTGCTTTCTTATTACTTGCAGGTATTCTACACACCAATAAGCCTTCTCCTATAGGTAACAGTTGGGTCTTAAACCCACTCTTATTCCACCAAGATCCCTTGCTAAATGCATTATAACCCACCACAACAGCGCCTTTATTAACTGCGCCTTCTTGAACGGCTCGAAGAATACCCTCATGATCATCTAAATTGCAATCGATAAGAACAAAGTCAGCTCCTTTGTAGCAGTTCAATAAAAGCCTGCGTGCATCTCCGATAACAAAATCGACAAATTTCGCATTTGGTCCTAGTGCATTTCGTGAAGATTCGAGCTCTTCATGTCCACGAAGAATGCAAACTACACGACCACCGGTTTGGTGAGCCGCCACTACTAATGCTAGTGTTGTTGCTCCGGCAATGCCTGAACAGGCTTCAACCATGAGGTGCCCACTATTACCGGCTGCAAGAGCCGATACAAATTCAGCTACAGCTGGTTCCTTAGCTAATTTACCCTGCAAAAATAAGCAACAGAATCAATATCAAAACTAAAACTTGCCAGAAAGCAATAAAAAGTATAACTATGATATAACTTCATGAAACAAAAATAAATAAGTGTTTATGATTTCTTACCATTTTTAAGGTTTTGAGGTAAGCTTTAGTAGCATTTTCAGCAGACCAATTGCAAGCCATTTTTGTTTTTGCTTCTTTAATTTTAAGTGATGAAGAATCTTGTAGTATTCAAGTTGAAGTGGAAATGATGAAATGATATCTCAAAAGATCTGTTTTTATAAGCTCCAGAGTTACCTTGAAAGTATCATGATGCATAGGTTACAACCACTTAGGATAGGCTGTAACTGTTGGGTACTTTCTTACTCCAACTGGCAAAATAAAGCTTAAAAATGTACGAATTCATTAATTAATCTAATCAACTGGTAAACCTCCATATGATTAGATTATCATAACTTAAGATTCAATCTTAAGTGTTTAAAGACGAATAGTCCTACAAGTACCAACAGCCTGTATATATCATGTGACTATACCTCCCGCCACATGCATGGTTCGTGCATGGAATGTATCATTTAACGAACAATTCAACCGATGGATGTGAAATTCCGATGTCCAAATAAAAACACTTTAAGACTAGGTACTGAGAAAGGAAAAAAAAAAAGGACTAGATCACAAAAGTGACCTTCCTGGAACCACTTCATTAATCATGATTAAACAATTTCAATTAGTCGTAGATTCTAATTGTGATGGTTAAGCAAATCTCATAATAATGTTCTCCACTTCCCCAAATATTCATGAATTAGCTGTCATGTCCTTTGAAGCACAGACCGGAACTATCAAACTTCAAAACTGGGGATGGAGAAAATTAAATGTTGATACTACTATTTCTCTCGGACAAACCTAACAAAGATCACGTTCACATAGACAACAAACCGACAGTTTTGTAGATGATGGCCTATATTTTATCCATGCCATGTATCTAGGTTTGTCTTTTGGTTCCAATACATTTGTATATACACAATACACTACTGAATTACTAGTACAAAGTTTGGCCATGCCCACCCCATGCCAAACTATTGGAACTGACACAAATTTTATCTATTAATGTCTAGTGCAAAACCTACAACCAAGGTTTCTAGTTGCGTACGGTTTAATACCATTAATCTCATTATGTGTCTATGTGACAATGTTTGCAACTCTAAGCTCCCTACAACCTTACCAGATAGTCAAAATCGATTTCATTAGACAGTAAACAAGCGAAAGGACAGAAGGGAGTATGTATGCCGGTTGAATCAACCAACTACACGAACATCCAAATCAAGTCTGCCTTCAAGGCTTTAACTGTGTATATATTTCGTGTTCCCAGTTTTTGTTGTCCCACTTGGATCTACGAAACAACTGCTTAACAGCGGTTTTCTGTTTTTGTTTTTGTGGGAGCAGGGGAGATGTATTATTTCCTAACATGAAAAGATATCTGTCTGCTGGTATAATTGCATGTGTATATTAGGCTAGTTCATACAGATATGGGTTGGCGAAGAATCTCTACAGAAGGTGGTGCGAAAGAGGTACAGAATCTACAGATTTATTACTACGTGCACATTCAACAAATTATTCTCAGTTATTCAGAAAAGAGAATATAAATGAGGCACACGATTGGGCATCACTATTTCTTCGCGTATGTATTTTGATGGTTGTGCGACATACGCTTACGTACATATGAACTTTGCTCTCTGTATGTGCATATCTGGATACACGTATGAGTTGGCTTTTGGAGTGGCTTTAAGTTCATGTACAACGTACTTAATGCAATCTATGGCTTCTTAGCAACAGCAAAAGGGTCAAGAGAACCTTTTTCGTGGATTGCATTGCGATCTAGAGCCGCTAAAAACAAGCCAGATAAATTTAACAATTCCGAGCATGTACGTACTTTCTTCAACACTCGATAAGCCAAATAAATTTAACAATTTCTATTCTTTCATCCAAAAACAAATTGACAATTAAGATTTGTGTGATCGAAGTACGTTAAAGGAGACAATATATTAAAGGTTTAACCAAGTACGGGAAACCATGAACTTGGACTCAGGAGGTTCATAGTTGCGTGAACGTTGGGAGTAAAACACGGTAGGACGGTGGATTTGTATGCTCTTTGAACTGGTACATGACATTGTCTGAACCAAAAGACAAGGGTGAGATCAAATTGGATTTTGTATTTAATGTTGTATATTGATGCAACAACCTTCTGGTGCAATGTCATTGTGCGCAAACAAGAGTATTCTATATTTTTTCTTCTTCGTGTATATGCGATTGTTAAAGCATATGTACCTTCTGCTTTCTGATCAAAGTCATCAAACCGCAAAAAAGACAGTAAAAGGGTTAATGCTGTACTCGTTTTCCCGGGGAATCCTTCGCTGTACTGTATTTGTCACGCGTCGTTACTAGGGTTGTTATGACCGGCACCCTGGGTTGCACGGACGCTCCATTTCTTGAGCAGTGTCCGCGTCCGACTCGCGGCGGACACAGGACGCGCGTGAGACGCTGACACGACGCGTGTCCGACGAACCAATTTGCTGGCGTCCTGCTTGCGCGTCTGGGGTTTGGACGCACCAATGACGCGTGTCCGACGCATTTTTTTCATTTTCATATAAATTTTTCCTTTATTTTTACTATTATTAACCAAATGAAGAAAGACAAACATTTCGATCAATAATTTAGGTCTTTATTCGGATTTTGTAATTGGGAATGACATCACGTATACCCTTAGTTAGACATGTGTTGATCTAAGAATGCATTTTGATTGTGCTATGTGTTTAATAGTGAGTTGATTATTTGACATTAGTGCGTGTATAAACAAACGATATCTTCTTTTCTTTTAAAATTTATATATATATAACATCATTTTCTAATTTTTAGGGTCGAAATACTTGACTTTGCTGTATAAATACATGATTAATATATATAAATAATATATAAATAAAATATGTATATACGTGTCCGCGTCCTAGTTTTTTGAAAATTTTGTAGTGTCCGCGTCAGCGTCGTGTCGCGTCCGCGTCCGTGCAACCCAGCGGCACCGCATCATATGGACTTCTCAAGTTCTTATACAAACCATGAGGGTCAGTTGTTTGTCCCACGTTGGATTAACACCTACGCCATGAATAATCACAATCTCCTGGTTAAAAGCAGTATTAGTATATCACTTGAGAAGAAAGATGGACCCCTCTTGTCTTTAGGGGTGGGGTCAGGGTTCACGAGGACCCACCAGGGATTTTTTTCTTCTTCTTTTTAGAAGAAAAAGTTATTTTGATCGATAGTTTTAACATTGATTCTAAACAAACCGCCCCGAAAACAACGGAAAAAACCGGCTCTCACGGATTTTCCGAAATCTGTGGTCCCCAATAGGCCCCACCCCTCTGGAGTTTAGCAGGGCCACCTACATTGTGTGTGGCGTTTTTTTTCCCTTGTTTTTCTCTCGGTATGTTCAGACTTTTTGTAGTTTTAAACACGGAATCCTTCCGCAAAACATCCCGACTCTCATACACTGAAGAGTGGTGGGGTCTATTAGCATGTGAGGGTCGAGATGTCTTCATTCCCTCGGTGTGTCTATCATTATTCTAGTTTTATTAACAATCCTTCTACCCAGATCGCAAGTTAAACATTGCGTAAACCAAGCTCTAGATATGGTTTGATCTGTTTTCTTGAGATTACCCGGAGTCCCATTTTTGGCTTGGTTATGTAAGAGGGTAGGTTTCTTTCCTTTTTTGCGGTTTGGGAAGTATTTTTGTTTATAAAAGAAAAGAAAAAAGCAGTTACAACCACCATGTGGCTTATATTAAACATTATTACACTCTAGAAATTTCAACCTCCCATTGAAAGAGTATGATATTGACAAAGACTGATTGGAGTGTATCTTCATTGGATAACTATAAAAAAATATTGATTATATATCCAAAAGCTACAATGTTCCTCTCCTTCCAAATTTTGCGGACAATAGCATAAGGAATAATTTCCCATATCCTTTTGTTTTTACCTTTTGGAGAGTTGAAATCCCAAGCCTCAATGTTGAAAACAAGGTTCCTGTGAAACACCATGCAATTTTAAAAGCCTTCATGAGATAAAACCAGATTTCCTTCTCATATTAACAGTGAAGAATAGATGTTCAACATTCTCATCTTCCAAAATTGCAGAGGTTGCACCTTGTGTTTGCGGTCAGAATTCTTTTATGCTGCAAGTTTAGAAGATTAGGCAGAAAGTTGTGGAAAGTGGACTAGAAAAGTACCGAAACTTTTGGTGAAATTTCTTTTCTTCGTACAAATCTTGTGAAATGACGAGGGTACCCAGGTACACGCCACAATCTTTTCGTTTGATCACAACTTATTTAAGACCCACTGTGTATAAACCTCTTTAAGCAACAATCACTGAAGGAATATTTCAACATGATATCCACTTGGAACAGGGTTAGTCCGGACTGGCCTAATAATGTGAGAAATCAAAGCCAAGTGGCGAATCACAATACACCTTGTGTGATCGTCTATGGATACAAGATCGAGACAATACAACAACAAGATATTCACTTGATAATAGTTACGGTACAAGACCGAAACACTATAGGATCAATATCAAGTGCCTAGTTAACGTACAAGTGTATTTACTTTAGTTACAATATAAAGACAATTATAATGCGGAAATAAAGTAGAATTTTGTTAACGAGGAAAACTACAGTATTGTAGAAAAACTTCGGGACCTAGTCTAGTTTTGAATACTCAATGACTTAAGACGCTACAAAAACTAAACCTTCAACTTTGTGTAGACGAGACCAAGCAATCTAAAATCCTAGTTACTCATCTTCAGCAGTATTCTTGTTTTGATAACATCTAGCAGAACCTAAGTTCTCAATAGAACTGACACGAATTCTGGTGTGTGCTAATAGCCCGCCGTGCGGGCCCCCCAGTAGGAGTCCCGCTATGCCAAAAGCGAGAAAAACTCGATCTCTCTCTTTACTTTTTGCGCCCGCCTTGGGCGCCTTGACACTTTGATCATAACAATATGAACAAGTCTAATATTAGAGTATCATATATAACTTCGCATGTTATGTTTTCAATCTAAACGACTTGAAAGAAACAAGATGGAAATGGAACAAGTCAAGTCTGCAGTTACTAACCTCAAGCTGAAGGATAATGTCTTTGTTATGTTCAATCCATCTTCCGATCTTCGTGAGTAACTGGAGCACAATACTTCTATCGTTTCTAGTCTAACCTAACGAAGTTATATCTCTAGTTCACTTATTAAGCGACTCGAGTTTTGGAACCAAATGACAACAACGGTTGGTGGGTTTAACCGAGCAGTGCTCTAACAATCTCCCCCTTTGTAAATTAGTGACAAAATCTATTACATATGGAGATAAACGAATTACAAAAATAACTCATTCTACATCCGCTTAATTCATGTTTCAACAGCACAATAACCTGCACATATTCAAAATAAAATAAATGTCGTTGATATTTGAATAGCAAAATCTTTACTCCCCCTAAAGAAAAGCTAGATTTATATTCAATCCGAACATATTTGTTATTCCTCTTTTGTAGTATGAAATACTGCACAACATGATAATATGTTTCTCCCCCTTAGTTTATGCTTTACTCTTTCGTTAAATATAACGTTTAAGCACATGTGTCCTTTCCTAGTGATCATACATCACTTGTTTTACTCCATATATTTATCCCCTTTTTGGTCATAAAAATGACAAAGAAACGAACAAACATAAGAGCAAACCGAAAGGGTCTTACAAATTCATAATAACTTGTATATAAGAGTTAAGCACGAAGGTTTCACATACCATTTTAGATAACCAATACTAAAACTGAAACTACCTAAGTAATCTTGTTTTAGCACGTTATCAAGGAAACAATTCCCTGAAGCAAATTTCCCTTAGTCCGATTAGTTAACTAAGAAAGCTTAGTTACAAAACTGAACTAATTATGAATGAATAATCGCTTTATTCGATAAGACTCAAATGAGATCAATAATCACTCAATTTCTCTTATTAGGTTCCAATTATTCATAAAATAAATGTACCTTGTTTTAGACAAGACAAGAACTAGGTTAGTTAACTAGTTTTTCTCATAAACGAATTGACTAGACTTGAATAATCGAATCCTACATTTGATAAGCTTAAACTAAGATCAGAATGAACTTAGTTTCTCTTATCAAGAATCAAAAGGACTAAAACAAATGATCCCATTTTCGTTAAGCAAAAACAAAAATCGGAATTGACTAAGTTTGTCTTAACCGAAAACAATTGGAACATAAGAATCCAAACAAAATAATAAAAATATAACAATTGCACCATATTTCGTTAGGAAAAAGCAAAGAATATGCAATTAAATAAACTTTTCTTAACATGAAGACGATTATTAACTAACACAAAAAATCGTTTACGCTTCGATATGACATATTAAGATTGGAATTAACTTAGTTTTCATATTAGGAAATATTATAAGCATAATTCTTCCCTCGATTTCGACAACCACTCTCCCGACAAACATATATCATTAATTAAAAACCATTTCAATAAGACCTCCCCCTTATTCTCTTGCAAAATAAAAGAATAACAAGCAAAACAACCTTTTCCAGAGAAACATTGAACCGATTTTAACTATTATGTGCCATAGTAATAAGCTGAAACCGGAAACTCGTTATTTGAAAGTTGAATTGATTCCTTCTTCACATTACTTGAAATGTTTGCTTTGTCTAGGACTCCAAGTTCATATGCATGTATTGGTTAAATATTGTTGACAAAATTTGTATGGCTATGGTTCACGGTCACGAATTTAACAAAAAATCCATCAATTTATTAGGTAAAAATACTAAAAATTTAAAAAATAAAGTAATAATAATAAATTTGTGTACTAGCTTTCTCTACTTCCGGGGAGCTTAGTGAAGATACTTTGTGCCTTATTAAAAGATTGAAGAATTGCCTAGTTAATAATGATGCCGATGCGTGTCGTAAGTGCAACAAATTAATCAAGATATTTCCCACTAATTAAATAAATAATATAGCGGTAGTAAGGATCGTTCCCACAGAGAGCTGTGTAATTGATAGGTTATTTAGTTCAGCAAATAAGATAAAACACAAAGGGGGATTGTTTTAAAGTGAAATAAAAAGAATAACAAATAAAACAAAGAGATGATCAAGGAGTCTTTCGTTACCAAGCGTTGACTCTCATAGCATACTTATCTATCTTTCGCCAGAACCATTCATCACCAACCGTAGGATTGCAGGTACGCTTAGCTATCCCCAAAACTCCTCATATCACCGGATAACAAGTACGCTTAGCCACCGGATTCTATCCAACTGAGCCGCCTTGAGGTACGCTTACAAGGTGTAACTCAACCGAACGCTTAGGCTTTGTGAATTTAGGTTTGATCCCAGCAGTTAAACTCAGTACGCTCGGTTCACTTACTGGTGTTGTCTTCACACATGATTGCTTCACAGAATCCCTCTGCAAGGTCTCACGTTCTCTACTTGTGTAGGAGATGCACGACAATTACGGATCGCTCCAACTCTCTACTAGCAATAGAATGATCAATAAACTAATCTAGTATGCATCCCAAATCAATCTGAGAATCATTCATAAACCCTAAATATAGATTAGACAATCGATGATGATTAAAACTTCGAATAGATTTATATAACTAATAAAGCTTCACGCTAGCACATTGAATTCATCCTTAATCAATGGAAATTAGTTACACATGAGTTTACTAAAACCCATGAAAAATATATGAAATATGAGAAGAAAATACGTTACAAAATACCAAGGTTTCCCCCTAAGGGGTAAACCCTAATTCCTTGCTCCTAGCTTCTTCTCTTCTTTTGATGTAAAACACCTCTTTTCTCTTTCTGGAATTCTGTCGAACAGGTTGTGTGTGTGAACTCGGATTGAGGAGCTCCTTTTGTGTGGTGATTCGAGCCTCTATTTATAGGCTTTTATTCCTCAAAATTCGAATCTGATAAACACCCAAGACTACTAAACCGTCCTAAACCCTAAAATCAAATTAATCCACAGCCGTTCATCTTGAAAATCGACGGCAAAATCTCTAGTCGGTGGCTGTTTTCAAGCTTTTGAAACTTATCTAATGCTCGTAGATTTCCTCTCAAGTTTCCGCAAACAAAGAAACAAACCCCAGCCTGGCCTTAACTTCTCACCCTGATGTCTCGCTCAAGCTTTTTGAAGTTCTAAAGCAATTCAAACTCCTATCACCGTAACAATGGCATCTCTCGCCATCATTACCGGTACCTACGGCCAACCCATTGCTTCTCGAACTCACTTTCACGGTTTTCATCTCGTCGTATCATTTGCGTGACTCAGCCAAATTCATTCTCCATCGCGCCAACAATCACAGCTCCATTGCTCATCTCGAGCTTGAATTCTTCTCCTCTCTGTTCTTAATTATCGCATCACCACGAGCTCTACAAACCGAACCGCCGCTATATTCGGCCTTCACCTTCACCGACATTCTCAACCTTCCGTCCTTCCCATACGCCAATAATTGGAGTAGCTTACTCAGCTCTTTTCTTTATCGTCACGCCATCCATCATCAACGCTAATCGCCAAAAACATTCGAGTGATACTCGAAAACCATCATTTTCTCATTGTTGGTCTCGTAATCTCTCAACTCTGACCATATCAACCTTCTTCTAGATCAACACTTGAACCCATCAGCACCCTTCATTGCCATTACCAAGTCCATATCGATCTCTGCTGTTTCTTTTCTTCCATGTTCAAGTTACAGCATTGATCATTCTTCTTCTCTGCCAACCCCGACTCTGTTAAAACAACAGTCACCAGCTCGAGCAACAACAACAAACCCAACTCAAACGATCACTGCCACCTTCAATGCTTTCTCCGTTCTCATTAACCCATCAATGGTCGCTAACGTCACGGCGTCCCTCCTCGTTCTTCTTCCCGCTCGACCAAACTCCGTAACTCACGACATCATGGCTGCGACATTCCGTCTCCATCTTCAGCGGCTTCCAATAACCATCATTCGATCTTCCATCTTCATCGCTGCCAGCAACCAACCTTCATCGTCACTGCTTCATCGTCATCACCACTGCCAACCTCGCATAACCAACATCGATACTACCTTTCATCAATGGCAGTAAACCACTAGCAGGTCCTCATCACTGATGACGATCACCAGACAGCATCGACGATAGCGGCCATCTCTTCTGAATCGGTCGTTGTTTGGAGGTGAAGAAGAAGATGGCAGCCTTGTGTAATTAGGCCGGTCGTAAACACAATTTGAATTCGACTTCCCCCTAAGTAAAAGACCGGACTCTCTTTAGCGAGTCCCTAAGAAACAGTTCACCCTTATCGAATGACTGCCCCTTAACGTACAGTGGGGTGTCAATAGCACTTGTCATGTAAAATGACCATTTTTGCCCTTTATGCTTCGAGTTCTTGTTTTGCTCATAACTTCTTCATACGAACTCGAGAATGACTCGTTCTTTCGCCATTGTCTTCATCTTCTCGTCCTCTACACAATGAAATGTAGAAATCTTGTATTTGAACGAGTTCCAATGGGTCTTTGGCCCTTCTTCACTTGTGACTTCATTTTTGTAACTATTTTCACTTCTTTTTGGATGATTCACCTAATGAAAGACAAATACAAGAAAACAAGCGTAATATACAATAATTCACCAGAAATATAGCAATTACCAGTATGGAATTGATACCAAATATATGTGAAATATGCACTTATCAATGCCGTAATGGTGTAGGTAGTTTTATTTTTAAAGATTGAGTGTTGCTATTCAAAAGGGTGTTGGTTTGACTTGTTGCAGGTTACCAACCAAATCATCGTACATATCCTAAATTTTTCTAATAAATTGGCCCCCGAGGCGCTTTTCATAATAATAAAACGCAAGATAACATCATTTTTTTAGATATGTTATAACATTTTCACGCAAGTTCTAACCGTTAGTTGGGTGTATAAATAAAAAACACATTTTTTTCCTAAATAACACGTTTTTGCTAAACGTGCTCACACCCGTCAAAACGGTTTATAACGATCCACGCCCCACCGCCATGACTTGACAGTGACTAGTTTTAAAACATTGGTCCTTAGCACGCGAAATATGTATAGAAATGAAAAGGCGAGGGTACCCAAATATACCTCAATTTAAAACTTTTCCTACCTATAAGTCCTTTCTCCGAAAGTGATTGTCTATGGACTGAGTCGAGACAATACAACTAATCGGTTCACACTTCGTGTGATTGTCTATGGATACGAGATCGAGACAATACAATAATGAAGTATGTTTACTTGATAAGAGGTTCGGACTTGTAGATGGGGAAAAATGATTTCTTGTTTTTAAGGAATTGAAGAGACAACCGTACGGAGGAGGTTCCTCGAACCGAGCAAACTTCTTAACCTCTCATACGGATGCACCGCTAAGGGAGTGCTTGAATTCGAGAGATCAACTCGTAGGACTCCGGCCAAACCAAGATAATGGTCGTTCTAGAGTCAATTCGGTCACAAGAGAGGATGGGTCGATCTGTAGGAGGGAAGTTGAGAAATGTGTGAGATCAATGGTGAACGAAGATTGTAGGTGTGTTGTGTATTCTATGTGTGAAGAAATAAGATAAGTTCCCGATTGATTTTCTGTTGAGAGTAATTGTTCAGTCGCTGAGTTCTTGTTCTCTTGTTGTCCGTTGTTTCAATCATGATTCAGAGACTTATTTATATTGCAAGAATTGTAAACACCTTGATCCCATGAAGTGAGATAGTTGCTGGAGTCAAAGAGTGGGGAAGTGGAAATCTTGTTAAAACCAAACCGTTGCTCATCGTGTTGAGACTTGGTTGATTGTACACCCACTACTTTGCTCAAAGAAGTTTCTCTTCCAACAAATGTACTCTTTCAAGAGTAGCATCACGATCTTTCTCAAAAGTTTCAACTCAAAGAGAAAACTAGCACTTGCTTTTTCCTCAAGATTCTGTATATATATATAATCAGTTTTCTTTGCTTCAATGAATCTCTAATGAAGCTTCTCTTTTTAGAGAAACAAATTCAGATTTTGAGGAGTCAAGACCAATGACAAGTTGATCAATCATAGCTTGCAGACAATTTATATCGTCTAGATGCTTTCTTTCTCTTTCTAATGCAAGAATTAGTTCAGTTGAACAAGACAGAAATTTTTCGCTTAATTCGTTTTGATGAAATATTTCTATTTTCGATGAATCAATGTTTTTCATCATCAAGAAGATTTCTTCGTGAGTCCGAATCATTGATTACTTAATACAGGACTTAACTTAATCTCGTCTTGAGAACATTTAGACTTATTCTCGTAAGAGCAAGTAGAACTTGACGAAGAAGCCCCTTTAAACATTTCTTAAAATCAAAACTTTCAACGTCTTGCGATACATTAAATGAGTCTTTCTTTAGTTTTCGCTCTCGCTTAACTTTACTTTGACTCATGTATTATAGGTTGGATCACATCAAATACAGATTGTTAGATCTTTTCGTGTTTTCTTGCTCTGATACCAATTAAAAATGCGAGGGTACCCAAGTATACCTTAAGCTAAAACTTTTCCTACCTATAAGTCCTTTCTCCGAAAGTGATTGTCTATGGACTGGCTCGAGACAATAAAACTAATTTGTTCACACTTCGTGTGATTGTCTATGGATACGAGATCGAGACAATACAACAACGAAGTATGTTTACTTGATAAGAGGTTCGGACTTAACCAAACACAATAGGATTACTATCAAGTTAAATAGGAATTAACGTTTGTGTATTTTACTTCTAATTATAATTGCGGAAATAGAAAAGTAAAAGACACAACAAGATTTTGTTAACGAGGAAACCGGAAATGCGAGAAAAAACCCCGGGACCTTGTCCGTAATTGAATACTCTCGGGATTAAGACGCTATACAAAATTAAACCAACTTCGTATAGTTGAGACCAAGCAACTAAACCTATAGTTCACCTAGTTCCGTCTCGTATTCCCACGCCTCCAACTTATGAATAAGTCAGGTACTTGGAAAAATTCTTTTGGTTCGTATTCCAAACAAGTAAAGGAACAACAAACCGTTTGGTAGCAACTCTCTTCAACCAAGTGATGTGAGTTCGACAAGGGCTCTTCTGTTTATCTCAATAAACTCCTTCGTCAGGTTCTTATATCTATCTTATGATCAACTACCAAAGGTAATTGTTAAGATTTTGCAATCAATACTTTTAATCACAAAGAATTGTATTGATGCGATCTACACAACTAATCAATCTAATCTACCACAAGGATAAACCGATTATAGTTGGATCCTCTATACCGAAACAAGTATTGTGCACACCAAAGATTATGAACCCCAAATCAGAAATCTTCAATATCTTCTTTGTCTTCAAATCTTCTTAAATCTTCAATAAACACCTGCACACTACAACTTGAATCTCTTGTGATCAATCACACACAAAATGGAGTCTGTTAACAATGGATTATCACAAGATGTCTTTAGATCTACAAACAGTCTAAAGATCCCTGTCAAAACTTCGATCTAGTTTGAGTGAATCTTATATCAGAAGAGAAGATTCTCAAGCATAAACAAACTAGGTGCAATCAAAGTTCAACCACCATTAGTCAATCAAATCAATCGAAAACACAAGATAAACCGCAATTATCTAGTTTCCCACCAACGGTACTAATAGAGCTTCTTAATCCCAAAGAAGACTTTAAACTGAGCGGTCGTAAGAGATTTCTCCTAATTAGTTTAATCTCCTCTCCGAATAGTCGGCTTCACTAGTAACAACACAACCGAGGAAGTTTGATGTCACGAAGGATTAGTTTTCTAGAAATGCAAACTTCAAGTATTTATAGATAAGGAAGTTTGGACACCAAGGAATTTCCAAAACCGAAAATATTCTCAAGATATGCAATATATTCCAAATTCGGTTTCCATAATTCCTGGAAATGCTCTATCCAAAATATTGGTAGAAAATCTCTTTGGAAAAATCTCGAACTAGTAAATGCACATTACTAATTCTCATTTTCCTAAAATAAAATTAAAAACCTTAAATAAAAGATTCTTAACTTATTTATGTTTCGATCCTGGGATTCTATTCCTTTAGCTATTAAGGAATAACTTTGAACAATTAAAGATAAGTGTTACTGCACATGTTCAAAGTATGTCGACATCCTTACTCTGTAAGTCCTCTTTCATACTTACAATCTTGAAACCGATTTTCCACACTTCCAAACAAGTTTAGAATTGGTTCATCTGACTTTCAAGAACTATGTGATTGATCAAGAACACTCAATCACCAATCATGGGTTTAACGGTTCTACCAAAACAAGTTTCGGTTCTACCTCCATGTGAGTATTGTGCATAGTCACACTAGCTTTCCAAAATTCGATTGACTAGGTACTAGGATCGGTTCCCACATATATATGGTATCTAACTTGAATGTGTTGCACATGTCCATAGGATCGGTTCCCCTTTGCCTAAAAACGTGTTGCACATGTCCATAGGATCGGTTCCCCTTTCATTTAAAACATCTTTGCACCTCATACAAGGATCGATTCCTCTTTGTGATGTGTTGCACCTCTTACTAGGATCGGCTCCCCTTTACCCAGAGTCGGTCTTACACAAAATCACAAACTAGATCATACCATCTCAGGTGATTACTTAAGATCGGTTTCACTAATAAAAGTCATACCAATACAAAAGTCAGGCCTTGGTGAATAGTTTTACCAATAACACAAACAAGTCATGAGCGGTTATACTAATCACACATATTGGTTGTTCACAAGATATGCAATGAATAACAATACCAATAACGCCTGGCGATTTCCTTTTCGATTCACTAAACAAGTTCATGAAATTACTTCCTTAAAACACATGTAAAACATTGTTTCCTAGGATGAAATCCTCGCCTCATACCCATATATAATCACAATAGCATTTAAACGATTATGTCGATGTCTTATCTACAAAGTTTAATGGTTAAGAAATAAACCTCGTATTGTATTCCTTAATACTATGTCTAACTAGAGTGTTCATGCTTCGCAGTTTTGTTTTCAATATGCACGACTTGAAAGATACGTTAGGGAATGAAATAGTTCAAGTCAAATATCACTAACCTCAAGTGGAAGGATGATGTTGTCGTTGTAGCTTCTTACTTATTCACATCTTCAAGTCTTCGCAATACTTGTAATGTCACATATCCTAATACTTTCAAGCTAACCTATACGAAGTTGACTCTAGTACATAATCAAGCGACTCTTTAAATGAGTTTTGATTCACTAAAATATGACAACCAAACTTGACATACCAACGCTTGATGGGTTCAACCGAGCAATGCTCTAACAGAAAAAATGTCACAGATAAAAATAAATGGTCCAAGTGTTAAAGCAACCACACGTACACGTCGTACATTCTACAAGTTTCTTTTAAGGGTAAAGAATGTAAGCCTTCTACTACTTTACTCATCTCTGTCATTCGAACCGACTTCTACTAGTTTACTTATCTCTATAAAATCGATCAATTCCTCGTTCCTTTGTATTTCCATAATCAATCTTAGTAAATTTTGTATGGATCCTTCTTCACCTTTGTTAAAGCTCAAGGTATTGGTCATCGGACCCATTGGTTCTAGGAAATCTACTTCCTCAATTCCTCCAATCTTGAAGTAGCTGGTATGAGTTTATTTTTAGGGTTTTCATTTTAGAAATCAGAATTTTTCTTCTCAGTGATCTATATTCTTCGATATTTCAGAAAATAGAGATGCACTGAGAATAGTCCTTTAAAGCTCATAGGGTGTAATAACATTTACTTTCTCTGAAATCGACAACTCCTTTGATGGCCATCATGTTCACCCCAGATGCAATTATATTATTTGTTGATGGATCAAAAAATAATAATAATGTGAAAGTATTATATCATGAAGCATTGTTATTTGTTGGTGGTGACAAGGAGAAATGCATGGTAGCTGTTTATAATAAAGCAAATAAAAGGAAGAAAGTTTCATGATCGAGAGAAGCTTGATATAGATGTACCATGTTTCAAACCTCACGCCATAGGATAAAGTACCACCTTTAAATACTGACACTTTTTTACATTCACCCCTTCCATCATATTTAACTGAACAAATTAATTTTCTATTATATTTGGTTTTTTCAACATATTTCTTCGCTATTTGAGGAAAATCCTCTTCACTTTAAGGGCGATTTTATCTTGACTCCAATGTTTTTTTTTTCAAACGTTAACGGTTTGTTCGTGGTTTTTTATTATCGATGTTCAACATGGTAATTAGAGCATCCAGTTTCATTTGGATCTAAAAGATTATGGGCAACATACTCTGTTCTGATAAGAAAATACCTTATTAAGAATGAAGACAATCATATTAAGTAGTAGGAGTATAATACGATTTATATCATCATTCCTCATAAATATTGAAGTTTGTTCTTCTTACAAACTTATTCCTTATAGTTGACTTGAAATGGTGGGAAACTAAGAATCATATTATTATTTAGTTTTCGATTATTGATTTGATCGACTACATGTAAAGTTGAATCTTTATAGATCTAGTTTATTTATTTTGTGATCCTTTTCTTCTAATAGAAAGTCACTAGAACTAATTCAAGGATCGACGATTCAGATCTGCATTATTTACATCTAGATCTGAAGATAGGACTTTTGATCATCCATTGTTAATAGACTCGGTTCTGTGTGTGATCGATCATAACTGGAATCGAGTTGTTTGTGCATGTACTTTTTGAAGTTTGAAGATTCAAGAATAGAAGATTTCTTTTTTGTATTCTAATCTTTGTAACTTCGCGCACACTTGATTGACTGGGATCCGACAAGATGTTTATCACGAAAGACTTTAACGCTTGTTGTGTAGATCAACATCAATCTTTGTGGTTTTTTTTTTTTAGATCTACTTTGATAGTTTGTAAACTAAGATTGATTATTTAGGTAATCTTGATCTTAGTTGATCTAACCGAAAAAAAGGAGTTTATATTGATTAAACGGATATAAAGAGGTTAGAAAACATATTAGTCCTATCTTGTTTTGATTACGATCCAAAGGAGTTGAGTTCTTTGAAGTCTTTATAGTAGGTAAAACGACTTGAGATAGTGGACTCTATCTTAGGTTTCATGTGCCTAGACCAGATTGGTTTTAGGTGCAGGGATATTGAAGGAACTGAGTAACTTGGGGTTAATTTACTTGGTCTCAATTATACGAAGTTGTAGTAGTGTTTGTATAACGACTTTATTCTGAGAGTATTCAAAACTGGACTAGGTCCTCATTAACAAAATCTTGTTGTATGCCTTTACTTTATTTTCCGGATTATAGTTATTGTTATAGTTATGATTAATGTAACAACATTGCATGTTAATCAACACTTGGTTTGATCCTATAGATTGGTTTTGTTTCGAACTTACGCAATATACCAAGTGTACATCTCGTTTAAGTAATCTCCTTTCTTGTTCGTGTATCGTATTAGATTACAAAATGTCTATCTTGCATATGTGGATAACGAAAAGATTATGGTGTACTTGGTACCTCGTCATTTCAATATTTTCAACTCATATATAAAAGAATCCTACTAGTGTGACAATTAATACTAGTTAGCAATCAATGTATACTTGTCATATATAAATATATTAAGGTAAAACTAAACATATCGATTTTGTTTCCAAAGATAAATTTGAAAATATTTCTCATAATGGAAGTGGGATCTTAGAAGAAATATATTTGAACAATAATAAATTAAAATTAAATTAAAATATATAATATATGTTCAATATTTCCATACACAAAACTTTCCATTTAGACTTGTATGTCTTACGAAGTCTTAAAGATATACACGTTAAGATAGAGATTTCGAAAATACAATTCTAAGATCACTTGAGAGGTTTATCATGGGATCGTTCACGAATCTTGTTAGACATTTGAAAATTAATTCTTGTCAAAAAAACTTAAACTCATATATACCAAAGAGATAAAAAATCTTAACATGAATTCAAAGTCCAGATTTCACCACTAGATAGATATACATAGTTTCCCGAAAGTTGAACACCAATCCATGACAAAAGTCATATTAGCGTTATGTCGAAATATGAAAATATAGTAAACTATACTACGTAGCTCTATATAATAAGTTGTAGAAACAATTAATGTATATCCTTCCTTTGATACTTAGATCACAAAAAGGATCAAGTCATGTAAAACAAACTTCGCATGATATGTTTTCAATATTGTTAGAGCACTGTGCGGTAGAACTCGCAAACGTTGCTATCTCAAGCTTGTTTGTCAAGTTTAGTTGATCAAAACTATATACTTGATTTCTAGTCTACTTATAGCTATGTCTCGGACTAGGATAAAATGTGTAGTTGAGCTTTAGACTTCATGGCATTCACCAATTGAAGACGAAGATCTACTGAGGAGATCTTTGAGTAACTTCATCAACAAAAAGTATGTGGAGACTAAAACTTATCTATCATTCAGAAAGTCTATTCTACTCTATCTTCTAATGAGACTAAGTCGTATAGATATATAGACTTTTATATTATACACGTTTGGTATTTGAAATGAGTTTATCTTGCTTATCTATTTCTCGAAATATGTGTTGGAAGCTTTTTGATTTAACTATGTTCATCATATTCTTGTGAGTTTAGTTGGAGACAATTTATTTGTTGGAAACTAAATATTAAGTCAAAAGATGATCATGTGAAAATTTCCTTGAAACATCTTACATGATTTGTGTGAGACAATCATTTGATGTTCACTTGGAAAGTTTCATATTGATCATTTTATCAGTTGAAAATTACTTGAAGCTAATGGTTTGTGTGAGACAACCATTGTCGTCTTCTAAGGATGTTTCAATGATTGAAATGGGAGTTTAAAACAATTAACCATGTCTGGATACAACATAGTATGCGTACATAATGTGCGAACTGTATTGGTATAATTCAGGTCCGGGAACTTTGTTTGCGTACCTAGTATGCGAACGATTTTACCTGTAAAGGTCAGGGAACTTTGTTTGCGTACCTAGTATGCGAACGGTTTTACTTGTAAAGGTCCAGGAACTTTGTTTTTGTACCCAGTATGCGAACGGTTTCACCTGAGTTGGGTCCGGGACGATTGTTTGCGTACCTGGTTTGCAAACGGCTGAACAAACCAAAGTCCGGAGCTGCTGTTTGCGTACCTGGTTTGCAAACACAGTAGTTAAGTTCTAGAATCGGTTAAGTATGATTCTCATACTCATGAACTAAGACATTTATGAATTAAGGAATGCAATCTTTGTAAACCGCGGCCTAATGTTCATGAATTGATTGTTGTATAAGTACTTTGTACGATTACGAATCAATCCGATTTTATTTCAGTTGGTTCATATATATTTCTATGAGATAGTGAACAATTGAACAACTCTATTTGAAACACAATTAGATTCATTTGATTATCTTTCATGGTTGATTGATCCTCATATTTGATCTAAAAGTGTTAGATGAATATGGTTAAGACAAAAGTGTTCATGTAGCTAACTTCGGTTAACTATTATTGAGCCAACTCAATATACACGTTTAGGTACAGTTACCCATATCTAAATGAAGGTATATTTCATTTTTGTGTAACAATCTAAGACCATCTAACGGTGGAGAGTAATTGCTTTATTTCTAAGCAGACTTAGCTTGAATCTTAAATCAGGATTCCATCTAACGGTAAATATTGAATGCTTTGTTACTAAGCTATCTTAGATTTGATTGAAAGCAAACCCTGATTTGAAAGATTATGTAAAGAAGAAATCTAGTAACTGGAAAACCTAATCCCCATGCACTTCTGTGTGTTCCTAGTTGCAAACTAGAGTCGATTCTCCTTTAACCTATGTTTTTCAAAAAACATTATAGGTTAACGACTTGAAGACTTCATTGGGATTCGTGAATCCAGATCTAACTATTTTCTCTGTAGTTGCGTATTCTGATCTTAATTGTTCTATCGTATTGAGTACTATCTTCTCTAATATTTGCTCGAGATTTATCTCCGATAGGTAAGATATAAAAAGTAATCACATTGTTCTTCGTCTCAGACTTTGTGATTCTGCAGTAACTTTTTCTACCACCATATAGTTAATTTATTGTGAGGTGATTGATATTTCTAGGATGCTCTTCGGGAGTATAAGACCGGATTATCAATTGGTTCCTGTTCACCTTGATTTATCATAAGACGGAACAAAAAGAATAGACATATCTGTGGGAGACAGATTTGTTTATAAGTCTTCGACTTTGGGTCGTAGCAACATTTAGTTGTGGGTGAGATCAACTAAGGGAATCAAGTGCGCAGAATCCGGCGTAGTTCTAGAGGCGTAAGGAACGCGACTGTACCTTAATCGGTGTGACACTTGTTTAGGGCTCAACTACATTCCAGTCCGAAGTTAACTTGTACTAGGCTAGTGTCTGTAGCGGCTTAATACAGTGTGGTATTCAAAGCTGGACTAGGTCTCGGGGTTTTTCTGCATTTGCGGTTTCCTCGTTAACAAAATTTCCGGTGTCTGTGTTATTTCTTTTTCGCATTATATTTTTTATATAATTGAACTATCACAGGTTGTGTGTAGTTCAATCAGTTGATAAACCTGACCTTGTTTGTTGGATATAAATTGATGGACACTTGGGCATTGGTCTTTGGTACCGTTCAAGTAATTTCTCATATCAATCAGGCTCATAGATTTCTATCTGTTTGATTTGATGATTGTATTGGGAAATTGAGATAAAGCTCTTTGATATCTTTCTTGATAGAGCTCGCTTTTAAGTTGGTAATCTCGCAATTATATTTGAGTTTAGTCCATACAGATTGCCGAACGAAATATTGGGTGTGGTTGTTGTACCCCCCGCTTTTTCAATTGGTATCAGAGCAGGCAAACACGATAAACCTAATAAGTTTGTGTTTGTTTGATCCTAAAGTCTGTCTTGATGTGAAATCACTTTGGAAACTTGTTATGTGCATCTGTAACACACACCAGAAATCCTTAAAGATTGTTCAGAGTTTATTTTCTACAAGACCTCTGGTCTTTCAAGATAATCTCGAGTCATCTAAGACATTAAAAATTTTAGATGATGGAAAACAATCTAAAGGAAAAAATAAAGGTTCCTCTAAAAAGGTTCGTGGCAGGAAACGTGTGAACAAAAGCTCAAGGATATGGAACCTCAATAGACTGCTTCTCAATCTATTTGATGAATACTATCGTGATGGATCAATTGACAAAGATCTATTTAAGGCTTTTGAGAACGTTTTTAAATTGTTGCGACTTAATTCGATTAAGGAAAAGGTTTGTACCAGTGTTCTTTCTGATTCTGTCAATTCATGTACTCATGACGTGCAGCCTGGTCTTGCTGACAACTCAGGTAAAATCGATAAAAAGATTTTTGTTGAGTTTGTTGTAAGTTCCAAATGTCGGAAAACTCCATTCCTTAATACTCCCTCCGTCCCAAATTAATTGAGCTAATTGGTTTTAAATTTTGACCCACAAATAATTGAGCTATCCCACTAATTAAGGGGATATTTATAAAACTACCCTTTTAACTGATTATTGTTACTATAAGAAATATGTATAATTTGATAGCCATGTTTATATTCGTTACGTAGGTGTTTTAAAATGCTTTTCAATGGTATAAAGTTTACGAAAAATGGTGGTATAGTTTAAGAGATAAATCATTTCTAAGTATTACTAGTTATTATCCATAAGGGTATAATTGTAAACTACAAATAGCTCAATTAATTTGGGATGGAGAGATTATTAAGAAAGAGGAATCAAAAAGTTTAATTAATCCTAAATATCATCATTACTATGATTATACTTCTGGTACATATCACAAATATCAACCGGAGATGGTGCTTGAGCTGCCTCCTTTGCCCATTTAGCCTCTTGGTAACAAGATTGGATCCACCCCATATGTATATAAATTGAGATGGGGAAAGTAACAGTTTGATTAGCTCTGTGTTTGCATTATGGGTTAGTTTTGCTTTTGTGTAAAAAATAAAATAAATTAAAAAGGGCTCCTTTAAAAGAATTTTTCTGGCAACCTGAGGTCAAATAATGTTATGTAGTTTTCTACTATCTTATTTACCACACTGTGAATTCATGAAAAATTCAATTATTCTTGTGCTCTGAATATTTTGTGTATAAACTATTCATTGAGCTAAGAAAAGAAGTGATTATCCGTTTATGTTAGAGCCTTTGCTCGAGTCGAACTCGTAGCGTTGCTATCTCAAGCTTGTTTGTCAATTTTAGTTGCCAAAACTATAAGTCTTGATTTCTAGTCTACTTATAGCTAAGTCTCGGATTAGGATAGAATGTGTAGTTGAGCTTTATACTTCACGGCGTTCATCGATTGAAGGCGAAGAACTACTCAAGGGAACTTATGGAACTTCATCAACAAAAGGTATGTGGAGACTTGAACTCATCTATCACTCAAAAGTCTATCTACTTTATCTCCTATTTGAGACAAAAGTCGTATTGCTATATAGACTTCAATTATACACATTTGATATTTCGAGCCGAGTTTATCTCGCTTATCTATTTCTCGAAATATGTGTTGGTAAGCTTTCGCTTTAACCAAGTTCATTTTTTATTCTTGACGAACGTCAAAAGATGATCATGTGAAAATCGCCTGGTAACATCTTACATGATTTGTGTGATGCAATCATTTGGTATAGAATCGGGATGTTTCGTATTGATTATTTGATCACTTGAAAATTGCTTTAAAGCTAATGGCTGTGAGATACACCTATTGTCGTCTTCTAAGAATGTTTCAATGATTGAAATGAGAGTTTAGAATAACTAACCAAGATTGGATATAAACACAGTGCGCGTACTTGCATTTGTGTAAGGTCCAAGTCCGGGAACCATAATATGCGTACACGTACACGTACTGGTTGGTTAATGGAAGTCCGAGAACTTTGTATGCGTGGCGTAAGTTCAAGTTCCGGAATTCAACTGAGTTTGGTAGTATGTGTACCGTTCGCGTACTGGCGAATCCAAACTAAGTCTGGCTACTTACGTATGCGTACCCGTTTGCGTACTTGAGTAGGTTATGTTCTAAAATTGGTTTGTTCATGAACTAATATATTTATATATTAAGGAATGCAATCTTTTACAAACCGTGGCTATAATGTTCATGAAATGATTCGAGTGAATCAAATCAACTTTGCTTCAATTGTGTCTTGTATAATTCTATGAGAATATAAACAATTGAACAACTCTCTAACTAGTTTCATTTGAGTCATTTGAACTAGTTGTGATAAAGATGAATAAGGTTGATATGAAAGTGTTCATATGGCTAAACTCGGTTAACCATTGTTGAACCAACTAAGTGTACGTTTAGGTACGGTTACCTTTATCTAAATGTTGGTACATTTCATTTGTGTATGACAAGCTAAGTTCGATCTAACAGTTGAAAGATATTAGCATGAATCTAATCAGGTTTTCATCTAACGGTGAATATTGAATACTTTGTTACCGAGGTAGCATTAATTGCAAACCCTGATTTGGAAACTATATAAAGGAGAACTCTAGGAAATAGGAAACCTAATACCCACACCTCTTGTGTGATACTAGTTGCGACTAGAGTCGATTCTCCTTTAACCTTAGGTTTTTCTAAAACCCTGTAGGTTAACGAATTAAAGACTTCATTGGGATTGTGAAGCCATACCCCAACTATTTTCTCTATAGTTGGGTGTTCTGATCTTGATGTTTTCTATTGTGATTGAGTACTATCTTCTTTAAGATTTCCTCGAGATTTATTCTCCGATAAGCTAGATTGAAAAGTATTCTTAAACATCTTCGTCTCATCGTTTGTGATTACACAATATCTTGTTTCGTTAATAGATTAAGATTATTGTGAGGTGATTGATATTACTTGGTTGTTCTTCGGGAATATAAGTCTGATTTATCAATTAGTTCTTGTTCACCTTGATTTATCAAAAGACGGAACAAAACTCATAGGTATATCTGTGGGAGACAGATTTATCTATTCAATAGACTTTTTTATGTGATACATATTTTTTTATCAAGTCTTCGACTTTGGGTCATAGCAACTCTTAGTTGTGGGTGAGATTATCTAAGGGAATCAAGTGTGTAGAATTTGGCGTGGTTTAAGAGGCGTGAGGAACGCAACTGTACCTTGATCAGTGTGATATTGGTTAGGTCTAAACTACATTCCAGTCTGAAGTTGACTTGTAGTAGGCTAGTGTATGTAGCGGCTTAATACAGTGTGGTGTTCAATCTGGACTAGGTCCTGGGGTTTTTCTGCATTTGCGGTTTCCTCGTTAATAGAATTTCTAGTGTCTGTGTTAATCTACTCCACATTATATTTTCTATATAATTGAAATATCACAGGTTGTGCGTAGTTCAATCAATTAGATAATCCAACCTTTGGTTGTTGATATAAATTGATTGACACTTGAACATTGGTCTTTGGTACCGTTCAAGTTGTTTCACATAATAATCGTGCTCATGGATTTCTATCATTTGATTTTTGATTACATTAGGAAACAAAGATACAACTCTTGGATATATTTCCATTGATTGAGTCTGACTGTCTAGTTGATTTTGTTGGAATTATATTGGATTTTGTCCGTATAGATTGCTAAATGAAATATTTGGTGAGGTTGTTAGACCCCCACTTTTTTAGTTTACTCAAATTTAAAATTCTCTCAGTGTGCGAACCTCACGGTTCAGGATTTAACCCATGTTGTTTGAACCTTCTAGGAATCCTTCCTTCCTTTTATGGGTCATGGTTCATGCACGGGTCCAAGCCCACTACCGGGTATATAAGGGATACGGTACGCGTGCCTTTCTTCTTCTTCATCTCTTTGACCGCGTATGTGAACGAAGGTATTTCTAGGGGTTCACGTATCAGCTC